>OZ025818.1:0-410802 GCA_964019425.1 Flectonema sp. DT1601 | reverse complement strand
AACGGGGAAAAAAGTCTTTTTTTTTTTTTTTTTTTTTTTTTTTGTTTCTACTTTTTTTTCCAGCGGAGTAATTAGATTGGTTGTTACTCTTTTAGAATAGTTTTCATTGTCGTGACAGCGGGACGGTGTTTAAGCTACAGTTTTGGGGAACATTGGCGCTCTCTCGTTCTTTATGTCAATAGGTGTTGTCTTTTTATTTTATTTTGTTAATCGCCCGAAAAATATTACTGTCGTTTTCAATCTGTTCTGAGTTTTTCTTTTTTTATTTCCCCACTTTTTTTTTGCTTGTCAATATCAGCCAGTGGTGTTTCGGCACCTGAATCCCATTCCCAGCCCAAATGTTTTTGGAGGTCAGCAGTCAGTTCTTTGTGCAGAGTGTTCTTAACAACCTTTCTCAGCATCTCAACCTCACCTCACTTTAACAACATGGCCGACGCACCAAAGCCTGCAGGAAAGTCCGGAGGATTCGGACGTGGACGTAGAGGACGTCGTGGAGCCAGAGGAGCTGGTGGAGAGAAGAAGGATGAGTGGCACCCGATCACCAAGCTTGGACGTCTTGTGAAGGACAAGCGTGTCAAGAGTCTTGAGGACATCTACACTCACTCCCTTCCAATCAAGGAGCATCAGATTGTTGACTTCTTTTATGAGAAGACTGAGAAGTCCTTGAAGGATGAGGTCATGAAGATCATGCCTGTTCAGAAGCAAACCAGCGCTGGACAGAGAACTAGATTCAAGGCCTTCATCGTCATCGGAGACTGTGACGGACATCTTGGTCTTGGAGTAAAGTGCTCCAAGGAAGTTGCCACCGCCATCAGATCAGCGATCATCCTTGCCAAGCTTTCAATCATCCCAATCAGAAGAGGATACTGGGGAACCAAGCTTGGAGACCCTCACACCGTTCCATGTAAGGTATGATGTAGTCATCTATATGTGTTTTTTGACAGACGGAATGTAAATTACTTTCATTTCAAAACAACACGATAACAACAACAAACAGGTCACCGGAAAGTGTGGATCCGTTCGTGTCCGTTTGATCCCAGCTCCAAAGGGAACTGGTCTTGTAGGATCCCCTGTTTCCAAGAAGGTATGTTCATTCTCACTGTGCAGTGTCGAGATTTGTGAACCTCAGCCGATAGTTGTCCCATCGATAAAGCGTGTGAAGTAAACAAAAAATAACAAAACAACAGCTTCTCACCCTTGCTGGAGTTGGTGACTGCTTCACCTGCTCCATTGGTCAGACCAAGACCATGGGTAACTTCGTCAAGGCCCTCTTCCAGGCTCTTGGAAAGACCTACGGATACCTCACCCCAGACCTTTGGGCTGAGACTCGTCTCGAGAAGGACCCATACCAGGTTTGTGTTTTGATTTCTTTTGGAAACTTTCTTCTCGTGGAGGAGTTGCAAGGTCGACAGACCTCTGCAGTAACATCTAGAGTTCTCATTGTGTTGATGTAAATATAACAAACTTCAAACAGCAACACACCAACTGGCTCGCCCAGACCAACGCCAAGGACATCACCGCCTAAGATCACCATGTTGGTGGGATTCGTGGAGATCGTAGCATCCGTTTTTTGAAGTACATTTAATGACCAACAAATAAAAAGTACAAAGAAGGAAAAAAAAAACATAATAATGAAAAAACGGAAATTGCAACACTCCACTTGAGATCAAAACAAGAAAAGAAAATAAAACATTATTTACTAACACAAACTGTAAAAGTAATTCACAGCAGACAATCACCAAATGCGCATCAGTTGAGTTAATTGATCATATGAAGTGGATATTTTGTGAAGTGGTTATTAATTTAAATTCCAACATATCATTCCAACAGGGAAATTCTTCATCTCACACATCTAACAACATGGCCGACGCACCAAAGCCTGCAGGAAAGTCCGGAGGATTCGGACGTGGACGTAGAGGACGTCGTGGAGCCAGAGGAGCTGGTGGAGAGAAGAAGGATGAGTGGCACCCGATCACCAAGCTTGGACGTCTTGTGAAGGACAAGCGTGTCAAGAGTCTTGAGGACATCTACACTCACTCCCTTCCAATCAAGGAGCATCAGATTGTTGACTTCTTCTATGAGAAGACTGAGAAGTCCTTGAAGGATGAGGTCATGAAGATCATGCCTGTTCAGAAGCAAACCAGCGCTGGACAGAGAACCAGATTCAAGGCCTTCATCGTCATCGGAGACTGTGACGGACATCTTGGTCTTGGAGTAAAGTGCTCCAAGGAAGTTGCCACCGCCATCAGATCAGCGATCATCCTTGCCAAGCTTTCAATCATCCCAATCAGAAGAGGATACTGGGGAACCAAGCTTGGAGACCCTCACACCGTTCCATGTAAGGTATGATGTAGTCATCTATATGTGTTTTTTGACAGACGGAATGTAAATTACTTTCATTTCGAAACAACAACAACAACAAAACAGGTCACCGGAAAGTGTGGATCCGTTCGTGTCCGTTTGATCCCAGCTCCAAAGGGAACTGGTCTTGTAGGATCCCCTGTTTCCAAGAAGGTATGTTCATTCTCACTGTGTGGTGTCGGGATTTGTGAATCTCAGCTGATAGTTGTCACATCGATAAAGCATGTGAAGTAAACAAAAAATAACAAAACAACAGCTTCTCACCCTTGCTGGAGTTGGTGACTGCTTCACCTGCTCCATTGGTCAGACCAAGACCATGGGTAACTTCGTCAAGGCCCTCTTCCAGGCTCTTGGAAAGACCTACGGATACCTCACCCCAGACCTTTGGGCTGAGACTCGTCTCGAGAAGGATCCATACCAGGTTTGTGTTTTGATTTATTTTGGAGACTTTCTTCTCGTGGAGGAGTTACAAGATTAGAAAACAAACAAATGAAACTAACCTCAAACAGCAACACACCAACTGGCTCGCCCAGACCAACGCCAAGGACATCACCGCCTAAATGGGCATTTATTGATAAAAAAAAAGATCTTTTCCCTTTATTTTTTTTTACTTTAAATTGGGTGTTGTAGCTAATTAGCATCCTTTTATCAGCCACGACTATAGTTAAAGAGTTAGTTAATGATGTTTGAATTAATATTTCAATTTCACAGTTGACAGCAGTCATGAATACCCTGACCATTTGACATTTGGTAGTTGTGAGTGATATTATTTACACATTCAAATTCAGGTTTGTATTTTTTAGGTTTAATATTATCTTTATCGTCAATCAGAGCATCACTTCATCACCTTTTAACAACATGGCCGACGCACCAAAGCCTGCAGGAAAGTCCGGAGGATTCGGACGTGGACGTAGAGGACGTCGTGGAGCCAGAGGAGCTGGTGGAGAGAAGAAGGATGAGTGGCACCCGATCACCAAGCTTGGACGTCTTGTGAAGGACAAGCGTGTCAAGAGTCTTGAGGACATCTACACTCACTCCCTTCCAATCAAGGAGCATCAGATTGTTGACTTCTTCTATGAGAAGACTGAGAAGTCCTTGAAGGATGAGGTCATGAAGATCATGCCTGTTCAGAAGCAAACCAGCGCTGGACAGAGAACCAGATTCAAGGCCTTCATCGTCATCGGAGACTGTGACGGACATCTTGGTCTTGGAGTAAAGTGCTCCAAGGAAGTTGCCACCGCCATCAGATCAGCGATCATCCTTGCCAAGCTTTCAATCATCCCAATCAGAAGAGGATACTGGGGAACCAAGCTTGGAGACCCTCACACCGTTCCATGTAAGGTATGATATAGTCATCTATATGTGTTTTTTGACAGACGGAATGTAAATTACTTTCATTTCGAAACAACAACAACAACAAAACAGGTCACCGGAAAGTGTGGATCTGTTCGTGTCCGTTTGATCCCAGCGCCAAAGGGAACTGGTCTTGTAGGATCCCCTGTTTCCAAGAAGGTATGTTCATTCTCACTGTGCAGTGTCGAGATTTGTGAACCTCAGCCGATAGTTGTCCCATCGATAAAGCGTGTGAAGTAAACAAAAAATAACAAAACAACAGCTTCTCACCCTTGCTGGAGTTGGTGACTGCTTCACCTGCTCCATTGGTCAGACCAAGACCATGGGTAACTTCGTCAAGGCCCTCTTCCAGGCTCTTGGAAAGACCTACGGATACCTCACCCCAGACCTTTGGGCTGAGACTCGTCTCGAGAAGGACCCATACCAGGTTTGTATTTTGATTTCTTTTGGAGACTTTCTTCCCGTAGGGGAATTGCAAGGTCGCTACACCTGCAGTCAGTTTAAGTAACATCTAGAGTTCTCATTGTGTTGATGTAGTGAATATAACAAACTTCAAACAGCAACACACCAACTGGCTCGCCCAGACCAACGCCAAGGACATCACCGCCTAAACTGCTGACTGGTGTTAATAAAAAATTGGTAATCTGCCTCTCATTTTTGTTGATGCTCACGAAAAATTGGTGACAAAAATACATTTTTATCGAGGAAAAAAGAAAAGAAAACAAAACAAAACAACTCTGGGACATTAATTATCCCACTCCTCGTTTATCAAAAAAAAGATGAATTGATTGATTTGAATTTCTTTTTTTTAAAAATATTTCTTTTAATTTGAATAACTAGTAACAACAAAAGATGGAGGTCGTGTCGGGGGCGGCACCAGGTGTGTTCTTACCACATGATACTTATCAAGAATTACTAAGAACCTCAAAACTGTATACTCAATCTCATCATGGAGGAATCCTACCATCATCTGATGTGTATTTACAAGGTAGAGATGTTGAAAAAATGACACTCGTTGAATTCAGATGTGAAGCAGGACTTAGACAAGGAAGAAGTATTCGACACACTGGAAAACCACCACCTCGACTGCGATGTTCACAAGAAGTTATTAATGCTGTGATTCATGTTGAACAGAGGAGGATATTAATATTTAAAGCAGCTGATGGGACCTCGAGAGTTGTTGTTCAAATGTCATTCATTGATTCTGAAGGTGTTAAGTTACAAATATCAGTTCAGAGTACACCCACTGGTGATATCATTGTTATGTCTGATAGCCAAAGGGTTATTGAGATTCAGTGTCCACCAGATGACGTGGCTGCTTTATATAATACACTCGTATTGCGTGTTGCCTCTGTTGATACTTTACCAAGAAAATCTCCCCGTCGGGTACCATCGCAGAAAAATTCACCATCTCGAGTTCGATCTGCTCAATCAGCAGCTATCAATAATGATCCGAGACCTCGAAATACTGTTTTACTACCTTCGATGCAGGTTTGTTTTTTTTGTTATTGTAGTTTACGTTTTTTTTTTTATTCTAAATAATGATTTGACTCATTTTCACTACTCGTGTGGATTAACAACATAAAAAAACATGATCAAAAATACACCACTTCTCAGGGGGAGTAAATTGGGAATATGGGAGGTTTTTTTTTTTTTTTTTGGGAAACTAAATTTTGCACCTTCAATCGGAGGTGTTGGATTAAAATAACTGAGAAAACCTGAGCGAATAAAGCAATAGTTTCTCACGCTACACGCTATTTTTTTGATGCCAAAAACAACAACAAAAACAACAAACAAGCAAACAAACATCTCATAATCATCCACTGCAGTTATTAAATTACTAACTTTCTTTCGTCAGCTGTCGGGGTAAAAAAGAAAAAAAAAAGGAATAATCAGAAAAAAAGAGTCCGGCTTTTAACCGAATTAAAAACAAAAAAAACAACTAATAACATGTCATGGCAAGCACCTGGGCAGCGAGACTTTGCTAGCAGAGAAGAAAAAGCAACCTTTTGCGGAACGTTAGAAACTCTTTTAGCAAAAGAGCTGGACGGGATAGACGTATGGAGTGAGTTGTTAACAAACAAGGAAGAAACTGATGTATTTTTAAAGCTGCTCATCAAATTAGATTTGACTAAGTTAGATCCCGCTGCTAGTAGTTCTGTTCTGGTGATTATAGGAAGTGCTTATCGTTCTCTTGAGAAGGATGATTTGAGAAATTTCTTTTTAAAAAGAGTTTCTTATCAATTGTTTCATCGTCTGTCTCCTCGTAGAAGGCTACTTGAAATTACTTTATTCCCAAAATTAAAAAGATCTCTAACGAAATTAGAAAGACAAATTCATGATGATCCATCGATATTTTATGATGAAAGGACATTCATACCAAACATTTTGTCTTCTTATTTAATTACGTTAGCAAAAACTGATTCGCTGTTATCACATCCCCGCGACATTGAAGCAAGCGTAATAATAGACTATATAGTCTTGTGTAGTAGATTTCTTGAGTTTTTTATCGACCTCTTATCTCAGCTTCCAACTAGGAGGTTTCTTCATTCCTACCTGGAAGACAAACACCTTTTAGCCCATTGTAAAAGAACAGTCCTGTACGGTAATGATGCGGGTAAGTTATTCAGAAACATGGTGACGTTGTTACAGTCAGCGATGATGTTTCCGATTGACAACCAGCAGGGCGTTCCATTAAAGAACGCAGACATGGAATCAAGATACTGTGCTAAAATAACAACTTTTCAAAGAGTTGTATATAAAAGGTTCAGAGATAGGGTTCCTGATGTAGCGATGGTTGCTGCGAATGTCCTATCAGATGAAAACAAACTGACTGACTTACTGAAACCTTTGACAGACTCAGAAATATTAGACCTCTGTAACGATCTTTGTGTTTGTGACGAAGTTACTGCAGAGAACACAGACAACGCTCGTCAATTTATGATCCTTTTATTGTCTGAAAGACATGTCAGACATGTTACTGATCATTCTGAAATTAACAGCGTTGGGTTATATCCTGACGAGAACGTTCTGTGGAATCCTTCAATCATTCCACCTGACAAATACACTGGACGTACTCCATTAGCACTACCTAAACAGGGAATGCAATACTTAAGTATACAGGATTACTTATTAAGAAGTTTTATGTTGTTACAATACGAAGCGTCTTATTCAATCAAACTTGATGTGGAAGACTCGATTCGTAAAATGAATCCCGTGTTTGACCCAGAGACTAACAATGTCACGTTTATGCGTCAATACAGAAGAGCACTTCCAATGTTAGGAATGGAAATTATAAAAGTCGCGCCTCCTGAAATTGGTTTTACTCGACCATCAGAAGTTAGAGCAGAGATCCACTACGACCTCAGAAATATTCATCATGATAATGTTAAAAGGGAATGGGAGGGAACAGGTCAACATGATATATTCATTCTCGTTGGATTGACAGCACGAAAACCCGACTCTGATGATGTGAAGGCTCAATACGGAATTACTTACGTCAGAGGATGTGAAGTAATTGATATTCGTGACAATGATGGAAATATCTCAAACGGATTTGATTCAGAAATTCAACTGATCGGAACATCAAGACGTGCTAGAGTTCGATTTGATCCAGTCATTTATCAGAAAGATGTCCTAACTCCAGAGACTAGTGATATCTACTCAACTGTTGGATCGTTCTCATTCATACTTCGAAGGAGACCTGAAGCGAGTAATTTCAAAGCTGTTCTTGAAACCATCAGAGACTGTTTAAATAAACCCCACGTACCGGAGTGGATGAATGATGTTCTTCTTGGATACGGTTCAGCAGATAGTGCTCATTACACCTCTTTAGAAGACTCAGATGATGAGTCTGGCAATGACGATGATCTAGATGAGGTGTATGCTCAACCAGAATCAAAATCAATTCAATTATATAAAAAAGATCAAATAAAACCTCCAAAAGTCGCATTTTCTGATTCCCAATCAGAGGCAATCAAAATTGCAAACCATTCCGGTCTCAGTCTTGTTGTTGGTCCTCCCGGAACTGGAAAAACAGATGTAGCTGTTCAAATAATAAACAATTTATATCACAAATATTCAGGTGAAAAGACCCTCGTTATCACTCACAGCAATGCTGCCTTGAATGACATCTTTTTAAAGACTACGGACATGAATATTGATCCAAGACACCTTTTACGACTTGGATCTGGTGTGAAACACTTAGAAACAGATTTTGATTTTAGTAGAGCAGGCAGAGTGGAGTACATTCTACAGCGTCGGGTAGAATTACTAGACTTGGTAGCAAAGCTATGCAGATCAATCAATGTAGATACTGGATTCGCATATACATGCGAAGCAGCATTGCATCTTAACAAGCAACACGTAGTTCCGAAATGGGAGTTGTTTCAGAATACTTTAAAAAACTCATCAAATGCTGACGTCGAATTGATAAAACAAAAATTTCCATTCAAATCTTTCTTTGATGATACGATTGTTCCGATTTTTAAAGAAGTCGCTACGATTGATGAATTGAAGGAAGTATCAACTTCATGTTGGGATCATATTACATCAACTTTTTCAGAAATTAATGACTGTCGTGCTTTTGAATTATTCCGAACACCAGCAGAACGAGGCAACTATCTCTTAACTAAACAAGCAAGAGTTGTCGCAATGACTTGCACGCATGCAGCGTTAAAGAGAAGTGATTTCTTAAGGCTTGGGTTTAAATACGACAATATCATTATGGAGGAAAGTGCTCAAATTCTTGACATAGAAATGCTGATTCCAATGATGTTGCAAGATTCCTCTGATGAAGTCGGAAATACGAGAAAGTTAAAAAGAATTGTTTTGATAGGAGATCACAATCAACTGCCTCCAATTGTTCAAAATCCAACTTTTCAAAAGTACTGTCATTTAGATCAATCGATGTTTTCGAGATTCATACGACTTGGTGTTCCATCTGTTGGCTTAACATCGCAAGGGAGAATGAGATCTGAACTTTGTGATCTCTTTCGTTGGCGTTATTCAAATCTAACTGACCTTCCTCACGTTAAGACTAACCCTGAATTTCAATTAGCCAATCCTGGATTTACATACACTTATCAATTCGTTCATGTTGAGGGTCAAGAAAACGAACCCCAACCTCACTTCTTTCAAAATTTAAAAGAAGCAGAAACACTCGTAAGAATCTACATGTACATGAGATTGATTGGTTATTCTTCAGGTTTGTTGTTTTCTTTTATTATATTTAGATCAGGTGACTATAATTTACTATTCTAATAACTCAACACAGATCGCATTACAATCTTGACGACCTACAACGGACAGCGACACTTAATTCGTGATGTGTTGGATAGAATGTGTCCACAATGTATGTGGTGATCGATTTGTTTCTACTTGTCGAGGAAAAAAAAAAAAAAAAAAAAAAAAAAAAAACAGACTCGTACTATGGTAACCACCCAAAAGTAACAACAGTAGATAAGTATCAGGGACAGCAAAATGATTTTGTTCTTCTTTCCCTTGTAAGAACAGAGCGAGCTGGTCATATTTGGGACACTCGTCGATTAGTAGTTGCTCTCTCAAGATCCAGACTTGGATTGTACATTTTTGGAAAAACAGATTTATTCAGCGAAGTGTGGGAATTAAAATCAGCCATGAAAGCTTTATTAGACAGACCTACAAAACTATCACTCTGTACTGATGAAGTGAAGAACACTACTACCAGGAAACACGATGAGACTGGAACTGAACAACTTACAGTATGTTATTACCTTAGACTGATACTATCAGAAATAATGTTGTCGTAGATAACATAAAAATGAATAATAAAAAACAACAGCTTGAACCTGAAGAACTTGAACAACTAGTAGAAAGGATGGCATCTATCATCATCACAGCCGATGAGAAGGCGAAATCCGAATCAAGAATTAAACATATGAAACAAGAAGATGAACTTCTAAAGGCTCGCAGAGACTCTGAATACGCTTACTCAGATAAATGGGTTGGAAGCAGACAGGGATGGTATTTCGGAACTGGAGAATTCGGCATTGGATACTACAAAGATCCAGTCGTAACTATGTATGTCAGTGAAGACATAAAGAGGAAAGTATTCACCTTACCACCCGTCGACAAACGGTTAAAAACTGAAGAACCTGACGAAGACGAAGAGGAAGAAGAAGAGGCAAAAGAATAGCCTCACTAATTAGTTTTACGTTTAGTTTTATCATCGTCAGTAACAAAGTAAGTGTATAGTGTTACATGATGGATACCACCATGTTATGAGATTACTGTAATCTTATTTAGTACATTCAGTTTATCGATTCCCGAGCGGTAGCTCAATATTGACATTACGCTTTCATTAGTTTGTGTTTAGTATATTAGTTGTTTATTATTTTCTATCTTCCCCCCCCTTCTGAATTTAGCATACTTGGTGTATTGGCTTTGGGGTTTCTGTTTGTGTTGTTGTTGTTGTTGTTGTAAAAATTAACAAAAAAGTTTTTTTTTTTCAAAAAAAAAAAATAAAGGGAGGGGAAAATATTTTAGGGAGAATGGGTTTTTGGTTTTGTTTTTTATTGTTGTCCAACCGAGAGAGAAATATGTCATAATCTCCGTGAGCATAAAGGGTTGGTAGGAAAATAAACAAAAAAAAAAAAAAAAAAAAAAACGCAGCTTCGCCAATCCGTTAACCGACACGTGCGCGAGAAGTGGGGCGCTACTCCTCAGCAGCAACCTCCTATTCAGGTTTGTTTTGTTATATCGTTGGATATAATTTATTTAGGAACTCTGGTTAGTAATCCATCATCCAAACAGCTTCATCCACAACAACATATTCATTCCTTGTCGGGTGAGCTTCCTCCCTCACCAGTGAGACCAACAACATTAGTACATCCACAGTCTGAAGATCTTGTTGACATCGCTCAGCTTCATGAAGATCGTCAGGTATGTTAGCTACACTACTCCAACGTATAGTCATGAGTGGTTTTTTTATGAAATATAAAATCCAAACAGATGCTTGAGGCTCGTGTAGCTGAACTCACAGCTGAAGTAAGAGCGGCAAGTAATGACATGGAAGAAGCTAGAAAACAAGGAGAAGGTCTTTATAATATTAACAATGGTGGTAATGGTATTATTGAAGAACACAGAACCATCAGTCCAATGAGAGACAGATCACCTCCGAGATCTCCTTTCAGTAGAGGACGTAAAGGAACAACTGTACCGAGTATGCTTCCCTCGAATACTAATTTGACTACCACAGGTGGTTCACAGAGTAAGGTAGTGACTGGTGGCAACTTGCCGAGACCTATTTTTGATGATTTCTTTGCGAGTCGTCCTGAATTCGTTCCGAACGAGAGCGGATCAGTTGGAGGTCGTAATTTCTTTTCAATCAACCCGATTGATTCGTTAACAGAGTTATGTGAATCAACTAACAGTGTATTCCGTGATTATGACTTTGATACAGATTCTATTGATCCTATCCTTGCTGCAGCACTTGGAAGAGGTGGTCATGTAGACTTCAAACGACTCTCAGAACTGACTCCTTATTCTGACTTATTCGGAACGACAAAAGGTATGGCTCCTGCGTATGAGGATATTTCTTGGGGTCCTACTGACCTAGCCCACTGGTTGCTAACATGTCTGGCTATTGTTATTCAGGAATTCTCAGCCCAAGGACGAGAAGCACAAAAAGAACGCGATGCCAGGTTTATAAAGAACATGGGAGGTGCTAAGTTTATGATCCATCCGACCCACACCAGCAGTTGTGGTTGCTACGTAGTACAATTCTTTATTGACGCTAAGTGGAGATATGTTGTTGTTGATGACCGAATTCCTTGTGATACTTTTGGTAAACCTTTAATACCCACACTGTTGGGTAATAATGGAGGATTATACTTGCCTTTAATAATAAAGGCGATTGCGAAACTATACGGCGGCTACAGTGGACTTGCTGCGACAGCTGTTCTAAATAAAAAGCTCAGTCCTGGTCTACAACAGCCATATGGATGTGTGGCTGAAGCTCTTTGTGATATGAGTGGAGGGGCGGCTTTGATTCCGTCAATGCCGCATCCAAGATCGGAGAAATTTAGGCCGCCATGGCATGGAGATGCGACGGGTGTTCAAAGAGCTGCAGCGTTGGAAGTGTTTTGTGATTCTATTTGGGATCTCCTCGATGATTTATTGACGTCAGTTGGATCAGAATTAGTAGCTGTCGTCGCAAGTGATGGCAACGGACTGTCAAGATGCGGAATTCATCGCATCCTTGAGACAGCTACGGCTGAGATTCCTCACCAGTCTGTTGATGGACCTCATGCTTCTGGTCGTAGGCAAATTCGCCTTCTTCGACTTCACACACCTTACAATGACTCTACATGGACAGGTCCATGGTCTCCTGATTCTGCTGAGTGGTCGTCTGCTCCTCGTTTAGCTGCTGCTCTTTGTCCAAAAACTGACGTCGATGGCAGCTACTGGATTGAGTTCGTTGACTACTTAAACAACTTCGAGTACTTCTCTGCAGTTAAAATGTTCACAGGCTGGAATGAACTGTCTTTAACTGGTTCTATTGTTCCGAGAGAGACACCTCCCTGGTATCAAATGCAAGTGACTCAAACTTGTAAGGTTTTTATTTCAATTCAACACCGAGATGCTCGTCTTGAAAAGCCAACTCGTCACAACCATGCAGACTTCTTAACAGGTCGATTACAGCAACCTGGAGGACAAACTTCTATTGATACTATTCTTGGTTATAAAGTTGTACCAGAAAGACAACTTGATAGGATCGTTTTACAACCCACACCTTTACCTAAAGATATCCAGCCCCATATGAATCAACCTGTTCCACAGTGGGCACTCGCTCAGTTATCCGCTGGTACTTATTTTGTTATACCAAATGCGTCAACTCCAATGGCGGATTTCGCACTTCGCGTATTCGCCCAGTCTGCTTTCGTTCTCGTTGAAAGACAGGGAGCGCTACCCAGTTGAGGTCGTGGGTTATTTTATTTTTTCTTCACTCTTTTTTAATATAAAAGAAAGATTCACCGGGGGGTATCTTTTTTTTTGAAAAAAAATTTATTTTCCCCCAACCTGGTATCCGTTGTACCAGCAGCGTGTTTTGAGCCGACAGCTCTCAAAATGTTAGACTTACCCTGTGACCCTTCCAACCCTTGCTGCCTAAGATAGATTAGTATATTGTCTGTATCGTAGATTGAATTTGTTAGTGCCATGTGTAGGAATCGTTGAATATTATAAACATATCTTTCTACAGTTTTTGATCAACTTATAAAATGAAGAAGGACATTTGCGCATTCTCAGGACTTCCAATCCATCCGGGTCACGGAATCCGTTACGTACCATCGATGGTTGTCTCCACCAAGCCGGTACTTCCATTCGTCACTGCCAAGGCTATCAGCCACTTTTTGAGAAAGAGAAACCCACGTAAGTTCAGCTGGACTGTCTCTTACCGTAGAACCATGAAGAAGGTATGACTTCAGTTATTACTTCATTGTTACTATCACTTTATCACAGTAACTTATTACTACTGTCTTCATGAGGATAAAGAAATCGTTTAATTGATAACAAACCAAACCACAGGGTACCCAAGAGGAGATGCAGAGACGTCGTGCCCGCCGTAGCAAGAAGCTTAACACCCGTGGAGTGTGCGGTATGGAGTACGAGGCCCTTCAGAAGAAGAAGTCTGAGAAGCCAGCTGAGAAGAGCAAGGCCAAGGCTGCCGCCGCTGCTGAGCTTGCTGCCAGAAAGCAGAAGGCAAAGAAGGCCGGTAAGAAGTAAGTAGATCGTCTTCCACTTCAACAGTAATCAAAAAAAAAAAAAAAAAGAGAAGTGATGCAGGTAGTAGTTTTGTTGCTTCTCTGCTCCCTCCTTGAGCACACTTGTTAACCAGTAGGAGAGGCACTCGTGGAATCATATTGTCTCTACAGCTAACGAAGATGAGTCGGGGGGAGTGCGGAACTGTGTTATTATTTTGTGTTGAAATCTCTTAGCAATCTTTCACTCCGCAGGGTAGTTAACAAGCACACAAAATGAAGAAGGACATTTGCGCATTCTCAGGACTTCCAATCCATCCGGGTCACGGAATCCGTTACGTACCATCGATGGTTGTCTCCACCAAGCCGGTACTTCCATTCGTCACTGCCAAGGCTATCAGCCACTTTTTGAGAAAGAGAAACCCACGTAAGTTCAGCTGGACTGTCTCTTACCGTAGAACCATGAAGAAGGTATGACTTCAGTTATTATGAAATACTGTCACAGCAGCTTATCGTATTTTGCTTTTCCTCTGCAACTCGTAAATGATGACACAAACTCACACACAAATCACTCCATTCTTACATGATTCATCATGTATGCAGATATTTTACATGCACCACCATCTGATGATTTCTTTCTGTTTTTCTCTATTACTTCAATCAATCACCTGAATGATGATAAACTAATCGTTCATCTTTGTAGGTTGGGACAACCGATTCACTGAAACTGCGGAAAATACTTGGAACCCACACAGTGGGAACTGACTTTTACTTACATCTCTTCTTCAAAACAAACCAAATTCGTATTTTGTCTTTATTCTGCACTTCTCACACATTCTTACGTAAATGATGACACAAACTCACACACAAATCACTCCATTCTTACATGATTCATCATGTTTGCAGATATTTTACATGCACCACCATCTGATGATTTCTTTCTGCTTAAGTATTCTGTGATAATGATATTGTTGTTGTGAATAAAACCTTTGTTGACAAGTAGCCAAATAAAAAAAACTACAGGGTACCCAAGAGGAGATGCAGAGACGTCGTGCCCGCCGTAGCAAGAAGCTCAACACCCGTGGAGTGTGCGGTATGGAGTACGAGGCCCTTCAGAAGAAGAAGTCTGAGAAGCCAGCTGAGAAGAGCAAGGCCAAGGCTGCCGCCGCTGCTGAGCTTGCTGCCAGAAAGCAGAAGGCAAAGAAGGCCGGTAAGAAGTAAGTAGCCATGTCCAGTTAGTGTGGTAGGGCTACCCTTCTGATTCGTTATGCTTTTGCATTTGTGTCTTTTATTTTCTTTCATTATCCCGTAGTGTGGGAAGGGGAAAAAGGGGAAAAAAAGAAGGCAAGCAAAAGATAGGTTTGTCAATTCCATCGGCTCACAGTAGATTCCCTCAAGTCACTTCTATTCACTCTCACAGCACACCAACACCAATGACAGCAAGGCAGTGAGAACATCACTTGACGAATAATAATTAATGAATACAATTACTTTCTTCTTACCATTCAGACAATAACTATGCCGAGACCAACTGCAGCTCCCAGAAAGACGGTCGTTGTAAAAGATGTTGAGAAAGAAAAGAGCGAACAAGAACAAAGACAACTCGAAAAAAGAAAGCAGGACGATGTAGAGTTAGAAGATGAGGAAGCAGAAGAAGACGAAGAAAGCGAAGAAGAAAGTGACGACTGCGGCATAGTTGACGAGCCTACCGCACTACAGGCATCAGAAGAAGGACTGGCTTTGGTAAGAAATGGTGAATATGAGGAAGCAATCAAATTATTTTCTCTCTCTCTAAATGTCTTATCATCACTAAACAGTGAAACAAGTCCTAAACTAGCTCCGACATACCTCAGGTACGGCCTCTGTTTGTTAAGAGAACATCAGTCAAAAGATAATTTATTTAATCCGGATTCTAACTTAGTTCAAAAGGCTAAAGCCGCTGACGCTACCAACGAAAATCCCGACGACCAACAAGACTGCGACGGACTTGAACTTGCGTATGGAATATTATCAACAGCGAGAACGGCGTTCCAATTGGAAAATAACACGCCAATGTTAGTTGAGACTCACAACTCACTTGGTGAGGTACTTCATGAAATGGCAAATTTTGATGCAGCTGCAGATGAGTACAGCAAAGCAGTCGAACTCCTGCAATCAACGAAACCATCTGGTGACGCATCTATTGGTATTGCTTTATCATGTCAGGCCATGGCTTATAGATACGCCTTTAAGATGGATCTCGCGAAAACTGCTTGTCAACAAGCGCTCGACATCTTCCTGTGCAATCCAACTGATAACAATGATCGGATTCAATGTACTCGTGAGCTTCTTGAAGACTGTTCAATTCAAACAGAAGAACGTGATGAGATTATCGCTTCTGCGAAAGATGCCACTGTCGGTACTCACAACGTTGTGACTACTAGCACACCCACTACCACTGCCAACAAGGTATGTTTATAGCATATTTTAAAAAAAAAAAAAAATGTCTAAAAAAAACTAAACAGGTACCAGCCAGTGGAAAGCCTACGACAGTGAAGATCTTACAACCGAAGAAAAAATCAAAGCTGGCTCCAAAGTGAGAAACATGTTTCACTGCTTTGAGCTACACAAAGCTGTGTAAGAAAATCTTTCAACCACAACACTGTAAAAGCAACTTAAAAAAACTCATAATCTAACTTCTATGAGCAATATATCTGCTTTAGTTCAGTTGACTAAAATGTCTTGCATCAAAAATCTGTTTAAAGTTCGAAAAATAAAAATATAATAATAATAATAATAATAAAACAAAACACTCCCTCCACTTTGTAACCTTTTAATAAAAAAGGTAATTTCAAAGAAAGGAACTTTTTGACGTTTTATTTCAATTTGACTGTCTTTCTGTAGATTTCCTTGTAGTTTGTTGACGGGTGTGGTGTTTATTTTAATATCATTTTTTTTTAATTTTTTTTAAACAGAATATTTGATTGACACTTCACAAAACTACAATACGAGTTTTCGTATAATAAAATGTCGCAAACGGAGGGTCCTAGTCCCCCTGTCACCCCCCTTTCTGTTGACAAATTGACAGCACATTTAAAGGGGATTGCCTTGGTGATATGTGGTGTACCCGAAAAAGATACCATAGCAGCAATTGCTGATGACTCAAAAGATGGTTCGGAGGGAGCAGCGGAGAAATTCTTGTCTGAACAGGGTTCAACAGATGCGTTGTTCTTGTTTTATTCTGGTGAAGCGAACAAGTGGAAACTTGCAGGAGACCCTCGCAATGTTGATACCACAACTAATTCTGTTATAGCTTTAGTTAAAAGTAATACTGATCAGCAGTTGGACGACTCGATTTCAGTTTCTAAGCAAACAGCAGTAACTGTAATGCCTGCTGGTTCTCCTTTTGATCCTTTTTTACGAATGTTGCAATCGACATTTGAGCCTCTGATGTCCGCCTCAGTCGAATCAAAACCGAGTGAACGTCGTGAAAAAGGACAAATCATGCAATCAGTTGAGGAACTACTTATAAACTTATCCGATCAATCTGCTATGAAAATCCCACGTGTAGATCTTGACAAATACGTCCATGAGGCAGTTAAAGTTAAATGCAAACAATTCAACGAACTCCCACCAGCACAACTCACCGATAAGATTGCAGTCGACTGTCAAATCGGTGCGGACAAAACCTGGGACGGTGAGTTCATTGCAGCTGTATACAGACAGTTTCAACAGTGTGTGAAGGACATAAAATCTGTTGTGGAGATGGAAAACAAAAGAAAAACATCCGTATTGGCAAACGCTCGTGAAGAAGTAAAATTTTGGATTGACCTTAAAGATTCCCTTGACGACTTAAAAAGACAATTAAACTGCAAAGGATGGTTAGTTCAATTAGACATCCTAAAGAGATCTTCAAGAATATTTATTCAGGGCGTCACAGGTCTTGAACACGACAGTGGTCTTCATAACAGTATGAAAGCCGTTAAAGAACATGCTGCTCTTCTTTCAGAGTTTCCATTAGGACAACTTCATCAAGCTCACAGCATTGATCAGCTTCAAAATGCTGTTGGAACTCTTTTTGAATATTTAAATAAACACTTGAAGACTCAAATGACTTTTCCAATTCCTCGAATTATGAATCTTGTCGACGCTGTTACTCGTGACTTCAATAAACAATTACTTAAGATTCTAAGTACTGGTCTACTGGACATGGACTTTGAAGTATTTAGTACAGAGACAAGAGGTTGTACGACATTGTTTAGTGAGTGGACGACGAACTATAGAAGGTTTTCTGAAAGTGCGAAACAAGCTGCTAGAAAGCAGCCAAACTCATTTGTAAAACACATCCCTGAAAGAGTTCAGATGGAGCATCTTCCTCTAAAGCAGAGAGTTGAACAGGTTTTTATCTTCAGAAGAGGATATCAAAAGTTTGTTCAAGTCCTTAAAGAAGTCATGCCTTCAGACGGAACTGGTCTAACAGGCCTTGACGCTCTTGAAGAAATGCAACGGGCATTTGATGGAGTAAAGAAGGCTATCGGTAACAGATTATTAGACGTAACTGACGATGGTCAAATTATTTGGGAACGTGCTCACAAAGCCTATGAAGAACGTGTTGATAAAGTAGAACAACACATCACAAACAAACTTCGTGATAGATTAAACGCCGCTGAGACCGCAATTGAAATGTTTCGAGTCTTCTCCAAGTTCAATCCCCTCACATCGAACAGACCAAAGATCAGATCCGCTATTCAACAATACCAAGCAACCCTTATTCAGAAGGTTAAACAAGATATGGATGCCTTAAAAGATAAGTTTACTGCGAAGTACGAAAATTCTGAAGCTCGCAACATGTCGAGAATAAGAGATCTTCCGAAAGTCAGTTCGAATATCATTTGGGCGAAAGGTATCGAAAGACAACTCCAAACATCAATGAAACGAGTTGAAGATGTTTATGGAAGAGGATGGGATAGATTAAAAAGTATGAGAAAGAAAGGAGACGGTACTCAAATCAGCGGCTACTGGACACTAGACGAACAACTATCAGAATTCGTAGGAGTTAAACAACACGACATTCTTGAGAAGAAAGCTCGCGATAGTTTGATAACAGCCTGGTCAAGATACAACGAATCACCTCCTCAAGCTCATGTTAGAGAACTAGAACTTCGTGTGATTGGAACAGCAATCGCACTCGCATTTCTAGAAGTTGTATTTCCTGATTGTCAAAAAGACTGGCAGGCCTTAGCAACTGAAGGTCTCGACTCTTTAGGAAAGATGGAAAAGCAACTTCGTGTAGACGGAACCTTCGATGCTATAAAATCATTACTTCAGGAGATTGGTGTCGCAGCTCGTCACATGGAAGGATCTCATCTTCGTCGTGAAGGAGAAGTGTTTCGTCAAAAGATTCACGAAAACATCAACAGACTCATGAAGACTTGGAATGAACAAATGAAAAACCACATCCGCAAAGACTGGGGGATCTTTGTATTTATCGACAAGACACCAGATGATGATGCTGGTGCAGCAGGTCGTTCAAAACAAAGAGTTGAAATCCAAGGACCAATCTTCCTTGTCCAACAGAATGGATCATCTTCAGACGAATCGCTAGTAGTGAACTTTAACTCTGGAATCATAGGACTTATTAAAGAAGTTGATGCAATGAGATGGTTAAATTACATGAGAAATGTTGACTTTGAAATAGCTGAGACATCTGTAGCAGCACAAGACGTTTACCCATACGCCATGGCACTGTGTGAAAGCGCAAAGCAATTTCAAAAAGACATCAGAACCGTTGATGAGGGAAAATCATTGCTGCTAACTAAGGAAACAGGCGCAGCTTACCACCAATTAAACCTCGGACTTAGATTAAAGTGGGAAGACGAACTTCAACTTAATAAAGTTTCAAAATATGCCAAAGCTCTACACGAAGTGGTTATGACATTCAGAAGGCGACTCACAACTTTAAATAAAAAGATTGAACTTATTGATACTGCTGTAGACACATTAGAGAAATGTGATCCAACACCAGAAGCCTTTAAAAAGGCTTTTGATGATGCACAGAAGGCTTTGGATGATATGAATTTAGACAAATATAGCAACATGACACAGTGGGTTCAGACTCTTGATGTTAAGATAGAAAAGATTCTAGCGACAAGGCTTACTGATATACTTCGTCATTGGACTCATGATTTCATCCGGTTGGGTGATAGCGAAGAGACCACTGATGAGGATCACCAAGAAAGTAGTAAAAAGAAGAAAAAACGCGCGCACTTCAACATGTCACCAGTTGGAGTAAAGATTAAGATTCACAACAGAGTGATGGTGTTGGATCCTTCAATCGATTCAGCTCGTCAAGAATGGACTGCGAGATTACAAAAAGTTCTTTCATGGATTCTTTACCTTCCAAAACTCCAAGCTGCTCGTTACGACGAATGTTTTGGAGAACTTGATGAAGGAACCATTACAATCCCACCTGATGTTACTTACGCATCAGTTCTAGAAAAGGTTGATCCGGGTATTGTTTACGCCTCATTCGGTTCTATTGATAAACGTTGTGAAGATGCTCACAAGTACTTTGAAGATTGGGTCAAATTCCAAGCTCTTTGGGAGATGGAACTCGATCGAATTGTCGTCCTTTGCGGAGAAGAGCTATCTCGTTGGCTCTCACTGTTGGGTGACATCAAACAGAGTAAGAATATGACTGACAGTAGTGAAACTGCTAAGTCATTTGGAGCAATAGTTGTTTGTTATCAGAATGTTCAAGAAAAGGTTTCAAAGAAGTATGATGAAACGAATAGAAAACTTTTGGAGAAATTTATGGTCCTTCTCGGAAGTAAAATGAAAACATTTTATGACAACGTCCACGAGGAACGTTTGGAACTTGAAAAGATGGATTTCGCAGCTCAGAGTCACAACATGATAAAGTTCTTAACTAGAATTCCTGACATTCGTAAAAAACTTCCAAGTTGGGAGAGAGACATTAAACTACTTGGTCAGGGTGAGAAGACTTTGAGAAAACAAATCCACGCCAATCAATTCCCACAAAACTGGCTCTGGATGGAACGTCTCAAGGGTGAATGGGACGCCTTCAACGCTGCCTTCGAATCTCGCAACAGAGAAGTTGAATCCAGAAAAGATAAATTACAGAAATACGTTTTGGAAGAAGATCAGTCTTGTGATCTCAGCTTCCAAGAACTGAAGAAAGATTGGAATGAACAAAAACCTGTCAAGGGAGCTAAACCGGGAGAATCAATTAACGTCATTACAATATTCGAAGGAAAAGCAACCAACCTGATGGACAACTTTAAAATGATCTGCCAAGCCAAGGAAGCTTTAGACATGGACGTCCGTGATATTGGTAAGATGAATGCCTTAGTAGAGGATATTCAGGCACTCAAAGATGTATGGGATAAGCTTGATGGAATCTATACAGAAATATCTCAAATGGGTGATCAGAAATGGAAAGAGATTAATCCTCGAAGAATATCAGGTCAGCTACGTGAACTTGAAGCAAAACTTCGTAACTTTCCAAGTAACATGCGAACCTACACTGCCTACTCTGATCTTGAACGTAGAATCGATGCTCTTATTAAGGTCAATCCAACTATTGCTAACCTCTGTAGTGACAGTATCAAAGATCGTCATTGGGCTCAGATTGTTCAACTGGTCCACGCGGATGGTTTTGAAAATTCAAACATCTTAACACTTGGAAAAGTTTGGGATTGTGATTTATTGAAATACCAATCAGCATTTCAACACGTTATTAGTCAAGCTCAGGGTGAGATGGCTTTGGAAGTATTCTTAGCTGACGTCAAAAAGTATTGGCAGGAACTTGAACTTGACACCGTCCACTACAAGAAAAAGTGTTACCTAATCAAGGGATGGGATACTATCTCTGATAAACTATCTGAACATATCAACAGTTTGCAATCGATGAAGATGTCCCAATATTTTAAAGCATTCGAAGAGGAAGGAACCAACTGGGAAGACAAATTAAGTAAAATTAAAAAACTATTTGGGGTCCCTGATGGATTCTGGTTCAACGTCCAACGTAAATGGGGAGACTTGGAAGGAATTTTCACTGGAAACCAAGACATTAAAAGACAGCTACCAACTCAAACACAAGCTTTTGCCAGAATTGACACCGAATTTCAGCAACTTACTGTAAAGGTAAATCGGAATCCGTTCATACTTGGAGCATTCTCAATTCCTGGGGTAACCGAAAAGTTAGAAGGTCTATTAAAGACTTTGACTAGTATTCAAAAAGCTCTCGGAGACTATCTCGAAACACAACGTAAAGAGTTTCCTCGATTCTACTTCGTTGGTGACGAGGATCTTCTTGAGATCATTGGTCATTCGAAGGAACCAACTGCAGTTCAAAAACACTGCAAGAAGATGTTTGCTGGAATCACCTTACTCGATGTTGATGTCAGTGAGAGCATGCCAAAGATCAGAGCTATGAAAAGTTTTGAAAATGAGATTGTCCAGTTCAATAAACCAGTTGATTTAGCACAGACTCCAGCTGTAAACGATTGGTTGAAGGGGATAGAAACAGAAATGCACGCGGTGCTTCAGAAGGAAGCCGCAGCAGCAGCTCAAAATATTTCAAAGTTGACACCTCAAATCAATGATGAAACTCTCACCAAGTGGGTAATGTCTCATCCTTCACAGATTTTAGAAGTAGCAATCTCTGCAGAATGGACGCGACTGGTAGAAGAACAGCTTCGCAATAACAAGGGTAAGGCAGGTCTTGACTCTGTTCGCTCAAAGTGTATCGAAATCTTGTCGGCACTCGCTCGTATGGTTCTCAGTGCTGGTGGTGATCCAATCAAACGAAAGAAGATCGAACATTTAATTACTTCTCTCGTCTATCAAAGAGACGCTACTGGAAGATTAGCAGCCAAGGGATGCTCTTCAATTGATGACTTTGATTGGTTAGTTCACATGAGGTTCTACTTAAGAAATGGATTGGCTATCGCTGAACTAGCTAATGCAGAACTACTATACAGCTATGAATATCTTGGTGTTGGTGAGAGATTAGTTCAAACACCATTGACTGATAAGTGTTACCTAACACTGACTCAAGCATTGCACACTAAAATGGGTGGAGCGCCATCCGGTCCTGCCGGAACTGGTAAGACCGAAACTGTCAAAGCCTTAGGAGTCCTTCTGGCTCGTTTCGTCTTAGTCTTCTGCTGTGATGAAGCCTTTGACTTCAAGGCCATGGGACGTATCTTTGTTGGTCTCTGTCAGGTCGGAGCTTGGGGATGCTTCGATGAATTTAACAGACTTGAAGAACGTATTCTATCTGCTGTTTCACAACAAATTCAAATAATCCAAGAAGGACTGAGTATTAAACAAGATACTATTCATCTCCTTGATCGTGATGTTCCAATGCATAGGAATGTTGGAATCTTCATTACAATGAACCCTGGCTACGCAGGTAGATCTGAATTACCAGACAACTTAAAGCAACTTTTCAGAAGTGTGAGTATGTCTGCACCAGATAGAGAGATCATCGCTGAAGTTATGTTGTTTTCTCAGGGATTCCAAGAAGCAGAGCTTCTCGCGAAGAAGATTGTTCCACTGTTCCAGTTGTGTAAGGATCAACTATCCCCTCAGGGACATTATGACTTTGGTCTTCGTGCAT
Organism: Flectonema sp. DT1601; assembly: GCA_964019425.1. NCBI lineage: Eukaryota > Euglenozoa > Diplonemea > Diplonemida > Diplonemidae > Flectonema > Flectonema sp. DT1601. The sequence continues at coordinate 387,723 of OZ025818.1, read as the reverse complement.
TAAAGTCAACACTCGTTAATGCCGGAAACATGAAACGTGACGAAAAGGGAACTCAAGCCCTCACTCCAGAAGAAGAACACTACATCTTACTGAAGAGTACAACAAAAACAATCGAACCAAAGTTAGTAGCGGCTGACATTGATTTGTTCTATTCTTTAACAAGTGATGTGTTCCCTGGACTTACTCTAGAAGAAGCTGGTTTAGAGAAATTGATTGAAACTCTGAAGGATGTTTGTAAAGAAACTCACTTGGTTGGAACTACAAACGGTCTTTGGCTTCAAAAAGTATTACAACTATATCAAATTCAAAATATTCATCATGGATTGATGCTTGTTGGTCCATCATGTTCTGGTAAGACTATGGCTTGGTCAACTCTCTTAATCGCATTATCAAGAATGCAAGGATGTGAAGGTGTAGCTCACGTCATTGATCCAAAAGCATTATCTAAAGCAGAGCTTTACGGTAACTTAGAATCAACGACGAGAGAATGGACTGATGGTATCTTCACAGCAACGTTAAGAAAGATTGTCGACAACAACACTGAAGAAGAACATAAAAAGATCCACTGGATTATATTCGATGGTGACGTCGATCCAGAATGGGTTGAGAATTTAAATGCTCTTCTCGATGATAACCGTCTTCTCACCTTACCAAACGGTGAGAGACTAACACTCCCACACAATGTGAGAGTCATGTTTGAAGTTCAAGATTTAAAGTATGCCACTCTAGCGACTGTTTCTAGATGTGGTATGGTTTGGTTTAGTGAAGATGTTTGTACTGTTCCAATGACACTTCATCACTACATCCATTCTTTAAATAATAAAACACTTGATAACTTAACCAAACCATACGAACCACTCGTATCAACAAAGAGACATCAAGCATCCCTAACTAATAATGATGATGATGTTGGAGGTGATCTCGAAATGCATCGCTCATTCGTCAAAGTCCTCAAACCCCATTTTGAAGCGGAAGCTCTCGTTCATAGATCAATTAAAGCAGCTGAAGAATTACTTCGTGAACATACTATAATGGAATGGGACACACACCAATACTTGGGTGGATTGTTCTCACTTGTGAACAAAGGTCTTCACGATATTTTCGAAAACAACACCAATCCAGAATTTGGTCTCCTACCTGAAGTATTAGAGAAGTACGCCCTTCGTAGACTTTTGATGTCAATCGCATGGGCATTTGGTGGAGCTTGTAATTTAATAAAGAGACTTGAGTTCTGTAAGATATTATCTCAAATTGCGAAGGAGTGTGGCCTCTCTGGACACGTTCCACCTGGTGAATTCTTAGAGTATAATGTAACAGTTCACGATGCTGAATGGGAAAGTTGGGATTCTCAAATCCAACCCGTCGACATCGACGTCAAGAAGTTCGGAACCAGCGATGCTATTGTCGCAACAGTTGATACTGTCAGACATGAAGAAGTAGTACTGTCTTGGTTATTAGCTCATCGTCCAATGATGTTCTGTGGTCCTCCTGGATCAGGTAAGACGATGACACTGACATCTGTGTTAAGAAGTGCACCAGATTATGAACCAGTCTTCTTAAACTTTTCATCTGGTTCAACTCCTGATATGATTCTGAAGGTATTTGAGACTACTGCTTTTAGTCTTGATAAGGGAACAAGAATCCTTAGACCTGCTACTCCTGGTAAATGGATTGTCGTATTCTGTGATGAGTGTAACTTACCAGCAACTGATACTTACGGAACACAAAGAGTCATATCCCTACTCCGTCAACTTATGGAAAGAGGTGGATTCTATAAACCTGATAGTAATGGTGAAATGACTTGGTTCACACTTGAAAGAATTCAATTCGCAGGAGCATGCAACCCTCCGACAGATGCTGGTCGTGTTCCACTAAGTCACCGATTCTTGCGTTGGGCACCTCTTCTGTTTGTTGATTTCCCAACAAAACCATCTCTTGAATTGATTTATGGAAACTTCTGCAGAGCATTCTTAAGACCAATTCAACAATTGAAACATTTTGGAGATCAACTTGCCAGAGCAATGGTTCAATTCTACCAAGCATCACAAAAGAGATTCACTCCAGAGATAGAAGCTCATTACGTATACTCTCCTAGAGAGTTATCGAGATGGACTACAGCTGTTCATGAGGGTATCGAATCGTTAACCTATCCAATGAAACAAGCTTTAAAGTGTAATGAACTTATTAGACTTGCTGTTCACGAGGGTCTTCGATTATTCAGAGATCGTCTCTTACGCGATGATGAAAAGGCATGGACTGACGATCATATAGATGAATCTTTCCGCGATCATTTCCCTGATATGGATAGTCAGGTAGCCCTCACTAGACCGATCTTATACTCAACGTTTTTGTCAAAGGAATACACCACCAACAACGTTGAAGATCTCCGCAGTCACATGCAAGGTAAATTAAAAGTTTTTGCTGAAGAAGAAATGGATGTTCAACTCGTCGTGTTCGATTCCGTGTTAGATCATATTTTGAGAATCGACAGAATTATCCGTCAACCACTTGGACACATGCTTCTTGTTGGTGTAGCAGGTGCTGGTAAGACAGTTCTATCAAAGTTTGTTGCATGGCATTCTGGTATGAGTATATTCCAGATAAAGGCACACAGAAAGTATACAATCAGTGACTTCGAAGAAGATCTCAGAACAGTTTTAAAACGAGCAGGTTGTAAAGGAGAACGAATCTGCTTCATCTTTGATGAATCGAATGTTATGGGATCAGGTTTCTTAGAATACATGAACGCTCTCCTAGCATCAGGAGAAGTTCCTGGTCTATTCGAAGGTCAAGAAGAACAACTAATGCAACAAGCAAGAGAAGGGATTAATTCACAGCCGGGAGCGAAGGTTGTTGACACCAGCGATGAACATCAAATGTACAAATGGTTTGTTTCTCAAGTGAAGTTAAACCTCCATGTTATATTTACAATGAATCCGAACTCACCAGACTTTCATAATAGATGTCAAACATCACCTGCGCTATTCAACAGATGTACAATTGATTGGTTCGGTGAATGGAGTGACGCTGCTCTTGAACAGGTCGCTTCGGAGTACACATCTCAACTTGATCTCATGGAGTCACAAGATGCTCAAAGTCCAGCATTCAAAACCATCGACGACGCGCAGGGTGCTCTCGTTTCTGGAATTGTTAAGATGCATCACCACATTAACAACATCAACACCAAGTTAAAACGAAAGGGTGCTGGAAGAGGAACATTTATCACTCCTCGTCACTACCTCGATTTTATCAGGCAGTTCAAGTCTTTATATAAAGAAAAACGTGAACAGGTACTTGACCAACAGATGCATTTAAATACTGGTATCACAAAACTACATCAAACAACAGCAGAAGTTAATAAATTAAAACAAGAACTTGAAAAGAAGGAAAAACATTTACAAGAAGTTCAACAAAACCAACACCGAGCAATGGAACAGCTGAAGATTGATCAGGTGAAGACTAGTACTGAACAAGACAAGGCAGCAGAACTTCAGAAGAGACTAACAGAGGAAACGACAATAATTGAAGAAAAAACTGCAACTGCACAGGTCCAACTTTCAGAAGCCGAACCTGTTCTGGAAGCAGCAAAGAAGGCTGTCGGCGCGTTACCAGAATCAGCGCTCAGAGAAATCAGAGTTTTTAATAATCCTCCAGAGAAGGTTCGACGAGTTATGGAAATGGTTGTTACTCTACTTGGTCATAAGAGTAAGGATTGGAAATCAATTCAATCTCTAATGAACGACGGGCAATTCTTAAAAAATCTAATCGCCTTTAACAGCAACAAGATTACTGACAGAGCTGAATCTGAAGTCGGAAAATACCTAACTGGTGACTTCAAAGACAATCAAGCAGCATACCGAGCGAGTAAAGCCGCAGGTCCTCTCTACGACTGGAGTACAGCTCAGTTGATGTACGCTACTAAACTGAGAGAGATTAAGCCTTTGACGAATATTATCGATGAGCTTAGAAATGGTATGGTTGAAAATCAACAAAAACTTGAAGAAATCCAAGCAACCATCGCACAATGTAAAGAATCGGTTAAAAGAATGGAAGAAGAATTCTCACAACTGACTAGCGACGCTGAGAAGATTAAACTCAGCATGAAGGATATTAAGATTAAATGTGAACGTTCAGAAAAACTTCTAAAATCACTTTCATCAGAAAAAGTTCGTTGGGAAGAAGAAAAGGATAATTTCGGAAAACAAATTACTACAGTTGTTGGTGACTGCCTGTTATCTGGTGGTTTCTTAGCTTACAATGGGTACTTTGATGACCACCACAGAAGAAGTGTCATTCTACCAAAATGGATGAAATCACTTAAGGCTCGTAAAATCTCGTTTAAGAAACATTTATCACTTCAGGAGTACCTTTCAAAACCAGGTGAACGTCTCGCTTGGCAAGCTGGAGGACTACCAGCAGATGAACTGTACGTTGAGAATGCGATTATCTTATCTCGTTATCAGAGATATCCTCTTCTGATTGATCCTAATGGAATGGCTGTAGCATTCTTAATGCATCACTACAAGGAACAGAATATAGCAAAAACATCCTTCTTAGAAGATGGTTTACAAAAGGCACTTGACAAGGCAGTTCGATTTGGATATCCTCTCTTAGTTCAAGATGTTGAATGTATTGATCCTCTGATGAACCCAATCCTTAACAAGGAAGTTATCAAACAAGGTGGTAGAACATTAGTTAGAGTCGGTGATCAGTACACTGATTTATCACCACAATTTAAGATTTTCCTCTCAACAAGAGACCCGTCATTTCAATTCGCTCCTGATTTATGTGGTAGGGTCACATTCGCTAACTTCACTGTTACTCCTGGATCCTTGACGTCACAATGCTTGCATCATATATTGAAAAAGGAAAGACCTGAAATCGAAGAACAGAGATCAGAAATGCTCAAAACCCAGGGTGAATACCTTGAAAAGCAACGTCTCTTAGAACAGCAACTGTTGGAGGAGATTAGTAAAGCGAAGGGAAATATCTTAGAAAACGATGCCTTAATCGAACAGCTTGAAAAGTTAAAGATGACAACAACCGACGTCAAAGAGAAATTAGAAAAGATGGACGAAACGATGGAAACAATAAAGAAGGTTGAAAGACAATTCAGAGCAGTTTCTGATGGATGTTCTAAGCTGTACTTTATGTTACAACAGTTGACTGATTTGAATCCGCTGTATCATTTCTCATTGGGTCACTTCATTGATATCTTAACTGAGGTTCTTCAAGATAAGAATAACATCTTACCACCAAATGAAAAACCTGGTAAGACTTCAGACACAAGACGTGATATGCTAATTCGACAATTATTCGTAACAACCTACGAGAGAGTATCTCGTGGAATGTTACAAACAGACCATCTAACATTGGGACTCAGACTATGTCAAGTAAGGTTAGCTTTGAAGGGTGAAAAGCAAGTCTTAGAACCAGAGCTGTGGGATTTCTTAGTTTCAACAGGCCAAGGATCAAAGGGTATTTCTGGATCACTAAGAAATGTTCCGCAAGGATTAGAAAAGAAACAAATAACTCTTTTGAATGAAATGTCAAACTTACCAGCGATGGAGGAAGTTAGAACTGCTATTGAAAGTGATCCAAGTCAATGGGGATCACTTCTTCAAACACACGATCCGACCGAAGCAATTCCTCGCTTCTGGAAAGACGCTCCTCATCCTGTTGCTGCAGCTATGAAAGAACTTTTAATTTTAAAAGTCTTCAGGCCTGACTCTCTCAAAGCAGCAGCTAGTAAACTCATTCGCGAAGTATTCGACACCGCTGCCACCAAAATCAACGACCGCGTTCAGTCGATCCTCCGCGCTGGTGAGACACCACTCGGTGAGATTTCTAATCAGGTTTGCTACTTTCTTATTATGTTTCCTTTTTTTAATTCAAACAAAAACAAACAAACAACACCAACAGGCTGACCCATACACTCCAATGCTTCTCTGCTCTGCTCCAGGTTTCGATGCCTCTGATAGAGTACAAGATCTTGCGAAGGAATGCAGTCAAAGACTAACAGAAATAGCAATGGGTGATCCTGATGGATATGACAAGGCTGATAAGGTCTTGTATGACGGGCTTAATGATGGAAGCTGGCTACTTCTAAAGAACGTTCATCTTGCACCTACGGTATGTATATTCTGATATCGACTGTTCATTTATCTTTGGATATATAAAAACAACAACAACAACAAAAAAACAGTACCTCGCAACCCTCGAGAAGAAACTTCACGCTGCCCAGTTGGAGCAAAAGAGTAATCCGTATGTGTCGCAGTCTTGACTTTTTCAATCATTTGGAAAATTAGGAAAGAAAACAACAAAAAAAAACAGTAAATTCCGCGTCTTCTTGACTTCTGAAATCAGTCTAAAGTTGCCATCTAATTTATTAGTTCGTTCACATGTTTTGGTGTTTGAACCATCAAACGGAATAAGACCATCATTGTTAAGAAGTTATGAGAAACACAGAGCAAAGGTAGCGACAACCGGAGGTGTTAAGGGACCAAAGGAGCTTCCTAGACTTCACTTCTTAGCAGCGTGGTTACACGCAATTATTATCGAAAGATTACGATACAGTCCTCTTGGATGGACTAAGAAGTATGAATTCAGTGAGGGTGACTTCATTAGAACGATTGACACTATTGACGCGTGGGTTACAAAAGTAGCTGATGGTCGTACTAACGTTTCTCCATCATCGTTACCATGGAGAGCTTTATTCGTATTGTTAGGAGAGAGTGTTTATGGAGGTAGAATTGATAATGATTTTGATCAACATTTAGTAAGGTCATTCTTGAGTAAGTTCTTCACTGAGAACTCGTATGCAAACAACTTTAACATGACTAATGAACGTGAAGGTGAAAAGGCTCTTCAAATCGCTTCAGGACATGAACAGCGTGACTTTGAACAATGGATTGCAAACATGCCATCAACACAGTCACCTGTCTGGCTCGGACTTCCGAGTGAATCCCAAAAAATGATTATGCAAGCAGAGGGTGAAAAGATACTCCACGACCTAATCCGAATCACTGACATCTTCGAAGAAACCGGCAATGAAGAAGAAGAAGCGGCAGAACAAGAACCAGGCAGCCCTGGTAACTGGAATAAGGGTTCTAAAAAGAACAACATCACAAAGGTCGAAGGTGCCTACGTACCAGAGTGGGCGAGACGTTTGCTTGAAACTGCGACGGTATGTTAACAACTAAAAATAATGAGATATATGATTTTATGTTTCAAAAACAACAACAAAACCCAACAGAGCTGGCTGAGCGACCTCACAGATATTGACACTGCCAGACTTCACAAGAGAGTAACTGCTAGAGAAGCAAAAGGAGGTATGTGATCATTTAAAAAGTATTATTAAACTATTTTATCAGATCATTTTTATCAATTAAAACAAAACAGAACAACTGGACCCAATTGTCCAGGCATTAAGAAGAGAAGTATCTCAAGCTAGTAAGCTATACCAATTAGTGAAGAAGGACTTAGATGATGTTGCTGGAGTATGTAGAGGTGATAAACCGACAAACGCTATTCGTGAAACAATGAGCACTCTTTCAAAGGGTAACATTCCATCAAAGTGGAAGATCTACACTATTCATCCTAGCTTGACGGTGTCGCAGTGGATTTCTGATTTTGGTGAAAGATGTCGAAGGATTTCAGACTTTGCTTCTAATGACCCTGTTCGGTACACAGAAGTAGAAATAAACCTTGGATTCCTACTCTACCCAGGTGCTTTTATTACAGCTACAAGACAGTCTGTTGCAAGAAAACTAAAGTACCCGCTTGAAAGACTTCAGATGTCGTTAGACTTAGCTGACGATTCACGAAGTGGAAGTGCTGAATCAGCTGATGGTGCGAGTTATTTAATTGGTGGACTCAATTTAGAGAGTTGTCAGTTGAATAATGGACGACTTGAATTGCTCCATGGAAAGCTACGTTCGTCAATCGGTACTCACCGACTTTGGTGGAAGAAGTGTGAAGCCCACACAGAACCTAAGCATGCGATGCAATTACCACTTTATCTTAACCCATCTCGTAACGAGCTGCTCGCTAAATTAATGTTACCAGTTGACAACAGTGTCAGTCAGCATGAATGGTACCAGGTTGGTGCTGCACTCACAGCCTGGAGAATGCCGTAGTTAAGTTGCAATAGACCTTCCACATAGCACCATGGAATTGAAATCTTGGTTGCATTTTTTTTTTTTTTTTGGGAGTTTTTTTCTTTTCTCTTTATGTACAATTTGCCCCACAAACAGTTTTTTATCTTTCCAACACACATCGAATGTTGTATACTTAGTAACCCTCCCAGTCTTTGAAAAAAAAAAAAAAAAAAAAAACAAACGAAAATACTCCTCACAAATACACCTTTTTTCTATTTTTTTAGGGGTTTCCTTCTCTGCTTTGTATCCGACTAAAGATCAGCATACAGAAGTTGCCTAGTGTTTGCTTCGTGTGTTTCCCACATGTTATTCCAACTTTTATTAATGCTGAGTAAAGTTACAACCTGTTAGCAATTTCTTTTTTTAGTTATTTTCAACAGTCTCTATTCACTACCCCCAATTCCCCGGGATACGATAACGCCAATGGAAGGGGTTTCTTTTTTTCCCTTCCTAGTCTGCCTTCTTACAGTGTGAGGTTTTTGTTAGAAATGAAACAAAAAAAAAAAAAAAAAGGATTTAAAAAAAAAAAAAAACTTTAACGTTTATTAACTTAACCAAACCGAGAGAACAAATTAAAAATTCCTTCTTTACAAGTCAAAATTTTCACATTTGTGGTAGAGCGATATACGCATACAAACTGTGAATACTGTGATTCTTTGTTTAGAAAAAAAAAATGAAAAAAAAAAAATTGGAAGCAAAAAAAACAAAAAAAATTGAAGGAAAAAAAAACAAAAAACCAACGCACGTATGGAGAATGTTGTTTCTTGTTTTTTTGTTAGCTGCGAACCTGCTGCAAAACTCACAATTTACATCACAGCAACACAACTATGATTGTCATTCTGAACTATAATCCCACGCTAAACTATTTTTCACATACAAGTATTTCACACAGAACAAAAAAAATAACAAAAAAAAAAAATAAGATGACTCAAAAAGTTCAGATTAAAAGCACTGATCCCAACAGTAGAAATATCGTAATTGAGAAGTGGGAAGGTGGTCAAGTCAGCTGTTCAAGAAGTGCTGGTGTTTGTTTAACTCTCGCAAAAGATATCACTTCCTGCATACCCTCAGAGCCATTGAATCCACCACAAGTAAAGATGGATATGATTGTTGACCCTGTGTTGTATTTAAAAATTTGTCGTAAAAAACCCCTTCGCATTAGAGCTGCTGCAGTTCAATCAAAACTTACAAAGGAATATCAGAATCATAAAGCTAATGCGAAAACTTTTAAAATTCTTGAAACACTTCAAATTGAACAAGGAAATCAAATGGAGTCTCTCATAGAGAGAGGAACAAAAGAAGAGATGGCTCTACTTGTTGAGACTCACACAACTCAACTGGCTGTTGCTCAAGAAGCTGCTGATGCTGATGCCAGTCATATGGTTCAAAAACAGAGACATGAATTTCAACGAATGCTTGTGTCCTTGTCGTCCGGTACACCTTCACGGACAGTTCTAGATGACTCTCAACAGACGTCTCAACAACAAGCATCACCTTCTGGAAGCATGTTTGGTTTTGGTCAAGTTGGTAAAAAAGTTGGTAAATTTGGAATGAACTTTGTAACAGGAGGTCTTCAACGAGCTGGGATACTCGCCTCCAATGATGACGACAGCCTTCCATCAACAACAGGTGAAGAAGAAGCTTTACGAGATATTGACATCAGCACTTACACAATAAACTTAATTAAAATAACAGTAATACCAAAGGGATTACTTCGAGTTAGAATACCCTTAGAAGTCAAAGTGCTGAATATAAAGTCAGCTTTATCACTATTGTCTTACACGGAAAGTGGTAATCAAGACTTAGAAAGATCTGCTGGAATGTTTCGTATATCTTGTGATGAGTTAGGTCAATGGATCGTACCAATTTCTGTAACCGATCTGCGTAGAGCTTCCATGCTTCGTTCAAAAACCAGGAATTGGTCCTTAGATTTAACCAAAGATATAATCACATTAATGCCTCAGCATATCGTTAATTGCGCGATATCTGAATCTGCTGAATTGTTATTTCCTTCACTGGTCGACTCATTGCAGTCAGCTGTTCTATTAAATGGACCAGATATCCACGCAGGCACGATCCTATGTACGCAACACTCAAACATGTCTTGGTGTAATCTACTTTCTATCTTTTTATTTGATCCAAATGACTCTGATGCTAATTTAGAGAGTACAGTTGAACAGGTGGTGTCACTAGGTAATCGTTCGACACAAGTATTCGTTGATACGAGTAGGTTGTCTAGTTCTCATGTTGTTGGGCGTCTTACTGAAGTTATACTTCAAGAAGTCGCTCGTTCAACTTATGTTGCTTCAAAAAAAAGATGGCCGACAATGCCTGAAGAGGATGATATTCATCAGGTTGTTTCAGTTGTGTTAACGCCTTCTCATTTATCTTCTGCAATGGATCTTGATAAGGGAATGTTATCATCTTTTAATCCTGTATCACAGCAAGGAGGCACTGCTTCTCCAGCCCCAAGCCCTGCATCGCAGAAATAAAACACCGCAACTACTATAAAATAAAAGGAATCTTTTATTCTGTCCTTTATTCAGATTCCTGTCAACATTCTCCCACTGTGAGAGATATAATTTTTATATTTGTGTACTACTAACTATCTGACCGTACGATATAATTTGATTGTCGTGTTGGGGAACGTTTATTATCATTTTCTAAGACCAAAGCAAACTAATGATTGCCCAGAGAGGTGACACCACTTGAGTGTTTTATAAAATGAGTAGAAAATGTGAAAATTTTGCCGATTTTTTTTTATAATGATAATTATCTATTTACCGAAAAGAAAAAAAAAAACAAAAAAACAAAAACACAAAAACCAGAATGACACCTCAATATGACTACCATTATAAATAGTAACATTACACAGCAGCTTCTAGAAGACCGAGAACGAGCTGATGACACCACAAAAAAAGCACTAAGTCGATCAAAAAGAAGCCGAACTGGTATCGCCATCTGGGGATTAATGATAATATGTGTTGTTATCTTACTCATACTAATCTTGTTGGGTGATTTAATAGGTGAAGATACCCTACTTGTAAGCAAATGGGTACTACTTGCTTTAATTATAATAGGTAGCGTTATGGAATCGGAATGGGGGAAGGAACTTCAACTTAAAAGAACTATTTCTTATATTGTTTCTCACAGAGGTCATTCTTCAAGGATTGCGGGTATAACAACTGAGGTTGGACTACATCATCATAAAAAGAGAAGTTTTATGACAGACATAGTCGATACTGTACTTGAAAAAATTTATTATAATCTCATTCATCAGCACAGTTGGAGGATTGCTTTCGAAGCCGCTGCAAAAGGTTGTTTTAATTCTACTCTAGTTAGTGCGGTATCAGAATCTGGTGTTATTGACTGGTCTGAGTCCAGATTTCCTTCAGTTGGAGGAGCCTGTGAATTTGGTGAAGAAGTTCACAAAAGATACTTCCCTAATTTAACAACTGGCTATTTAGATAACGCCACCCTCTCACCAGTTCCAACGGTCGTTTTGGAAGCTCGAAAGCTTTGGGATCAGGAATGTCAAAAAGATACATGTGATTGGAGATTAGGACTCACGGGAATATTCTTTCGAATACCTCAAGTTCGATCCATGCTCGCGGCAAATTTTTATTGTGATCCGAATGATGTTGTCTTGTGTCAGAATAATGGAGATGGTGTGGTATCAGTTCTAAGATCACTTCCATGGGAAGTAGGAGACATTCTTTATATTATCACATCTCAAGGTGATAGTTGCTACAGCAATACAGGAATATGGTTAACTGAACGCTTTGGTGTACAAGTAATCGAAATAGAAATGCCTCTTCCAGCCTTCGACAGCGTCATCGTCAAACACATCGATGATGACCTTCGAAAACGAATAACAAAACCAAAAGTAGCAATATTCAATCATGTTCAAAGTAATGGATGGTGTATGCCTGCTGCAGCTATCAGACATATGTTACACAAACATGGTACGTCCGTATTAATTGACGGAACTTTAGCAGTTGGACAACATGTCGTTAAACTTAATGAAATCCGACCTGATTGGTATGTAGCATCGTGCTCATCATTCTTATTTGGTATGCCAGGATGTGGATTCTTAGTAACGGCACCTCTCAAGCAAGGAACAACACAACCTTTAATTGTATCTTATTATGACACGCAGGGGTATGAGAATGAGTTTTCGTATTGTGGGTTACGAGATTTTTCCAACTGGTTGTCATTAATGGAATCGTTTGACTTTGTAAGAAAGAAATGTTCTGCAGAACGATCTCGACAATACTGTCGTCGAATAGCTCACAAGGGTGAGAAGATTATAAAAGCAAATTGGGGTGTTTCTCCTCTTCAAGGACAACGACCATCAATTGGTGACGTTATCGAGCTCACACCAGGTCAAGGCACAGATTCTTGTATCAGATTCCATCATGAAACTGCGTATATTATAAAGGACGACTACAGCACCAGACCTTACAAGGTTGATAGCACCAGAGGTATTCAACTTTATTATGATCTTCATCAAATCAGACTTCAGGATTCAAAAGGTAGTTGCGACTACGCTCAAATGCCATCCTTCAAGATCCCATCTTCCGAAGGGAAAACTAACCAAGCAGCTGCAAAACTCCAACACCTGCTTGTCGGAAGAGGTATCACTGCGACTGTTTTTAGTGCAAATTTTGGAGATATAGAACCGAGTTTGTACGTCAGATGCTCTGTAGGAATATACAATACCACGGATGATTTTAAACTTTTAGCTAAGGTTGTGCCCCAATTGCATGGACGTTACTAAAAAAAATAAGTTTCCCCCCTTTTTTTTTTTTTTTTTTTTTATAATCCTGAATTCCGTATTAATATTAACAATAAAATCATACAAAAAACCGCTATCCTATGAAAGCGTGAATTTCGTTGTGAGTTTTTTTTTTCTTTTTTTTCCCCCAGTATCGTCTTCTCCCAGGATGAGCATCCTGGTGGTGCGTAGTTTCTTTTCCAAAGTAATTACGTCACTTACATGAGTTATGATTTCTTTTTGTTTCGATCACACCTCCGTACTCTTTGGGTTGAAAGCTCGTTACCTATGTGTCTTTCTTATTTAAACTACCTAGTCTTGTCCTTTGTTCTGTGTTTCTTTAGAATCTTTTTATCCGTGTGTGTGAGAGTACGGACTTTTCTTATAGAACTCGTTTGTTTGCTATATATGGGTTTATACAGAAAGATTATGCAGGCAATGTGATTTATCAAAAAAATAGCATTTATTTTTTTTCTTTTTTTCTCAGCTTAAATTTTTTTAGTTAAATAAAATGTACTCCACTTCTGTTGAAGCCGCACGCGCAGCTGCCATGGGAGCAGCAGCAAACGCACAGCTAGCGGAAGATCAAAGGTATGCAGCTGTTGATCAAATGAGGCTTGATCATCACGCAAAGGAAGTGACTCGCAGCACAGCAAACAAGACGAAGCTGCTAGCAGACTTGGGTCGATTAGAAGCAGAAATGCAATTGCAGCACAGCAGGACACAAATGATGGACTCAGCGGTCCGTGCTAACCCAATGAGCCCTGAGCGTGTGAGAATCGCTCCTCTGGTACATCACACGTCTTATTAATTTTGTCTGTAGAAAAAAAAAAAAAAAAAAAAAAAAAAGAAAAAAACTGTTTTATGGCAACTAATTTAATGTTGTCTTTGTATTTCTCCTCACTTATGTTCTTTGTTTCCCTCTCGATAAATAAAAAAAAAAAAATTGTTGTTGTTCAGTCTAGTTAACTGTACTTTATTAGTAACTTATTTGTTGAAATTATCTGAAAGTTTAGTCACGTAATTTTTTTTTTTTTCTCTCTCAGGGAAACAAAAAAAAAAAAAAAAAAAAATTATTGTAAAAAATACTGATTTAAGATAAGCAATCATCTGACACATTCCAACATGTATGTAATAGAGTGATCCAATGCCTTATTCGGTTGGACGAGTTGGATCTGCTGCCATGTGTGCAGCAGTGATGGGAGGAGTATACAAGTTCAGTGTACCATCACCCAAGCCATCAGATAATTTGGAATTTGAAGCGGCTAGTTTGTATATTGTTGACACCTCGAGGTATGGAATGGATGGTGTCCTCTACCGATGGGAACCTCGAGTAGAGTCAACCGTTGGAGGGTTGTATCCAGGTCACGGTAAGGTTGTCATGGGTAAAGAACCAAAAATATTCCCTGACTGGATCGTTGCTAATAATGGTTACTGGCTACCTCTTAAAATTCATGGAAAAGTTTGTATTCGTAAACTTGGTAAAGATTCAACGCAAAACTACAACTGAATTTTTAATCATCTCATGAGCTATACTGATTTACTGCTTTTTAATTCAAAACTGTAGTCGCACTTAACTCGGCGATCTCAGTGATGTGGCTGAGTAACCTTCGCTCCCCGTGTTTATTTTTTTTCCCCCCTTCCCTTTCGAAGTCGGAGAAGAAACTATTCAGATTAGGAGCCGTTTATTTATTACTATTTCCCTGCAGTATTATAAACAAATAAAATAAATATAAAGCTCTATCCGAATGGTTTTTTTTTTTTTGACGAACTTAGTAGTAGAAAAAAAAATTGTGCCATTTCCTTATTTTTATAAAGTCTTTTTTGTTCCTCTTTTTTTTTTAAATTTTTTTTTTAAAAAAAAAAATAACGTTTGAATCCAGTATGCGTCCTTCGAATCGTCGATTCGGTAAGGATGCTCCTGCATGCAATTGATATCCCCGACAACAACAACAACAAAAAAAAAAAAAAAAAAAGTCCGAACACAACACTAGTAAATAAGGTAGTCAGCTTCTAAGGTGTCAAGTTGAACGTAAACTGCTGTAATCGTATTTGTGCTTTTTTAAGAACTATCCTAGTAAAGGTTAAGTCTTGTTGTCTCATTACTCTCCAGAGGCTCTCAAGACGTGGGACAGATCGTGTTTTAGTTTTCTGAAGAGATTCTTTTCTTTTCTTGTTCTAATTTTTGGATTGAAGCGTCGTTGTGTTCGATCAAAAAAAGTATTGTTTTGCAATTTCTCATGTTCTTCTTTTAATTTTAAAAAAAAAAAAAAAAAGTGACCAAGATACTGGTGCATTGGTCAGCACCATCCACATTCAAGTTATCTGATTTCATTTTTTTGTTTCGTTGATATGAAGTATTGAGGGTGTTCCGACAGACACCCAGAGACCACTTTCTTTTTTTTCCTTCTCTACAGCCAACATATAAAAATATAGCAAACCAACTAAGTAACTCTAAGATAGGGTAAAGGGAATGGTCCGAAGAAAGATTGTTTTTAATCTTAGCCCGAAACCAACTTGTTTGTTGTCCTACGAAATCTTGCTTTTTTTTTTGATTGACTGATAATTATTAATGGTAACTCCAAGATAGCAATAAAAGCAACTATCCTTAATAATACTTCGATGCAGTCAACATGTAGTGTAACATTAAGACTCTTGAACCTACGTATTCTACATTGGTTTATGTAACAGCAGATCATCGTCGATTACTTCATTATTTTCTTTACAGAGAAAGGATGCCTCGCATCCTCGTTGTTGGAGATGGTGACCTGGCTTACAGTTCAGGATTAACACAAAAACTACCAGATGCTGAGGTTTGGGGAAGTGTGTTATTAACAAGAGAAGAACAAGTCCGCCTTTATGGAGAAAAAGTCGTATTAAAGAGAGAGAGTATTATAAAAAGAGTAATATACTCAATGGATTGTACTAAGTGTGAAGATCATTTTGGGAAAGACGATATCATTGATGAAGTTCATTTTAATTTCCCTCATCTGGGATATAATCAACAAGCAGAGAGAGGTGGAAGCTGGTCACGTGCTCGTCCGCACTTGGAGCTGTTTAGAAAAATGTTCGTGTCGTTGAGAAAGATTCAACATTCAAAATCAGTAATGAAATTAACTCTCACAAAAACACCATCATACAAGGTCAGTGATGTTAAAAAGATGGCTGTGGAATCAGGATACTTCTTTACACAAGAAGAACCGTTTGATTGCTCACAATTCCCTGACTATCATCCTGCATGGGGTGACGATAGAGACATTATTAAACATGGTACCTCTGACTACGGTGATGGTGGTCGTCAATTCACTTTCTCGAATCTAAACTGTTACGCCTGCTCTCTTTCTTGTACCTCATTAGAGCTATTTAGCCAACATCTCAGCTCACCTAAACATGCTTTCGGTCTCCGATCTCAACGCCGTGCAGCCGTTGGCGCAAATGCTAAACGTGAAAACACTGTTTTAATTCACATCCCAAAGAAGGGAAAAATGGCGTTCAAGAGAGCAAAAATGAAGCTTAAGAAAAAGCAAGGGAAGAAGTAGTTCGGTTGTTATGTTTTCTTTTTTGGACGTCTTTCACGATATTTCGTCTCTTTTTTCAATATTACTGTTGAAACCTTTCTATTTTTTTATTTTATATGAATCATTTCTTTACGTCATGCGGTCAATCAGTAGTCGCATTATTTTTGTTTTAAAACTTTTTTTCATTTTTGAATTTTCTTTAAAAAAAATAATTCATAAGCTCAAAACAGGAAAAAAACCCACATCAAAAAAAAAAAAAAATGCTTTTGTGATGCGTTCTTTCTTTTTTTTTTTAATACAAAAAATTAAAAAAAAAAAAAAAAAAAAAAAACCCGTTTCATTTAACGCTCCAGACTTTAAAAAGAAAAAAAAAAGAAAAGAAATTCAACTTATAAAAGATGGGAGTTCTAAAGGACTTTGACTGCAGCACCATTAACTATACAAAAACTGTTGAGTCATCCAATCCCAACTGCGTCATCAAATCAGGAATGTCGTATTCTGGGTTTTGTAAAAGCAAAGATTGCGCTTCGTTTAACAAGTCGATCGTGTTTAATAGAGGCCTCGGATCTTTTCTGGTAAATGAGGATATCATGGGTGACATAATTAAGTGTCCTGGGTGTAATAGCTCGTTTGATATGCAAAGTGTCAATCTATATCAATGTAAAGCAGTGGTTACTGTCCTCGATCATAATGAAGAGGTTGAGAAATATAATCCAAAAGGTGAAGAAATAGTTCGAATTGGATCGAAAAAAGGAATGAAAATGTCTGCAAGTGCTCTGCTTCAAGTGGAAACTACCCAACCTGGTCAGAAGTGCTGTCTTCAATAGGTTTTCTTGCTGTGTTAGTTTTTTTTTTTTCTTTGTTATGTGTCTGGTTTATTTTGTCGTCCACATTTTTTTTTCGACCTCCTCTGATAACTTTAAAACCATTCTTTTTGTTGTTTTATTTTATTTATTTCATTTCAAAGTTGGATGAGGAGATTTAAAAAATGACATTCCAACAAAGAGAATATGGTTTGGGAGTTCTACGATCGGACCTGTTGAAACAGGTAATCGACAGGGAACGGAGACATATATTTAAAAGTCAAGAAAATCAAAAAAATTGGAACTGTGAAACACCATACGGCCCTATTGGAATTGGTTACCTTGACGACGCACTAGCTGTCTCTTCAGGAGCATCATCGAGGAGGTATTGCAGAGATAACACAGCAGATGTTCAGTGTAGTAAAATTGGTTATGGAGTTTCAAAAATAAGGAAGCCACCGCTTGCATTAAAACAGAGACCGAATACGGAAGCTGAGTCTCCTCCATTTCGATCTTTTGGAGGATTCAATATAGGAGTCTCATTGCTGCCAATCACACAGAAACAGTTAACATCAAAGTCTGCCAGATCTACTGGTAGTGTTGGAAGTAGTTTTCAACTTCCTTCAACACCCCAAACTGCCAGGAGTTCCGCGACTCAATCTCGTGAGCCAACAACTATTGCTGGAACTCCTCCTGCTTATGATAATTTAAATGTGGAATTTGAAGATCATTCGTATCCGAATTCTCTGAGAAGTCGATCATCAAAAGCTGTAAGTGGATACTCAAGGGATTCTTTATTCAAATATCCAACACCTCCTCCTCCTCGTTCATTCTGTACGTCGTCTTCTAGAAATGAAAGTATTCACTCAAACTACTCGAGATTGAGTGTTCTTCCTGTCTCTCACTTCTCTGTTTCTCAAGTTGACATCTCATAGAAATTCTTAAATATGAAGATTGAAGATCAAGACAGCCGTTGCTGTCTCGTTAACTTCTAGTCACGGTTGTTTGATACTTCTGTACATAACAAATCTATAAAAAAAAAAATACCAAATATTTTTAACACATAACGTACTGCGACTTAAAGAAGATGACGGTTCTCCGCATCTTGTACGGTGATGTCTTTAATTGGTCTTCTTTAACTTATTTTTATATTACAGGGGGAGTGAGGGGAGTTTTAAAAAAAGAATCGGCACCTCACTAAATAATTCTTACACTTTGTTTTTGTTTGTGCGCAACCGGAAACAAGCCTACAAAGTAAAGGGTGTTAACGTTACGCTGCCACAATTCTCTTTCGCTCGTAAAAACATGTCTTCGAGATGAAAAATAAGGGCAAATGGGTGTTCCCTACACAAATAGTTTCAGAACAAGCATTCGTTACAAAATCCAAAATGGCTGTAAACCGTCCAGTTCGACGCACGTGATCACAAAGGCACTAGGAACCACACGCCAGAAGGTTTCTCGGCAGCCGTGTTGATCAGTTCGGATTGATTGCCGCTTTTCTTCGGAACTTGAAATCGATTAACCCTGCAATGTCGTGGGGGTCTCGATGCATCCCTTATAAAGTTTGGGAGGCCCCATCCATTTTTGGATTTTGTAATAAACGCTCATTCTGAAACTATTTGAGTGGAATATTGAAAACAGTAGATAGTTGGGGTATGGTTTATTCTGTTTTTTTCTCTTTTTTTGTATTTACATTATTTAAATAATGTTAGGTTTGTATCCCTTTACAAGAAAAAAAAATAATATGAAAACCTCAACAAAAGTCATCGATCCGTTTACCGCGTACCTCCTTGGGATTTCTGTTGGAAGCCTATCGTCTGGGTCTCATTTTATTGAAGCGTCCGTGTTTGTGTGTATTGCAGTGTTTGTTGCAACTTACTTACCAACAGTAAAGACTAATGCTTCTCTTGTCTTGTCACTTGCTTCAATCATATTTGGTGTCTTTTTCATCAACCAAGAACTCGAATCGTGTGCGAACATCAAAGGACTAGTTTCATGCATCATAAGCAACGAGATGGCTCTCATGGTGGGATTGCTGCTGGCTACTGTGGTGTTTTCTTATTATGTAAATTTCGCGTAGAACCTTCTTTAAATTGTTTTGTATGATTCTCACTTTCTCTTCGTCGTTCCATTCATTGTGCTACTGACCTTCTTTATATTTATGTATCTAATCAAACAGGTTCCCTTTCGCAATGTCATCACCACCCGGTGATGATGCTGAAAGGGGATTAAAGAAAACAATGACGAAGACAACCGGAGTAGCATACGTCGTGGGTACAATTATTGGAAGTGGAATCTATTCTCAACCTGGAGACGTCTTAGAACGAGCAGGGTGTGGAGTTATAGCAATGGGTACATGGTTTTTAGCAGGCATGATCGCGATGGCTGGTGCTCTTTGCTACTGTGAATTGGCTGCGAGATTCCCTAATACAGCTGGTGCTGAAGTAACGTATTTGAGAGAGGTGTACGGAGATTTATCGGCGTTTTGCTTTACATGGGGAAATAGTCTATTGTCAAGACCGGTGTCGTTTTCACTTATCTGTTTGATATTTGGTGAGAATTGTGGTACAGCATTCGACATTGATCCTCGTATCCCTGCTAGTATTCTTCTGATCCTACTTGCTGTGATAAATGGTTGTTCAGTCGAGTCTGCCTTTTCCTTACAACGAATCTTATCAACCATAAAAGTCATCTGTCTGATTGCCATTACAATACTGGCTTGTAAAATGATTATCACGGATCATGATAAGGCTGATTTCTCTTTCTTTTCCTTCGATTCGAACTCCACCGACGGAACATTCTCACAATCAGTTACCGTAATGAGTAGCTTCATCCCTGCCTTATGGGCATATGATGGCTGGAATAGTCTATGCTATGCAGCAGCTGAACTAAAGGATATATCAATGCTAAAAAGCTCAATAGTGATTGGTCTATCGCTCTGTATATCTCTGTATTTGTTAGTTAATGCTTCTTATTTTATTGTAGTCGGCAGGATTCCTTTGAGAGTATCAGACTCAGTGGCTGTTGATTTTCTTGATAGAACCATCGGTTCAGAAAGCAGTAAGTTTGTAGCAAGCATAACCGTCGCGATATCAACGTTTGGAGCAGCAAACGGAGTTTTATTTGCTGCGTCTAGATTAGTGTATAGCAGTGCTTTGACTGGGTACTTACCGCCTTGTCTTGGTGGTGTTTCCAAGAACAATTCACCTGTCAGTGCTATTTCATGTCAGACGGTGGTGTCTGTACTTTTAATATTCTTATCCAATAGCAGAGACCTAGTCCAATTATTTGGTGTTGTTACGTTCTGTTTTTATTTCTTAAACGTATTTGCAATTTTAGTTCTTCGTCGCAAAGAACGATATTTACCGTCTCCACAAGGGCAGTACCGGGTGTCAATTGTGTTGCCAATTGTGTTTTGTTTATTTACTGTTATACTAATTGCTAGCGCAACGATTAGTGACCCGGGGCTTACATTAGCCGGGTTTGGGTGTATTGCCTCTGGAGTTCCGGTGTTTTATACGTTACCGATGCTTCGAGATAAATGCCTTGGAAGATGTCGAGGGTTTGCATACCTTATTCCTGTGTCTCCTCCGCAGTTTCAGTCTACTGAAATGGAAGTTTTACCGAGTGATGTCGTATCTCAGGTGTCAGACCTTCAACAGTACAGTGACTTGGAAGACATTGCTGAAGTAGTTTGAGGGTTTTTATTTATTAATTCCCTCGAAACTATTCATTTTTGTTAAAACCGAAGAGTAACAACAAGTCAACTTTAAGTGTAATATTATAATACTTGATATAATATAATCTTTTTTTTTTTCCCCCCCTCGACTTAAACCAGTAACGGACTGCAAGGCATTCATGGCCCCCAACGATTTCTGAAACTTTTAGTATTATAAAGTTTATTACGGTTTCCTGCACTGTCAAACTATCATCTCCCCCCCTCAACTTAAAAACACAGCTCGATGATATGTTATCACTATGTCTGTTTTTAAGTGTTTGCATCGCCAACGATGTCGGCAGCAACGGTGGTAGTATTGCTGATGATATGATCGACTTTCGAAAGTATCCAGTCGGAGGAGGTGTTTTAAAAGCAGAGCCAGTCGATGGTGATTCGATTTGGGGACGATTCCCTGAAGCTGTATTCTCATCTATTCCCCAATGGATGTTAAGAGATCACGTTAAGACATATCACTATACTGAAAGCTCTGATGTTAGCACCACAGGTAATCTAATAACATTGTCGTGTCCAGAAGATGATAAGAATGCTGTTTGTGATGTTTACTTTTTCGTATATCATTGCCCTCCGTGTTCACATCCTTTTACAGGCGGATTTCCAGGAATTCTTGCTTCAAGTGGTTGGCAAGTCACGTATTGTGCTCCGAATTTCATTTTAAAACCTGGGAATTCTCCACATCAGTTGGTTGGGTTTCGAAAACAATTTCTACCTGGAGAGGTGATGACTGTTGGTCCTAATACAAAGTCTCACATATTTGTGATTGTTGCTGCTACTCCATTCGGAGTCATGTGTTCAATGCGTAATAGTGAAGAAGATTGTAATAGTGATGAGATTTGCAAATGGTCAATGGGATCTTGTGAATCATCTTTCCCTCACTGTCAACCAAGTGAAAATGGTTGTGGAATGTGTGCAGATCAAGAGATATAAAACCTGTTATCCATTCAGAGTCACAGCTATCCTATCGGAGCAAACAGATGAGACGAAACCCTGTTTTACTTAACGGATGATGACTGTTGGTCTGAATACGTATTTGTGATTGTCGGTCTGCTACTCCATTTATTGGAGTCATTTGTTCGATAATATTTGCAAATGGTCTTGTGCGTGAATCGAAAGTCTTCGATCCTACGGGAAAGCTGCTATCCAAATGTTGTATTAATGCAGTGCTACCCCCGCAGAGCACGCACCAGACGGCCGCACTGAAAGGTGCCAAACCTCCCTAACTGCCAATCAAGCGAATATAACTGCGGAACGCGCAGATCAAAAGAGATATAATATCTGTTATCCATTCAGAGTCACAGCTATCTGAGCATGGATAAGACTGAAACCTGTTTTACTTACTGGCCGCCAATTCTTTCTCTTCTGAGGGGAAACGATTAGACAATGTTATTATTTTATGTAATGCCTGCTTTCGTAACTGTATTATTCTTGTTCTTGTCAGCTGACAGCCTTTTTAAGAATAGAAATACCTCCTGCGAATACGTGAGTTCGTGAAGAGGAGACTACAACATCCAATAGTCAATGCCACTTGCAATACCAAAGTTTGAGGGAGAATTAGGGTGTTGTGTTTCTTTTTTTATTTGTTTGTTTTATAAAAAAAAAGAAAAAAAAGAATTCGGTGCCTTGCTAATAATTCTCACTCTTTTTATGATTTTTTTTTGTTTTAAGTGTGGCTTTATTTATATAACTTTTTGATAACTCAAAACATGTCTTGGACTATATCGTCGTCCAGATTTATGTCTTGCCGTATATCTACTTGGATTTATGAAGAAGAAAAAAGATGAATGGAAAAAAAAAAAAAAAAATAATAATAATAACTTTTGTTCCCTGGAAAGGCTGAAATATGGTACTATTAGTCTTGGGCGAAAAAACCCTCAAGTTGGGCTGTCTTTGATTGGAAGAAGAAAAAAAAAAAAAAAAAAAAAAAAAAGAATTGAGATCGTCCTTCCCGAAATGATTTAACTCGTGCGTGGATCTGTTCTCACTGAGCTTGCCTCGGGACACCTGCATTTTACGGTCACCTTGCTTTCCCTCACTTTTCGTTTCGTTTTTTTTTTTTTTTTAAATTCCTCAAGGCTACTATTTTTTTTAAAAAAAAAGCGGTGGATGTAACTTTTTTTTCTTTTTTCTCCTCCAACTAGTTTTTATATAACTGTTACTGACTGTTGAGAGTTTCCTTTACTTTTTTTGTTTTTTTTGTTTTTTAATTTATATATTTCAACACATGATAATATTTTAAAACAAATTTCAGAAAGCCCAAAAAAAAAAAAAAAAAAAAAACCATTCGATTTAGCCTTAATATTTCGTTGAATGCAGACACAATCCTGTCGCACGGATGAATCATGACCATTAGAAATAACTGGCTTTAATAGTTTCCTCTCCGACGATACGTCGGTAAACAAAAAAAAAAAAAAAAAAAAAAAAAAAAAAAAAAAAAAAGGGGCAAGATATAATTCGTGACTAAATATGTTTTAGGTGACCCGATGGACAAGGACAGTACCAATATAGTGAAGAAATGCAAAGATTAAGGGAAAAAAGAAGAAGAAAAAAAAAAAAAAAAAAACTTCCGAACCGAAAGAAATAATACAACAAAAGCAGAACCAAATTGGTCTGTTTAAAAAAAAAAAGATTAAAAACAAAAAAAAAACAATAAAAAAAAAATAATAAAAAATAAATACCTTTGTGTCCTAAGAACTACTAACGAATGCAATAATTGACTACTACGAATGTATAAATTTTGTCTATTTTTTTCCTCAGTGGAGTGTATATTTTCTATTTTAAACTGATGACCCACATAAGCATCGATGGTATATTCGCTGGCATCACAGCCCTCGTTCATGGAAGGAAACGATCTCCACAAATCAACAAAGCAATAACGTCAAATGGGGGAATCATGGTACAGCAATACACTGACGATGTGACCCATATTATAATAGGACAGACTGTTTGTCTTTTTTTTTTTTTTTTTTTTTTTAACACCCAAAATTCACCGTAGGTACGTGTCTGTGAGTCCTCAGGGACTCTGCGATGCTCTGGGTGGTTTTTACAAGCTCGGGGTGCCTTTAAAAAAAAAACAAAAAACAAAAAAAAAAACAGAAACCGAATCCCAAGACACTCCAATCAGGAAACGCTGCTGTCGTAACAGCGAAATGGATAACTGATTGTGTCAGTAGTAGTCAGCTACTTCCTATTGAGACGTATCTCGTATTCCCAAACGAGTCTTCAAATCGTAAAAGAAGATTTGAGATGCTAAGTACCTGTCAAGGAAATGAGAACCCTGTATCTGTATTCCTACTTCACGTTGCTCACACTAAGTCACCAATTCCGATACCTGCTGGGTTAAAGAGAGAACACTTAAACGTCGCAAAACAGATTAGAGAATCAAAGACAGCAATCAATAAGAATGATGCTATTCATTATATAACTGGACCCGTTAGAACAATAGAACAAACATTGTGGGACTTGCAATGCCAAGAAGCGAATAAACAGTGTTGTGATGGAATTCAGAAATTCTTATGTGATATTGGATGTGCCTTAGATGTGCCAAACGATTCATTTCCGATAACACATTTCAGGAGTTGTGTTGCTGACAGAGCAGCAGATGTGACAGCACCAGATGCACCTGACAATATAAAAGTAGTAAGCATGATGGAGTTCAGTGAGTCTCCGATGGTAAAAGTTTTCGCTTGTTCCAACAAACAGCGACCTCCGTTAGTTGAGCCTATCACTCGATCAGTGTTGTGGTATCCAAAAATTGACGATGTCTTTCTTTTCAAATCCACATCCCAATCAGAAGTATTCAACAACAGATTAAAGTCACTTCCATTTGATGAAGTAGAGGATATCGCTAGAGCGAATATTCGAATTATGTGGATTCCCATAAAGAAGTATTCCTTACTAGCTACTCTACAACGTGGCATTCAAACCCCTGAAATAGCATATGCGTCTCCATTGAAAGCGATAGAGGGAATGATAGATGAGAGCAGCGTTATATTATTATTGGTGTCAGTCCTTACACTCGATCACGTTCCAGATAGATCTGTGGCGGTTCCTTCTATGTCACTATTGAAATTTCAGTTATCTGAGATTCAACATGAAGATATTAAATCGGAATCTCAACAAGCTCGTATTGCTCATCTTGAGAAGGTAATTAAAGAAGTCACTCCGTCTCCTTTCGCAGCTGGTCATTCATCGGAAGATAAAACTTTTTCATCGCTGACTCCGATCCCATCACTCGTTATTAAGGATCCATCTTCTGTTCTTATTCATTATATTTATTCAATAAAACCTGAAGTACAATGGTGAGAAGGTTTGTCACCAGTCCTTCTCTTTTTAGAATTGTTGGAATTATCCGACAAGTAAACTAAGTAGTGAGTAGTTGTTTGGAGTATTAGATTGGTTTGTTCCCCTCTTCAGGTGATTGTTGTTCTAATGGTGTGAATCGAAGATGTGTAGATGTATGTGTTAGTTGTTTAGTGTTTTGTGTTTGTATGTTACCTTTTTATTTCTCTATCAGCTCTCCCATCCCTTTACTCTTTTCAAGATGGCCATGACCGGAGTTTCCTGCGCTGATGAGTGCGTCGTTGAATTCGACGCATTGAAGACTAACAAGTCACCAAACCAGGGACTTGAGTTCAAGATTGACGGAAGCTCAATTGTTATCGGAACCAAGTTCGCCAAGGGAACCTCATGGGCTGACTTCCTTGCTGCCATCCCAAAGGATGATGCTCGTTACTTCGTGTGGGACTTGGTCTTTGAGGACGAAGGTGTTTCAAAGTCAAAGTTGTTGTTCATTACTTGGAACCCAGACGCCGGAAAGGTTAAGTCGAAGATGCTTTACGCCGGTAGCAAAGACGCTTTGAAGAAGAAGATCGAAGGAGGACTTATCGAAGTTCAGGCCAACGGTGTCGATGACTTGGAAGAGAAGGAGATCGTCGGCCGTGCAAGAAAGGGATTCTAGATAATTCTTATTCCCTGGGGAAATTAAAAAAAAGAATTAAAAAAAAAAAAAAGAGGAAGAAGTACGTCAACACGGAAGAAAAAAAAAAAAAGGTGTCCTCTTTATGCCCGTCCTGTCCCACATCCCATTTCTATTCCTTCTTATCCGCATTGTGTGAAACTTCGTTTTGTCTGCATTTTCAGAACGAATTTTTGTTACGTGCTTCTTGTCTGCTGGGGTTATAGCCACTTTGTTGTGGCGGGGTTTTTCGCGTCTTTCAGTTTTTCCTTTTCTTATTCACTTGGTCCTTCAGTTTTCACATGACAGGTAGATGTGATCGCAAAGATAATTACTTATTCTAGACAGGCTGTCTCTATTAAAATAGAGGAAAAGGAGACAACCAACGCCTTGCTCTGGATAGGTACGATACGATCTATTAATAAGGCGATGCACTCAGTTACGAGATATTATCAGGTTGAGTGGGTTACTTGTTCGCTGCTGAGTGTTGAAGGGAGGATCACATACGTTTTTCAAATAAATATTTCATTTCCCCCTCAGCTCTATTCCCTTTACTCTTTTCAAGATGGCCATGACCGGAGTTTCCTGCGCTGATGAGTGCGTCGTTGAGTTCGACGCATTGAAGACTAACAAGTCACCAAACCAGGGACTTGAGTTCAAGATTGACGGAAGCTCAATTGTTATCGGAACCAAGTTCGCCAAGGGAACCTCATGGGCTGACTTCCTTGCTGCCATCCCAAAGGATGATGCTCGTTACTTCGTGTGGGACTTGGTCTTTGAGGACGAAGGTGTTTCAAAGTCAAAGTTGTTGTTCATTACTTGGAACCCAGACGCCGGAAAGGTTAAGTCGAAGATGCTTTACGCCGGTAGCAAAGACGCTTTGAAGAAGAAGATCGAAGGAGGACTTATCGAAGTTCAGGCCAACGGTGTCGATGACTTGGAAGAGAAGGAGATCGTCGGCCGTGCAAGAAAGGGATTCTAGATAATTTCTAGCTCTCTGCTGTTGGCATGGGGAAAAAAAAGTAAAAACAAAAAAAAAAAACAATAAAGAAAAAAATAGCGAAAACGGAAACATGTCTTGGGCACCTTTTTATTATACTACCATTGCCCTTTTTATACTACCGTTCCGTTTACCATTGAACCTTTCTTTCTATTTTAGTTTTTATCTTCGGCACTGGGGTTTTTTTGGTTTTGTGAAAGTTTCTTTTTTTCTTCTTCTGAATGAGGTTTCCCGTGTGGCGCTTTGATCTTTCTCTGTAGGCTCGTGATGGCCCCAGTCTTTTTTTTAAAAAGAATGCTGTGATAGTATACCCTAGCATGTCGTTTAAACCACATTCCGTTTTAGAGTTTAAAAAAAAAAAAAAAAAAAAGAGAGAAAAAAAAAAACAATGTTTCGTACATTAAAAAAAAAAAAAAAAAAAAAAGAAAAGAAATATCGGCAGCAAAAAAAACGATGTCATCACAAGCTGAGGAAGAGCGAGAGGTACTTTAAAAAAGGAAAAACGTTATAAGAGCACCTGATTTGTGTTAGCACCAATGAAGAAAAAAAAAAAAAAAAAAAAAAAAAAAAGAATTTGATAAGACATCACAACCAACCTATCTTATTCTACAGGACGTTGTTATCAAATGATCAGATGAGTGAACCTGTTTTCATTTTTATGATGAATCCGCAACCAAATCAACTGACTGATATTTCATGTTTAGGTCCACTCAAATATGGAGGAACCGTTTCTTCCAACTGGTCGTTTCCGAAGTAATTCCTCACCACAAAGTCCACAACGAACTGGACGTTCATTCAATGACTTCGATAAACCAAATCAAAATAATCACATTGTGAATATAAACCCAATGAACCCAACAATCCAACATGTTGATAGTCGTAAGAGAAGTCATACTACTATGAATGTTGCTGATGTAAGGGTCGTTATCGCCAATACGTGTTTTAATATTGCTGATAAAAACAACGATGGGGTTATTTCAAATGAAGAAGCTTGCAGATTAGTTCCTTCTGCTCAGAGGATTGAAGAGTTCACGAAACACTTAAAAAGTATTACTCTCCAATACGGTCGTATTTCAAGAGAGGGGTTTATAAGATATTCGTGTGAGAATAAAGATTTTATGGAAATACTAAAATTGAGGTTGGATGTTGAACTTTCTGTTGGAAGACAAAAGCGACATGCGAATTGGCTTTCAAAAAGAAACTTAACGAAAACGTTTGTTGTTGGAAGAGGAGAGACGTTATTTTGGAAATTAATAAAAACTTTCTTATTGATTCTAATCCCGGCAGCGGTTTTTATGATTTCAGCTGTCCTCCTATCGAAGGAACTTGGTCCAAATCAAATCTGCACCAACGAGTTACCTGCTATTGATACGAATGACACATGCAGCTGTAATAGCATCGAGTTACTGTATCACGTAGTGTATCGCAGACTGATCTTTAGCGCTCCGATTCACTTGTATGGTGTTCATTTGTTATCGTCAGTGATTCGACTTGGTGAAGGATGGTGCAACCTACATTTTATAATACCGTTATTGATTAGTATTATATTGGATGGTTGTTTGTTGTATGGTCTTCATTCTGCCTTTGATGGCATCTCATCGTTTGTCGAGATACTTCTCACTCTGTCATCCGCAACAGTAACTTTGATAAGCTGCGGTATTGTAAGCAATTGTGTGTACAGAGCCGTGTTGTGTGCTTCTCCTTTTATGAATGCTTTGTTTTTCTTAATTATTATACATGCTTTTAAAGAGTTGGTCTTTAATAGTTATTCAGCTGATATTGTGTTATCCATGTGGCCGGTGGTGGTCTTCGTCGTTTCTCAAATTTTTAATAAGATTTTGTTGATTTTTATAAGTAGGATTGAGGCAAAGAAATATTTTAAATTTGATAAGGGTGGTTCACAAATTGGATCGGCATTGCTTCCAGAAAGGCAACTGCTTCACGTTACTCTCGGAATAGTAGTTTTCAACGATGCGGTACGAGCACTTCTAGTGATAACAATAAACGGTACATGGTCACTTGTTATTAATTTACTGACAACGATCTTTATTGAATGCTTAACACGCAGTAATATACATAAATGGTTATTATCATTCATAATGAGACCTTGTTATAACTGGACTCCAACCGAATCTCCATTAGACGTATTGGCATCCGCTGGTCAAATGTATGCTGGATATCTTCCTTTTATTGGTTTTGGAATGTTGTATTTATCATCATTCTTCCCTTGGTCGACTGGGTTTGTTGATTGCGTTGACTCCTCACTTGTTAGTTACGTCATTCCAAAGACTTATGTTATAATATTGTTGTTTGTTACCGAGATTATTTGTACTGTTTTGTCACTTGTGTTGCATAAATACGGTCGTTGTCTTCTCCCTTCTCATCTTAAAAAAACTTCAGATTTGACACCTCTTGTATCTTTGACTGGAGTCGTTCAATGTGCTATTTTGTCAATGGCAATGTGCGTGTTTGTATTGATTGGTTTTTCGGGAAGTGGGGAAATAGCTCATGCGGCACAGGTACAACTCTCGGATTTGTGAAAAAAAAAAAAATAGAAAAAAATAATATTTTTATTATAAATTTGTATTATAGATCTTGGCCATCCGTCTTAGAAATTACGTTTTCGTCAAATTACTGACTTCCAAAACTTTTTATGATGTTAAGTTAGTGACATATTAACCTTTTTTTTTTTATTCACTCAACAGATTACACGCATACCAACGTAAGAAATTTAACAAAAGAGAAAAAATAAAACAAAACAAGAAAAACGACAAACATGACAAAGAAGGATAAGGACGAGCGAGTGCTCGTTCATGTTCGTGTCAGGCCTTTGACATCACCAGAGGTGGGTCAGAATATTATTGTCTCACATGATGGCCCAAGAAAGTTAAATATATCCAGAGATGGAAAGGGAAACGTTGGAGGACGTGGGTTCGGATTCGACCGCGTCTACTGGTCAATCGACGGAGGTACTTTGTTCGATACCCAATTTGACATTTATGAGGACATCGGCAAGCAAATGCTAGATCATGCCTTCAGTGGTTTTAACACTTGTATACTCGCCTACGGTCAAACAGGTAGCGGTAAAACATACACCATGATGGGTGATCAGAAGAGTACTGAAGAACAAGCCCAAGGAATAATTCCCAGAGCTTGTTGTGAACTTTTTACGAAGATAGATTGTAATTATACTTTAGTTGATCTACCTGCTGAAACAGATCCAAAGCAGGCAGCTATAACAAGTTATGAAGTTGGTTGTAGCTACTATGAGATTTATAACGAAAAGGTATACGATCTACTCGATCCATCAAAGTCAAAAGATGATCTTCGAGTTCGAGAACATCCTACTCAAGGTCCATACGTAGAAGGATTGACTACCAATACAGTCGGGTTGTATGATGACGTCCAGTCTTTACTTCTGATGGGTAATCGCCATCGACATACCAATCAAACAAAGCTAAATGATTCTAGCAGCAGATCTCATGCGATCTTTACAATTATTCTAAAGCAATCAATGTTCAGAGAAGGTGAACTCACAGAGTACGTTTCTCGCATCAATTTGGTCGATCTCGCAGGTTCTGAAAGAACAAAAAACGCCGGAACTTCCGGAGACGTTTTACACGAAGGTATCAACATCAATAGATCACTCTGTACTCTCGGTCAGGTTATTCATAACTTAGCAGAAGCTTGTGAGAGACACAGAGATACTTTTATAAATTTCAGGGATTCGAACTTGACGTGGCTTTTAAGAGAGAATTTGGGAGGTAATTCCAAAACTATTATGGTAGCAACCATCTCTCCTTCATCAAGTTGTTATGATGAATCATTGAACACCCTTCGTTATGCTGATCGTGTAAAACAGATCCGACAGAGAGCAACAGTAAATGAAGATAGTAAGACAAAGCTAATTAGAGATCTTCGTCATGAAGTTGCACAGCTTCGTAAAGAAGCAATGGAATTCGCGAGAGTAAAGCACGAAGTAATTACCCTTAGAAAAACTGCTCATGGAGGTTTAGATCCCTCTGATCTTCAAAATGAATTAGTAGGAGACTCTCCATACATAATAATACTAAAACCAAACCCAGCACCAACCGAACGAGCAGTTCAGAGGCTATGCTTACCAGTCATGTTTATAACAGACTCTAAAGACAAATCTACAGCAAAGGAACTACACTCCAGATATGCATCAAAGGTTCCGAGTGAAACCAAGACGTCGGATGTTGGAGTTATAAAAGTTCCAGGTATCATGAAAGCAACAGCGGTATTCATACTCCCTGCTACCAGTAAAAGTAAATCAGCATTCGGGAATAGACTTTGCAGACTAATAGCACTTGAGCAACAATGTGATAAAGTTGAAATTGAATTACGACACAGTCATATTCAAGTGTTGGGAGAGTTAGCTTTTCGATATGCTGATCCAACGTCTGTTGCTGGAGCTGAAAAGGATCAGTTTCTTGTTGCGTATCGAGCATCGTTGGCTTCTTTAAATCAAGAAACAGTACTCAAGACACTTACGCTGCAGCAAAAAGCTCAATTTGAATCACTGTCCGCAGATCAAAAGCAATTTTTTCTATCGAATTCAAAACTAACTTTACAAGAGAGAAGTGAACTACTCAACAAACTAACAAACGAAGGTCCTGTCACTGAGAGACACGTCTCAGCAGTGTTTGAAGTAATGGGAGGTGTGGATAGAAACGTCTTTGATGGTTTATTTAATATTCAAAAACAAATCTTCATGATGCAGCAACCAACTTCAGTTGATCTGAAAAGCATGACACCTGCTGACAAGAAAGACTATCGACAACAACAACGACAGTTATTGAAAACGTTGAGAGCGCAGCAACAGTTTTTAAATAGTTCACAATCTGTTGACACAATTAGTCACCTCACTCCTGATGATCAAAAGAAATATAACAAGTTAACCTCATCACAAAAGCAAGTTCTTACAGCTGGTCAATTAGCTGCTTATGAGATTGAGCAAATGACTCCTTCGGAAAAGTCTGACTACTACAAACAGCAACGTCAACTGCTTCACTCACTTACTTCTACGGAGAAGGAGGCTTTAGCCCAGTTGGATGACGATGAGTGTGCGCGATATGGAAATTTAACACCTGAGGAAAAACTTTTATTCCTCAAAAGCACGTCGGAGTCGTCTCATAATCAACCATCAAAACAACTTCTCAGAGAGCTATCCTCTAACAGCTTAGTTAGTGCAAAGCCATCAGAGAGTGAGGTTGAAATAGTTTACAAAGTCATGGATGCTGTACAACAAGAAAAGTACAAGAAGTTAACTCCATCACAAAAACAATATTTTATGTCACAGCAATTGACTCCTGCTGTGACAGACGGCATGTCAGTTGATGAAAAAAAACAGATCATCCACAACCAGAACCGACTACTGTCAGCACTCGTACCAACATACGCTACAACTAGTCTTTCACAGAGTGAACAGCGTAGTGTGATTGAAGGATTGCCTGAGGAAGAGAAGCTTCGATTTGAATCACTCTCCAGTGATCAACAAAATGCTTTCATGTCCCAACAGATACCACCAACAGTAGCATTCAAACTATCTGACAATGAAAAAACTCACATCGCTCAGCAGCAGTCTAAGTTGTTAGCTGTTTTGACTGCAACAAGCGGACCTCCAGTGCTGACAAAAGCACAGCAACAGGACGTTATTGAGGCTTTACCTGAAGAAGATAAATTGACTTTTGAAGGATTGACACCATCACAGAAAGAATTGTTTTTATCACAGCAGCTATCACAACAGGAGTTTGACAACCTTTCAACTGAATCAAAAACTGAAATTGTTAGTCAGCAGAGAAAGTTGTTGCAGTTGTGTGGACAAGGTTCAAAGGGTAGCTTGTCTACTGAGTCAAAGAAAACTATTATAGATACGATGTCGACTGAAGAAAAACAACAATTTAGAAAACTCACATCCAGCCAACAGGAGATATTTCTTTCACAGCAACTGAATGCATCTGATTTTCAGAAATTATCTCCATCTGCAAGAACGAGTGTGTCAAAAGAACGAGAAGAACTGTTTGATATTCTTACAGAACAGACTTCAGTTTTAACAAAAGCAAGAAGGGCATCACTCATATCCCAACTAACTCCAGAAATTAAGTCACAATACGACTCTCTTAATGAACTTCAGCAGGAATTCTTTGCCAGTCAGCAATTTTCAGGATCAACTCACTCAGATCAACAAAAACTGATTTCTACAATAAGTTCGTCGAGAACTTCACTAACAACACAACACACGGAATATCAGAATGAATTAATATTAAATGCGTTGGAAGATTCTGTTCGGATTAGAGTTGAAGACTTACCATCAAATCAACGACAACTATTACTTTCTAATATTGATTCCAATAACATTGAAGATAGAGATGTGACTACTGAATGTATTTCTCTATTAAAAGTATTCGAGAATGGTTCATCTGAATTAGTATTAACAGCGGAGGAGGTTTCTGTTGTTCAAAATTTACCCGCAGAAGCATTGAGAAAGTTTCACTCACTTGATAATTATCAAAAAAGAATCTTCTTATCAATGCAAGAATCGGCTGAAGAAACCTGTACGTCTGAGCAAGATAGACTGCTGTCAGCTTTGGTTGAGTGTTCTGGAGATGGTAATTATTTATTGCAGCATGCTGATGAAGACA
The DNA here is from genome assembly GCA_964019425.1 of Flectonema sp. DT1601. Taxonomy (NCBI): domain Eukaryota; phylum Euglenozoa; class Diplonemea; order Diplonemida; family Diplonemidae; genus Flectonema; species Flectonema sp. DT1601. Next base: position 354,111 of record OZ025818.1, on the reverse strand, counting down.
GCGACTATAATGAAATGTTTTCAAGACTAACAGCACATCAACAACAAGTATTCTTATCTTTAACACCAAGAGATAAATTTCAGTTTAGTAGTTTGGCTCCGGAACATCAATCACAGATTACTGAGTTGACACCCAGACAAAGAATTCAGTTTTTGGGTCTTACTCCAAGACAACAACGACAGTTCTTAAATATGACACCAAGGGGTGATGACAGCAGTAGTACACATTTATCATCAGAGCAGTTGAAAATATTATCAGAAGTCACATCATCGAATGATGAAGTTGAGCTATTTAGAAATACGACCGCTCTACCTCCTTTAGATATGAGATCATTAAATAGAACTCAATCACATTCAAGTCCAAGTAGCAGTATAGTAACATCAGTTGGACCCATCACAACAGGTGGTCGTAGAACAACTCGATATGGTGAAGATATTGAAGATTTAAAAATAACTCACGAAGGAGTCCTTTCTCAAGTAATCGAAGAGGGAAAACGTGATCTCCGTCTCATGGAACTTCAAGTCACAGAAGCACAGAAGGAATTAGAAGCCAAGGAAAAGCTTCTCGATGAAATCCAACGTGAAAATCACGCTGAACGCGAAGCAAATGAAAGAAGACTCACTGAGATGGAAGAACAAAACAGACAAGTTGTCGAAGAGGCTTTCAGAGAACAAGCGAGAAAATCATCGCAAGCAGAGGAATGCATCTCCGTTTTAGAAATTCAATTCAGAGACGCAGAGGAAAGACACGCCGCCACAGTTGAAGAAATAGCTGCTGAACTTTCTAACACGCAAGCGAAGCTATCGGCTACGGAAGCACAGCTTGATGAAGATCGTTATGAGATTGGGAATGCGAAAGTATTACAAGCAACTACTATTCAAAAACTTGAAGAAGCTTACGTAACTCTCAGAGGAATGAAAGCTGCCTTAGCAGACAACACTGAACAACTTAAGAGTTTGAGAGGAGATTTAATTGCGAAGACAACCTGTGTGGACTCTCTGCAACAAGAAATCGACAGACTTCACGAAATCGAAAACCACGGCAAGCAACGCATCACAGAACTTCAACGAGCACACTTAGAAGGTGAATTACGAATTCAAGAAAACCACGATGAGCTACGCAAACTCCGACAGGCAGAGCATGAAAAATCAGTCGCTCTCCGAGAACATCAGCGACTCAGTAACGAAGACTTAACAAAACGTGAGAGGGAACTTCGTCATTTGAAAGAACTCGCAGATAAAAAAGAAATTGCTAAGTGTGCTGTAGAAGCTCAATGTGAACAACTAAAAGAACGAGTAGAAGGAACTCAAGAAGAGTTACAAAGAATACAATTAGAAATTAGGGGATGTGAAGACACCCTACGACAAAAAGAAGTAGAAATAGAAGACCTTCACGGTGAGAATAACCGACTAACAGAAGAACACGCAAAAGAAACAGACCAACAACGAAAGGTGAGAGAGAGAGAGATGACTTCTCAACAGGAACAGATTCGAGACTTAAGTGAGCAGATATCAGTTATTCAACACAAGGCACGTGACATTCAACAGCGTAACAGAGATTTGTATCAAAATCAAGAACGCATTCGTGAACGACGCGTCAGACTTGAAAATGAGCTTGAAAAAAAAGAATGTGAATTAAAGGAAACAAAAGGCAGATACCTTGAAACTCATCAACGACTCCAAACAACCATTCGACGTGGAAAGAAAGAACATGAACAACTGGCTCAATTGAGAAAACTAACTTCACTCGTCAAGGAACAGGAGATGAGAATTGAGTACCTTCAAAAAGAACTACGAGAATCACAAGCTCATAATAAACGTCTGGAGGAAACACAAGCATTCAATCACACTGTTGATCAGGTAGAAGCAGTTAAACGCGATATGAATAATGTATTATCAGCTTTAAAAGCTGAAGTTATTCAGTTCTCTCCTCCTGCTCTTCGTCAGGTTCAGGCCATTGTCAATGCAGTACAACACGCTGTGGATCCGAGAAGGATTTTTAGACAAGCTTTTAATCACATCAGACACGTTGCTACAGTCATCAGTGGTCGTAATCAGAAACACGGTTGTCAATGGGACGTTCAGGAGTCATGTCTCGGCTGTTTGAAAACTTATCAAAGAGCATCTGCATTGAAGGCACTCCGTGAAATCGTTGTATGGTACGGAGTTTCACCCGACTTTGCACGTCAAGAAATGACTGCATACACAGAGCTTACTCAAAATGCTAAGTTTCTAATATTGTTAGCGAAATTCTGTCAAAACCCAAGCATGCCAGATCTTCTTAACACACGTTATGATGTGTGTGTTTCTGATGTTGCTCTTCGACCACTGATTCTCGCAGCAAGGAGGAGTAAGTCTGCTGGAAAAAAAGAAAAAGAATCCAAAAGAGACCTTGAGAGTACATTTGACACTTTGCCTGACCCACCTCCGTTATTCGCTTCAACGTTACCGTGCACGCTGATAACGTCACCAATACCGAATACGATATCAAGTCACAGAAGCAGATCTTTGAAAGGAGAAGGACACCTACCTATTGCTACAATGCATGCTACTGAACGCTCAAGAAGTTCTGAAATAATACCACATCAGCAATACTCTGATGAGAGAAGATCTAGCGGTCATTCTATTCAAAGACATATTCTGAACTGTTCTGTAAAGAGTCAGTCTAGATTACGTGCACGTTCTCCAGGTAGTCAGGGGAATACTTTAACAACTGTTGCGTATTCGACTGATAAATTGGCTGAGAAATTAGCTGCGAGTACAGTCGCATACTACAGTAGAGGTCAGTCTCCACATCACTTTAGAATACCAATTACCGATGAAGAAATTGACGATGGATGCAAAAAGAAAGGTGAACATGATCCGAAAAAAAAGAATTTCATGCAAGGAACAGTCTCCTCCCAAGGAAAGGAAGTCCACTCCAGGGGGTTCCCTCTGGCTGTTCATATGATGAGAAGGTCAGTGAGATACACCAAACCATCGAGACCTTACTGACGAAATGCGTTTTTCTGCGGGAATCGAACTGTACCAATATTTAGTGCGCTTGTAAGTACAGTATTTCTTTTTTATTTTGAATAGGCAGTGTGATCATGGGTATCCCTCTCGCCTTTTAACTTTCCTCTCTTTAAAAGATCGGCGGAGTACTTTTGTATTTAATACTCTTTTTTTTTTATTTATTACATTTCTTTTTGTCAAATTACTACCCTCCCATTATTTTTTTTTTTAAAATAATAAATTTGTTGTTTATTAATCACTAATTTAAATTTTACGTTTCACTAATTCGTTGCCTTATTTTTAACTCTGCGGAGTCTTGTTCTCATGAGCGACAAGAGACGTTTCCGGAGAGTAGTTTTTTTTCTTTTCTTCTCTTCTTTTATTTTCTTTCTGTACGTACTACTGCTTATTCTACCACAACGGTTGGTCTTAGCCATCTCTTGCTTTGCACTTTTTTTTTTTTTTTTTTTTTTTTTAATTTATTCATTAGTTTACTAGTGTTTAGGACTTTCATGGGGCATGCATTCCCTTTCTTGGCGAAAAAAAAAAAAAAAAAGTGCATGCAATGTGTCTGCCTACGTCTTCCCTCCGGTGATCATGTGAGCCTTTCTTGTAACTTAAGTTGTCCATAATTTAATAATATTACGTGAAGTAGTATTGGTGGTTTCCTTGTCTGTCTAATGTTCTACTGTGTTCTCATCCTTTCGTGTCGATGTCGACCATTTTTAATTTTCGTTTCTAATGTTTGTTAGCATTTTTAAGAAGGTTTTGCACCCATAATGCAAGCAAGCTGCTGCTTCTCTTATGTGTGAAAGTGTGAAATCGTTGTAGGTAGTCCTCGTGAGAAACTTGGCAATATCAATCAGGTCTTTGGTTACACTGCTTTCCTGTTTTCAGGTCAGCTTATTCACAGTGTAGCTTTGGCTGATGGGCCTGACTTCCCCGAGAGTCAATACAATAAGCAACTGTCAAAACATTTGTGTATGTTGTTGTTGCTTTTTTCCCCCCCCTCTTCTTTTCTTTCCTTTTTGTTGTGTCGTGTACCGTTGTGTGCAACAATAATATCTGTTTTCAGAGTCTGTATTGTTTACTTTTTTCCCCCCGTTCTCACTCCTGTCTTGGAAGCGATTCCAGTCAGGTGCTCTTTATTTTCTTTTTTCTTTTTTTGTTGCACCGACGAAGTCGAAGAAGAAACTATTCAGATTAGGAGCCTTTATTTATTACTGCCTGCGAACAAACAAAAAAAAAGGCTTTTCTGAATATTCTTTTTTTTTTGATTAATTGAACTGTGCGAGTTATCCGAACTTTGCCTACGCGTAGCACTGTGAGTTGTTGCCGTTTTTTTTTTTGTTGAGATTCTACAATGCCCTACCAAACAGGTCTGCTTACTTGAGATTCTTGAAGGTAAGGGTGTTGTAATAGCCGTGCGCTTTTTCTTTTTTTTTTTCTAGCCTGCCACTGCCTCCCCATTTTTCTTCGAACAGCAGATTGCTATCAGTGTTTAATATTGCCGTGGTGGCCGTATCGGAGGAGGCTTGGTTGGGGAGCACAGTGTTTGTCATCTTTCCCTTTTTCACCATCCAACATTCGTCACCCGAACCCTTATTTCCTACACCTTGACGAGTTGATTCCGGTGCTCGGGAGAAGCAATTGGTTTTCTTCTTGTTTTTCTTTTTTTTTATTTTACACTAGTTTATTGCTTTTACACTCCTTTGTCTCTCTTGCTCCGATAAACAGCTGTCTCTTACTTTGATATTTAAAGCAAACCAAAGTATCTCCAGCGTGGTTTCGGATGCTGCCGCATTTTTGACACCTCTTTCTTAATATCGTTCTTTTTTTTTTTTCTTTATAAAAAAAAAACCTTTCTTAACAATTTCCAAGTAATAATCCAGAATTGTTACCCTCCCAACACACATCGTATAAAAGCAGTGCGTATGTAAAACTATTTATTGATCTGTATTTATTTAGTTGATGTCATCTCTTATCTGCAGATACCACTAATGATAGTCAAGTTCGATTCCCTCCATGGTTTCTTTTTTTTTTTTTTGTGTTATCCAAAACTTTTTTTTTCTAGCTGAGGTACACAAAATGGGTGAAGATGGGGAACCCCCACTGGGGGATCCTAAAGAGCCGTCTCACGTGCAAAATCAGCTGCCTAACGAACTTGGTTTCGACGCCAAAAGTTCCAATTCCAGCTCAGCAGAAAGTTCTGGTTCAGCTGGGGACGTAATGGATGAAGCAAAACGTCTATATCAAAGAGCTAAAAGCAGAAGAGACAGCATGAAAAACTTATCAGAATACGACGACCAAGAGCAACTCGAAGAACTCGCACAAGTCATGGCTGACAGAGGATTAATGCGAACACTAGAAGCGATGCGAGGACACCGAGCAATGTTAGCTTTATTCGTACAAAGTCTTCTTGATGGAAAGATGAACGAATTCACTGGCGCCCACTTGGAGGCCTTCGAAGACGCTGGAGTTTGGAGCAAAGACTCTCTCGATTCTGAAGAAAAACATCGACTGGTTGACTTGGTTCTTATTCTTATCGACCACCTGAGAGAGAGAAACGATCTCGTAGCTGGACTGTCAGTTGTGTCTGCTCAGTTAGAAATAGAACAAATTCAATACATACAAAAGATACGAGACATGGAAGCTAAGAATATCGAACTCAGACGTAATCAAATGATGCTTCAGGAGTCTGCGAAAACTCATCAACAAGAAGCAACCCAACTCGCTAAGAGGATGGATGCCACTGAGGAAGAAGCAATTGCAGAAAACAGTCGAGTCAGTTGGAGAACTGTCGAGATAACTCGAAAACTCCAAAAAGCTGTTGACATGGCTAATCGAAAATCCCGCGTCAACAACGACGAGCTTCTTAAAAAAATTCAATCTCTCGAAGAGAAGGCAACCAAACAACAAGAAGAACGCGACAGGCTATCTGAGGAACTCGCAGAAGCCGTTCGCACACTCGCAAATGTTCAAAAAGACCTCTCTACAAAACTAGAAACATGCCAGAATGAAGCAGCTGCAGACAAAGAAAGACGTCACAACGAATTACAAGAGAAAGAACGGCTGATAGAAAAGCTGATGGAAGCTAAGAATGAGAGCTCTGCTTTATTAGAAGAAACACGCAATCGATTGTCAGAACGTGATTCTACAATTCAACAGGTCCAACGATCCCTTCTCGAGACGTCGAAAAAACTCGACGAAGAAATAGAATCTCACTCGGAATGTAAGAAACACATGTCTGCTAAAATTGCCGATTTCAAAATTGAAATAGATAAGGAAAAAGTAAAACGACAAACTGAAGCAAACGAATACTCCATTAAGATGGAAGGCAAAGAAGAACAAATAAAGTCTTTAACTGAAGCAGCAAAACGATTATCACAAGACACCGATCAGACGATAGAAGAACTACGAAAACTAGCTGAGACAAAAGAAGAAGAAAAACATCATCTGCGAACTAGAATAAGCGAAGAAGCAGGTAAACGACTTGACTCTAAACTATCGGAAGCTGAAGGCAGATTTAAAGACGTCCAACTGAAACACGATCAGGTCAGCTCTAAGTTAGTTGAAGTTGAGGTGCGAGAGCGTCGTCTTATTGAGGACATGAATCTGAAATCAGATATGATATCCCAACTAGAGATCACTCTTAGTAGTTCTAAGGCTGAAATTGGTGACAAAGCTCGTGAATTAAACTCCTTATTGGAATCACATAAACAAACTCTTGACATGCACTCAGTCACAGTCTCTCAAATGGAACGTGAGTTAGCAGCAGCAACTACTGCTCTAGAAACACAACGTGTTAATAATGAAAGTTTGAAATCTCAAATGATTAGTAAGAAAGAATCTTCTGATGAGACGAAACGAGACCTAAGCGCCAGAGTTCAGAGTTTGAAATCTAATCTTGATGACAAAGAGAGAGAACTCGCAAGACAGAAGGAAGAATTAGAAATGAAATTACTATCAGCTCAACGTGCTGTTGATGTTCGAACTGAAGACTTAGAGGAAGCTGACAGGAGGGCTCGACAGCTTCAGACAACTCAAGAAAAGGTAGCTCAGCACTGCAAAGAAGTAGAAGTAAAACTATCCTCTGCGGAACGTGAAATCGAAGATCTCACAAAACAAAAGGAACTTCTCGAAACAGAGAAAGCATCATTCTCAACCAGACTAAGAGAATCAACAGCTGATGCTCGTCAAACAGTTGACAGCGAACGAGAGAAGTTCTGCCAACAAATTGCCGACTTACGTAGTGCATTATCAGAGGAAAAACAGCAACACGAAGAGACTGAAAAGGGCAACGCGACAGTGATAACAAAATGGAAGGAGGCAGCCATGGAAGCTAGACAAGAAGGAGATGAAAGAGCAAGAAGTGTTAAAGTTGCTTGTCAACAACGAATTGATACTCAGCAACAGAAGTTATCAGAAATTAGATCCACTCTTGAGATTGAAACTGAACGAAGTGCTCGTCTTGCAGATGAGTTAGAACTCCTCCGACGTGATCATCACAAGTGGACTGGTGAGTCTGAAACACGAGCATCACAACAATATGCTGATGAGTTAAAAACTGTGACCAAACATCACGTTGTTAAACATCAAGAAACCGTAAACAAACACACATCTGAGATATCTGAATTGCAGGAGCAGATTAAATTTGAAATCGCCCGCAACGATCAGCTCCTAAAAAAAGAAAAGGAAACTCTTGCGGCACACATCGAAGAAGTCCGCAACATCCGTACCGAGCATTCTTCAAAGATAGACACTCTTCATAATGAAATTACAGCAACGAGAAAGACGATTACCGAGAAGGTTGACGACGCCGCTAATCGAACTAAAGAAGAAATTGAAAGAGCTGCGCAAACAGAAGCGAAATTACAAAAATCAATCGATGATCTACGCAAACGAGAAGAAGAACTGATGACTCAACTCTCAGAAGCTGCTGAGAGAACGGAGGAAGCAGCCAACTGGGGAACTAAACAAATTGAAGCAGAAAAGAATACTCACACTGACCTTGAACACTTATTAGTTAAATCAAGATCAGATTATCAAGAAGTCTTACGATCGAGTGGTAAACTTGAGCATTCTGCTCGTGAAGATCGTCAGGCTGCAGAAGCAAAACTTCGTGAGATGCAAGGCTCACTATCAGCTTATACTTCACAGGTAGATACCCTTCGTTTGCAGCTCAAAGAACATCAATCAGCCCTCACAGCATCTCAACAGCGTTGCTCTTCTCTCGAGCATGGAAATTCACAGCGAGTAGCTGACGTCGCCAACGAGCTCCAACAAAGTAGAGAACGGTGTGATATTATTTTATTACTATTTTACTTATCAGTTGAACACCAATTCTCAATAATTAATTACAGTGAAACTAAACTTGAAATTAGAGTAGAGCAGCTTCAACAACAATATGAAGATTCACAGATCCAAACAAATCGCGCGAAAGAAGTTTCGAGTGCAAGCGCTGAAGAAACAGCTCGTATGTGTTACTGTAGTCAGAAAACTTAGCGTGGACAATAATATTTCCGATTCCAGTATTATGAATTTCAAAAAAAAATAAAACAACAGAACTACGAAATGAATGTCGAGAACAAAACCGCCGAGCAGCTCTATTCGAAGGTCAGGTTGCGAAGCTGAGTGACGAAACACGAGAGCTACAATTACAGTCAGTACAGTCAAAGGAAATGCTCAGCGATCTTCACACGGAATTAGAAATAGCAAACAGAAGAAGAGCAGACGACATGCGAGCAAAGGTTGAAGACGTCAAACAGCAATCTCCAATCCGAAGCGAAGGCAACGTTCACGAACAGTTTTTAAAAACTGAAAACGCTCGATTACAGAAAGAGATTACGGATGCGAAATCTTCTCTTAAAAAATCAGAAAAGAAACTTTCATCCACAACGGAAGAACTCGAAACAACTTCAAGGGAACTTCGAGGACAACTAAAAGTAGTTCAGCATGAAAAAAGCAACCTCAGTGAGACTGTTAGGGAACAAGAAGCTAAGCTTGCTGACCTCGAGGACAAGTTCTACATATCAGAAATATCCAATAGAAGTTCGAGAGATGAAATTGCCTGCGAAACAGAAGTAAGAAACCATCTTGAACGTGAAATTCTCGATCTGAAGCAGGGACTTGAAAAGAATAACTCAGCAAAGACAGACCTGTCTTGCAAGGTTGCGGAATTACAAATTCAAGTTCGAACCCAAGCTGAAGATACTCGCGTAAAACTTAGAAAAATGCGAGACATGCACAACGAAGAGATATCTGAATTCCAAGCCCGCGCTCAAGATAATACGACTATACTTGCAGAGCTTCAGACTTCTCAGCGGCTAAAGGATGACGCGTTAGACCGCTCTACTGCTGAGGTGCGTCACCTAAGCTGGAAACAAAACAGACAAGGCGCTGACACATTACAAGTTCAAGTAAATGAACTGCGAGGACTCGTTGATGAAAAAGAAGGACAAATTGCTGCTGAAAGACAACGGAATGAAATCTTAACTACAGAATTACGAGCACTGAGGAGAGGTGCGGACCAACAGAGGTCAGTCTCAACAAGGTTAAGAACTCAGTTGTTAGCAGTAGAAGGTGAGAAGACGACTATACAATCTAATAAGGAACATTTTAAAGCCCTCGCAGATAAGAGTCAACAAGATAATCGCCAACAGCATCAAGAACTTGAAAAGAAACTTTTCGTAGAACGTACTCGCTCTGCAGCTCTTGAGAGCAGCATCCATGAACTGGAACAGAAGGTTTCTCAGCAACAACGCGAAAGTATCATTCTGCAGCGTGAAAACGAAGCCTTGTCCTCAGACAAGAAACACAGCAGTATATCAAAGGCTGAGGATGATCATCGCGCTGGTCAGGCGACGGAGGAATTACAAAAAATACAATCATCTCATTCAGATGTTGTGAGGTCACACGAATTGTTGAAAAAAGAGTTTGAAAATACGAAATTAGATGCTCTCAGATTCCGGGAAAGGGAAATTGAAGCTATTCGTGAAAGAGACACGATCGAAGAAAGGTATGCAGCACTTCGCGAAGAGATCGTAAAGTCGTCAGCTGATAATGAACTTGCTAATATCGAACGTGCGACTATGAGGGATGCTCTTGTTGCTGCTGACCGTCGAGAAGCCCAACTCCGCGACACACTTCGAAAAACTGCTGAGCAACGTGCTGCAGAATACAGCACCACTGTTTCAATTCTTGGGGCTCATCAAAGTGTTGTTGGCCCATTGTCTCCAGGCGGAGTTGTTTAATTGCTGAGACCAGCCAGAAAGATTTCAATTCTGTTTTTTTTTTTTTTTTTTTCCTCCCCATTTATTTTTGTTCTTCTGTACTAATATGTTTTCAATAAATTCGAAATTATCTTCTCTATGTCATAATAATAAAAAAAAAAAAAACTTGTTGTATATATGATCCCGTTGTCCCCACCCTTTTTTTTTTCTTCATTTTATTACTGGTTTGTTAGATACAAATATATACTATTTTTCCCTTCATTTTTTTTTTTTTTTGTAGTTATGACTGTATCGTGATAGTTATCGTAGTAAAAACTACATATATTCGTCTGCCATGTCTCACGTATCGCAGTCATTCTTTGACTGCAGGAAGCCTTCGTGAATTGTATTTATTTTTTCGATTTCTTGTTCTTGTTCTTTTTTTTTTTTTTTTTTTTTTTTGATTCCCTCAAAGTTAACTCCGTAGCCAATGCAACGGAAGAGTCGCTCCTCGTTTTTCTTTTTTTTTTGAATATCGCACTTGTGCTCGGGCGTAGCGACTGTAATCACCCTAGTAGTAGTCCAATCACAAACTCAAGTGAAATCCAACTCGTTGCCTAGTCTGAGATTCTCATTTTATAATTCCCGTTATAAATCTGTTGCATTTATTTAAAAAAAAAAAAAAGCATAAGCGCCTCCACTGATAATTCTCATACTTTGTTTTTTTTATTTTGTGTGCACCCGTACAAGGTCCTAATAATAGGTTTGTATTACCTTGCCACGATTTTCAAAAAAAAAAAAAAAAGAAAAAAGAAAACCAGCAAACAAGACATAGCAGCAATGTTTTGATTGGGAGGAAGAGAAGGGATTTCTGTTTTAGTTTATGCCTCTGCTTTTTTTTGTATTCCTTCAAAGAAAAAAAAAAAAAAAAAAAAAAAAAAAAAAAACATATTTATGTATGTAGTTAGAATCCAATTGACCAGTCCTGTCCTGTTCTTCCTTTCCACTGTGGCTCATCTACTGTGAACAAGCAGTCCATTTAGGTGGTGGAGGGGTAGTAAGTAGAATGTACGGAGTGAGTGTTTATCCCTCTGCTTGTTTTATTATTTCTTCTCTTCAGTTTCTTAAACTTCACCAAACTAAATATGTCTTCGGCACTTAAAATGTGTGCAATCGGGTCGATTGCACTCTTAGCGTTGGGTGATAATAATGATAACGACGATCACGATGACTATGGTTACCACTACGGTGGAAACGGGAAACCGCGCAACACGAGGCTCCGCATCAACGGATTGAGGTGCAAGTCTGGAAAAACGGCAGCATCAATGTGTGCGGCTGAGCACTGCGAGGATTCAGGAAATATCGTGAGGCACTGGAAGGGTGGAGAGGACGAGTTCCAAACTTGCCAGCTTTGCTGGCAGGAGGCATGCGAGAACGGGGAAACAGAGTTCTGTGGGATGGCTGATACTTGCAAGAGACCGAAGCCGAAGAAGACCGACAGGATTGCCATTGTCGGGGCGGGTGTTCACGGACTGTTCATGGCGAGGGCGTTGAAGCGTGCGGGATACCACCACGTGACTGTGTTCGAGAAAGAGGAAGAGGCGGCTGGATCGACACACTCGTCAACGGTGGACGGACATGTTCACGACTGGTCGACGAAGATCCTCGGAGCTGATGACTTCCTGACCCCCGGGTTCCTTCCGGAGCTGCAGTCAATGATCGACGAGTACGGACTGACGACCAGACCGTTTCTGAGCGGACAGTTCTACGACGCTGACTTGGGAGGTGCAGTGCTGCCTCTGCCACACGTGTTGCTTCCATTCACAACAACACCTGAACTACAGCAGCAGCTCGTGTCGGATATGATTTGGGGATTCGAGTTCCTGAAGGCCGTGCAGGTGGCTGCGACGACCCCTGAAGAGATCATCAATGCTGGATTCGTGTCTAAGGCGGAATCATTTGCTGACTTCGCTGAGCGCATCAACAGGCCAGCCTTCACTGCTTACATGGAGTTCCTTTCAAACGGGTTTCTGAACGGACCGATCGCAAACATGCCTGTCGCTGTTGTACTGAACTGCAGAACATCTTACCAGGCGGCCTACCTGAAGCAGCTGCTCGTGGGACTTGGAGTCACTGCTGACAGTCCTCTGCCATTGAGCGACGAGCTTCGTGGTGTGCTCGGAGCTGAATTTCAGGGAGCAGGTTACGTGATCAACGAGGGAATGCAGACTCTGTTTAACCGCATCATTGAGAGAGAGTGCCTTGATGTTTGCCTTGGATGTGAGGTAAAGTCAATCAAGTACAAGCGTAATGGTCAGATCAAGATTAAGGTGAAAGGTGAGCCAAGAAGAAAGTTCGACCATCTGATCATCTCATCGAGACCACACGACACCATTGAGTTCCTGAGAGAAGAATCCGCACAGAGAGAGTTGATGACCTCTGCGAGTGCCACTGACCCCGTCAACATCTTCATGTTCAGAGTTGAGTCTACTCCTGCCCAGCTCGGACAGGAGTTCGCTGCCTTCACTTACCCGGGAGCACACAACTTTGCTGCTGACGGAAGCATCACTGGAGCTGTGCGCGAGTTTTCAGACTCGAATGTGATGATTGCGATTGGTTACGCTGACCCTGACATGACTGGTGAGGAGTCCGTAGAGAAGGCGACCGCTGATATGGCTTACGCTCAGATGCCTGTGAGTGAGGTCCTCGGCCACCGTCAGTTCAACTACGTGTCGATCCCACCTGTTTCTGAAGTTGCTAACGACTGGTTTGCAAAGACCACCTTCCAGCAGGGTGCTCGCAACACCTACATGATTGGTGAGGTGTTCTCGGGATACGGTGTTCTCCCTGCCCTGAGATTCGTCAACAACTTTAAGGGAAAGTACTTCCAGTAAACCATTTATTGAAATTGAATACTTTCAGTAGAATTGTTCCTTGACCTTGTTAAGGATTACTCGTTTATCTAATCCTGAATTTACTAAAAAAAAAAAAACGCACACTCCACGTCAACAATTATTTTTTATTATGCGAAGCGCATGCAACAATTGCGATTCTTACCTTTGATTTTCAAAGAAACAAGCAACCAACACGAAAATTCACACTGCTACACGACATTTACTTGTCTCTCAGCTACATTTATGAGAAATCGTCTTTTGGAGCGCCGTAGCGGCCACATGCCTTACGACTCTTTTGAAGCTCCATTTCAATTCGTCCACCCCAACTCACTTTTTTCTTCCTCTCCTTATGTTCACCTGTTTTTTTTTTTTTTCCCCAATTTCCTTCTTGTTATTTCAAATGTTACAAAACAACTATGCGAGTCCATGTGCATCGCAAGTAAGCATAAACTAATAATATTTTTGCTTGCTTTGGTCACATATTTATTTTCAAACAACATTAACAGAGGGAGGAAAAAAAAAAGAAGAAACACTTTTCAAAGTAACTCAATGTTTTCAGTTTTTAACGCTGGTAAAACTTTTTTAGTTGTGCGACAGTAGCTGGACACATCGTCCCGCTCGGTTCTCGGAGGTCTGCTCACCAACGTTTTCTTTTTTTTCGTTGGAATAAGTAGCCTCCCTACTCATCTGTCTGGTGCAAGTCGCCTTGCGCAGATCGCTTGTCGATTGTTGACTTAAAAAGGTCTTCCGTTGTTGGTTGGCTTGTCCAAGGGATACGTGACTGTTACCCTTATGCCCATTTTCGTGGGTATCTTGTTGCATTTTAAACAGTATGACGTTTCATGCTGTTCTTTAGCTTTCCTTTTTTAGCGAAAGAAATTGAATTAAGAAAAAAAAAAAAAAAAAAAAAAAAACAATAAATTATAATAATGAAAAAAAAGTTAAAAGAGTTTTTACCACAATTCTCTCAAAGGTTAAAAACAACAAACTTTTGAAAAAAAAAAAAAAAAATAGTACAAAAAGAAGACAGCATAGTTTAAAAAAAAAAAAAAAAAAACTTCCCCAAAAAAAAACACCATTCCCTTTTTTTTATGAAAAAGAATTTTTTTTTAAATTTCTTCTCTTACGGAGCGACACTGGAACCTGATGGACCAATGACGCCGCTTGAAAAAAAAAAAAAAAATGATGAAATGCAGGCTCAGCAATGCTCATATGGAATCATCTGTATAGTGTGTTGCTGGTACGCTTTCTTTTTTTATCTTTTTCTAATTCCAAATCCACGTTTATCGAAATCGCTACACACAACTGTATTTAGCTTTTGTGTTGATTTTTTGTTTTGCTTCTTTGATGATAGCATTCAACTGATTAATTACCTGTTTTTTTTCACATCTAAAAACAGCAACAATAAGACTTGATGTAATCAAACAATGACCGCAGTACCATGCAGCTCCCTACGGGATAAAAAGACAAGAGAGGCAGCACCTCGTAGCTTGATTACAAGAAATATCCTAACTGAGAGTACTGTCCTTAAGAGATTAATGATGAAAGATGAGTCTGAAAGGATAGGATCAAGCTTATTATCACTTATGAAACAAGGTGTGATACCTGATGTTTATCAAAGAGCGATCTTAGAAGGAGTTGGAGGTGCACGACCTGACATAAATCTTCCTCCCTTAGTAGGAAGTCACTACTCAGAATATGTGAGTCAAATAGCACCACTTTCTGATGGTGTTGTTAATCTGCTTGTCGCTGCTATGTTGATACCTGTTGTTGTAAACTTTATTAGAAGTCCACAGCCTGTTGTTTCTCTTTATCGCTCTCTCCCAAGCAGGCGGAGGGTTCAAAAGAGACTGACTACACCACCTCCACTTTTACACGGTCGTCTAGCTGTTCTTTCTCAACACCCAAAATATTGGTCTCTTGCTGAAAAGATGCAACGGTACTCTCCACCGAAGAAAAAAAAACCATTACCGAGTAAGGAAATTCGACCAACTTTTCCACTAAGAATCTACCTTCATCAAAGCGACCAGTTGTAAGAGTGCATACCTGAAATATGGTTGTTGTGTTTCACGCCCGATATAAATATTTCTTTAGTCTAGTTGCGCACTTCTGTGATTTGCAATTATTTTATTAGTGAGAAAAAAGAAATATTACTCAAACGATACGATATTAGTTAGAAAAAAAACAGTTTTTACAACAGGTTTTATAATGGAACCTTCGATATTGGGGTTTTCGATCACCCTTCCAATATTATTTGTGATATTGTGCGTTATATTTTATAAAAAAGGATTTAGTCTGAGAACCCTGACAGGTTTGTGGCTGTTCGGATGCAGCATTTCAGTTAGCATAATAACACTCCACGGTGGTGGAGCAGTTGGAGTGGTGTCCATTAGTGGTGTTTGCGCTATGTTGACTAGTTGGTTGATAAATCACATGTTAAAACAACTAGAAAACGCAGTCTTAGACAGCGCTATTGCAAATCAAGACGTTGACGAAAATCACGTTATTGAAAATATCGTTAATGTTCTGAAGGCAATGAATGAAATTGCTCTAACGATAAAAATTGATCCACGGCATCAACCAACGTCACCTTGCTCTTCTAAATCATCTCATTTTGATAGTAGTAATCCAGATGATGTTACTATTATTTTATCACCGACGATATCACCGAATGAATCACCATTTCTTGGAGACAGCTGTAATATGATTCTTGAATCAGCTCCAGTTCCGTTTGAGTCGCTCACTGCAACTTCACCACATCGAAAACAAAAACCTCATTCAAAACGAATTATATTGAGTCATTCGAAAATAATAAAAAGTGGAATTCATAAGATATCTGAATCTCAACATGTTGTTAAAAATAAATTAATGGAACTGTTGGAAAGGAAAGGTGTCCTTCCTATAAACGATCCCTGGAAGCTAAGCGATGAAGACTCAGTTCTTAGAGCATTAATTGCAAAGCGTTGGAATACAACAGCTGCTATGAATATGATGCGACACATCTCAAAATGGAGAGTCCGTGAAAACATAAATAACATCGGAGAAATTTTATCAAAAAAATTTAAACATTCGATGGAACGATATGCAGACTGTTCACTCTACGGTGTCGATATCGATGGTTATCCGATTCTGTGGCAAGACTGCGATGAAAAAAAACTAAACCTCTTACTGTCTGAACAAGGAATCAGTGGAGCTGTACTACTAAACACGTACATCGCTGAGAAGTGTCGTGAAGCTGCAAAGTTTCTTGGAGTTGACCGCTACACCCTTGTACTTAACATGTCGTCTATATCCACTTCAATCCTCCTAGGAAACGTCGGTTCTGTCCTCCGCAGTCAGATAAAAGCAACTCAAGCAGTCTATCCCGAGAATATGCGTCGATGTATAATCTACAAACCACCTTACATATTTACTGTTATCTACGGAGTTGTGGAACAGTTGCTTGAGGAGGGTGTTCGACAAAAAATTAAAGTAGGAGATAACTTTGTAAAACAATTAATTCCAAAGAAATCAATTCCAAAAGCATTTGGTGGTGAAGCAGGTTGGGAGCGGATGAAAATATCAACGGAGACAATGACTCATTACCCAGTTCCTTAAACTCAGAGACAGTGTCACAAATACTTTGATATTTGAGTGGAAAACCACCCGAATATCAATTCTATTCTGTAGATTTCATTTACTAACCTACTCTTCTGATACGAAGATATTAAATAAGTTCGCTACCCTGTAATTTTGTTCCTATTACTTATCTAAGTTTTGTGTAGTTGTAAGCACGTCGTATAACACCACAAGATTTCTGCAGCAACACTAAACAATGACTTGAGTTAAGGAGAGAATGTCTGGTATTCGAGTGTGGGATATTCCCCCATGCGGGAGACTGTCGCCAAAGCCTGTGTCAAAAAAATATTTATCGCAAAATCCAATGGGAGGTGAGGACACAATAAGCATGGCGTCAACTGTGAAGGGAAAATGGGGATCGTCGCAGACTACAAAAAAACGATTTCATAAAAAAAAGAAAAACGACAATGAAAGCAAGTCGAAATGGGTGAGCAGAATCCATCACGAAGTAATACTGGCGACACTACACACGACTTTATTATCACAGGGAAGCCTTCCTAACAATCATGTGTTATACAAAATGAAAGAAATCGTTTCTCAAAACCTAACAAGACTAACTCTACAAGGCTACAATATATCCTTACACGATGGTGTTCTTATTGAAAGTGTTATCTCACTGAGCAGAATCCAGGTTGTTGATTTTGGAGGAAGCATCCTTCCTCATTCGATTAATTTTTTAATAAACGGTGCGAGGAGATCCAAAGTTTTGTGTACAGTGATTTTATCAAAAGTTTTAACAAAAATAAAACCTTTTGAATTAGACAAGCTGAATCAGCTGTTGTCACGAAATCAACAACATCAGCATGAGACTCATGCTAAGGTGTTGTTGAGAAAGGCTTTGGGTGTTTCAAAAAAAATAAATTCAAAAATTAATAATGCCATCCACGAGATACACGAATGGGAATCAGTACTCCGATGGCAAATATCATCCGACTGGTATCAACGAATAACTGAATTCTCAAACGATTATTTGCATCAGACATCTCTTATTTATGGTTTGGAAAGTCATCGTTTTGCGGTCTTTGAAGTTAGCAGAGAGTGGATTAAGAAAGAATCCAGTCAGAGAATCAAACTAGACAACCAAGAGTATAAATATTTCAAAGTGTTAGTGGTTTCTTATATTTCTGTTTGTGAAAATGAACGACGATATGGTATCATGTTGGATGAGAATCAAGATCGGGCTCAGATAATTATATCGGAAGGTTCATCATCACATCTGTGTCGGCTTACAGAAAAGGAACGAATGCGACGAGAACGTTCTCAGCGTTTAGCTGTTCTTCGGGGGGAAGAAAGCAAACGAAAATCTCTTATAACTGAGTACAAATCGAACACAATGGTGTTATTATCAACCATAAACAGAAGATTAAAACAGCACGGATATAATCCAATAACTCTTCAGGGATTGTTATTTTCTGAAAATCAATCAAGAATCACTCCTGGTATCATGAATTTCGTAAAGTTGGTTAACAGCACTTCAAAAATGAATACCTGACTTATTTATTTACACAACTTTTTTTTATAATTTTTTTTTTTTTTTTTTTAAAAGTTTCATTATTCAGAAGTTTTGTTCAGTCAAACAGCCTCACGACTTTTGCAACTACAGAAAATGCAGTTGCCTTTTTTTTTTTTTTCCCCTTAAGTATTGATGTGTTGTTCATTTTTTTTTTTTTTTTTTTTTTTTTTTTTTTTTGTTGTTTCTCTTTCTTTTGAATTAACTTTTGAAACCAAGCAGTTTTAAAAAAAAAAAAAAAAAAAAAAATGGAAATATTTGCAGAGCTTGTTACCGGTGATAAAATTCCCATGACCCTCACCATCACTGACACGGTTACTACTGTGAAGGATAGACTTGTTAATGAGACGGATTTGAACCCGCGACTGGTTCAATTAATGCATTCAGGAGAAGACCTTCCCGAGACTGGAAGTATTTTACAACAGACTGGCATAGTAGCTGGTGATGACATCCAAGTCGTACCCAGGGGTGTTACTTTGGAAGAGGCATTAAAATCACTTAAAACGTTTAAGTCCCTAAAAGACCTACCATTTTGGGTTAGGAAAGATAAAGAATTAGTGATGAGCGCAATTGAAATTGATTGGTGTTGCCTGCAGTATGCATCTCCTGAAATACGTGATGATGAAACTGTGGTATCTGTTGCTGTTGACAGGTTTGGTGCTGCATTGCAGTATGCTGGTCCATCAGTTTTGAATGATAAATCATTTATAGTAAGCGTTATGACTCGCTGCGGTGATGCTCTTCGATTCGTACCTGAAACACTCCTCTCTGATCCTGATGTCTGGAAAGCAGCAGTTCAACACGACTCCATCGCATTACGTCACGTCCCAAAGCTACTTCAAAAACAAGCAAAAAAGTATGCAGTTGAGTTAGGTCGTGCCGTACGTTAAACATATTTATCTTTTATTTTATTTTCACTCACACGCTGTTGTTTTATTTATTATTTTCAGTTTAGTTTTTTCTTTTTTTTTTTTCTGCGATAATTGTACGTACGACCCACTCGTTTCCATCTAACCAATTGACTGGCTTGTTGTACACTCATATTCCAACTGACTGGCTTGTTTTCCCATCGAGACTAGCTTAATGAGCCAGGTGTTTGAAATGAATTATATTTCACTGTCTATTTAAATTTCTTTTTTAAAAAGTACCGCTGACGAAATCAACATGGCGGAATACTCAGCTGACTTTCCGAGTAGTGGGAGATATGCGTATGAGTCACCAGTACCTCTGAGAAGACCATCTGGAGCACCTGCTGTGTCAAGACCAGGGAGATATCAATCGGTGTCACCAGCATTCAGTTCTCCAAGTTCAAGTGTGAGGCCAGTCAACCCGAGTGTCAGGCCTGTTCATGGAAACCCAAGTGTGAGACCAGTTCAAGGAAACCAAACTGTGAGACCAGTTCAAGGATCTGCCAAGACAGGAAAACCTCTTCTGGGAACTTCTAAATTAGCACCTCAAGGAACGAACGTAGTCCGAAAACCGAGGCGAGTACCACAGTACGACTCAATGGATAGAGGGCCTGAAGATAGATTTCAAGTCCCAAACGGTTGTCAAGATTGGATTCAACAAGTTCGATCCTCGGAGTTCGACCTTTACGATCCTCTTGTCACGGGAGTGTTTATTATTAATGGTGTAAATTATGCGAAGTATGAATACATTAAAGAAAACATCAAAGCACTTGAAACCTTTCACGAAGCCATAAAAAATGATGTCGTCTCAGAGATTGGAAACGCTGTTCGAGCTGACGATATTATTATTAAAATCTACCCTGGTCAAATAAAGACCGTCGTTTTACACTATAACGAGCAACGCCGTCGTGTAGCAGGTTTGTCATTTTATCTTTGTGGCACCGACGAAGTCGGAGAACGAAACTATTCAGATTATTTCATAATATTCAGAAAATGTTTGTCTATTTTCCCTGTGCGCCAGTAACACTGTCTGCGATCAACACAATAAGGTTTTTATCTGAACAGTTTTTTAAATTAATATAAATAGAAACAGGAGACCAGGCTCAAGCACCCCAACTTGTTGATGCTGAATGGTGTATGAAGGTAGACTATGTTATCAGAGCAAGAGATGTACAGCGACAGCAGAACGTAGCGATGGCTTTATATACGGCTTTCAGTTCTGATGGATTTATGGCGAGTAAAACTAGATCTGTATACGGAAAGATTATTGATAAGAATTGTGATATTACAAAAATATTTATAACAAGACCAACTCATACTCCTCAGCCGGATGTAATGCGGAGTCAGCCACGATTGGTAAGCCCGCAGCGAGGATCAGTTCCAGTGGTTCATAGATCTCCTTCTGTACCTCCTCCATTGCCTCCACAGCAGCCACAACCAGTCTTACAACCACAACCAGTCTTACAGATTCAAAGAGCTGCTCCACTGCCACCACCACCACCATCACTACAGCTACAACAATTTCCTCAACCGATGATTCCTTCTCAGCGTCAGATTTCGGAGCAGCGGCAGGGAAGTTTTCAACATTCTCGTTCTGATAACCCTCTTCCACCGTACCCTACATTTGATCAGATTAAAGAAAAGGACAAACAACTTGAGCAATTAGTTTCTGAGATAGAGGTTTGTTATTGTTATTTCTGAAATGAAAAAAAATTCTCTTCAAAAAAAACTTACAATTTTAAAGACTACCGGTTTTCTCAGATAGAATTCCAGCAGACAAAGAAAAGTAAAAGAAATGTACTAGCATGTGGTTTCTTCCCGGCATCTTCGCTTCGGCGAAAAAAAAAAAAAAAAAAAAAAAAAAAACACAGCGAGAGAGAAAAGCATTGCGTGAGAATCACAGTGTGGGTCGTCAACTACCGCTTACGGATAGCTTTGACATAGGACAAATTGGTTACAATACTACTGAAGATAGGCATGACTCTATATCTAGACATGTACCTGTAAATAGTCAATCTGTTTATCAAACATATCCTATCCAGAGATCTCCTGAACCACATCTTCCAATTGAAAAACATAATCATCGTCAACCACTTGGGAGTGTTAATATGAACATCATCCCTCAGCAGGCTTCTGGAGGTTACCCTTCGAAGCAACTCTCTCAGTTTGCTCCATCACAGGTATTTTGAGTGTGGTGTTTTTAAAAAAAAAAAAGAGAAAAATTCTTGTTTTTGAATGATGTCTCTCAAATATGAGTTTTCTTAGAGTGTAATACGTTGTGATCTTGTCATCCGTCATCCTCGTCTGTGGCATGCTCACACAGGATGCACCTTACAAACGCGAAGCCTTAGATTGTGTACCCAGTTTGTTCATAGCAATCTGGGGGTAGAAAAATATATATTAAAAAAAAAAAAGAAAATTTCCGTGATCCCGTCCTCCCATAAATAATTGTCATTTTATTAGAATCCCTCTTCCCCTTTTCGAACTCCCTCATCTCTTTTTTTTTGTAGCCTATTTTTTTTTTTTTTTTTTTTTTGTTCCTCCTCCCATTTTTGAACTTCTTGCGGTGATATACTAGTCCCTTCAATTCTTCTCAAAAAAAACTTTCAATTTTTTTTTTTCTCGCTTGTGGCTCAATATTTTCATATGAGGTATGAAGGGTGGACCAATTCTTTCTTTCGCTGTTATTTGCTGACTCAGCAAGCAAGTGCCTTGTTTAGGTACTGATTTGCGTATCGATACTCGAACCTCTGAAAACTGAAATTTCACACACAGAGTCATTTGATGTTCTCTACTTCAGCAGAGAAAAAAAAAGAACTGTTTTTGGATAGACCTCCGGGTTCCGAGCTTTGTTTTTTTTTTTCTTTTTTATTATCCATTGCCAATCCTTTTATTATTATATTATTATTAAAAACAAAAAAAAAAGGGCGGCTTTTTTTTCCCCTTCTTTTATAGATGTGATATCCACCGTAGCGAAGACTAAACAAAATAATCCTGTCGGGGTTAGGTTCGATTTAGTACTGAAGTATAGGAGATCACTGAAGAGCTACCTGGCTCTCTTTATGCATTGATTTGACTGGTACTCAGTTGCTTGTTTGGACTCGCTGAACTAACTCACTGCGAATACGTGAAGGGGATCATAATCTTCCTCTCTCGCTTCAAGAAACAATTTTACAAAAGAAAGAAAAAAAAACATTTTTTTTCCAACAAATCTTGTCTCGGTGGTTACAAGAACTCCGCGAGGCCTTGTGATATTTTTTTTCGTTTTTTTTTTTGCACCGACGAAAATCAAAGAAACAAAAAAAAAAAAACTATTCAGATTAAAAGCCATCAATCATGATCAAAATGTTATTAATTTCGGTATTACTGTCTGCGGTCAACAAAGTATGAAGCAGTTGTCTGAATGGTTTTTTTTTTTTTTTTTTTTTTTTTTTGTTTTCTTTGTTTTTTTTTTAAAAACTTCTTCTCTGAGTCTTCAATATAGATTATTTAAAAAATATATTTTTTTGTTTTTTTTTATATTCTCCCTTCATATTTAAAGAAGCCTGTAACCTTTTATCAAAAGTATTCCATCCCCCCTACCCACTAGATTCTTGTGTTATGTTATTTAACTATTCCTAAGAAGGGTTTATATTTATTTCTAAATATATCAACATAGACTACATAAAGATGGGTTTTTGATGTGATTTTGAAGAAATGGTTGAATCCGTATTGTCTTCCCCCAACATTAGGCCTAGTTGTACAAATTTTCTTCAGTCAAGTACTTGATATTAATACCTAAAGTTGTTACTGTTTTTTTACATTGTCAAAATTTTATTTTTAACATTAGGCCTGGCTGTAAAAACCAGAATATGGGTTGCGGGGCCTCCTCTGAAGAACAAGAATGCAACAAACCTGATCCAGAGGCAGATGAAAAAAAACACATTGCGGATGAACCTGAAGAAAAAGGAGAAATATTGGAGGAAGTCGAAAGCACCGGACCAGCCACAGGCGAAGCTGAAGAATTGACGAAAAGAAAAAGCAATGTGGAAGGAGAATGCGAAGGCCCTGATGAGTCAAAAATTGATATCAAGGAGCGACAAGTAACAGCGATATCACAGGGACCTCGTAAGAAAGGGATCTACATCAGACCAAGTTCTCGGTGTAAAATGCAACTAATATTTAGTTGTAAAGGTGGTGAGAATTGTAACATTGAAATGAAAGAATACGACAGCCCTGACGACATTCGCAAAGAGTGGAATGCAACAGGCGAGAGCATACCTGGCGTTTATTACATCAGTCCTGTAAATGATCACAGTTGTGTAGCATCAGTTGCTCCAGGTCGTTATATGTTCCGATGGAGTAATGGTGGTTATAGAACTACTGCACCTGGTGAAGAACTGCTCATTTGTGAGAAATTACACGAATTTCACAAACTGTCTTCATCATTCGCTGACGCAGCCGTTGCTATACTCGAAAAATTACCGGACAATTTACGTGCTAGGTCACCCTATCTCCAAGAAGGAGGAGTTGAAAAATTAATAAGTGACTTAGATCAGCTTGAAACTTGCAAGTCAGCGAGATACTTACCAAACGACTTGTTGACTTTCAAAACATTTTTGGTCGAACTGGAAGACATTCTTATCTATAATCTATTTCAAGTTTCCCTTCGCATAGAGAGTCAAGTAGGATATTTCCATAAAAACAGCCACGTCACAAGTCTAAAAGAAAAAGCCCAAATGCTTATCCTTGATAAAGCAATGGATGAAGATGCCTTGAAAGCAGGTTTGGAAATTGGTAAAACACAAGTAAAAAACGCCTTAGACATCGGGCTAGAAAGAACATTCGCAGCATTTGGTTTAAATCAGGAAGAACTCCTTCCATCATTAGACGATAAAATGATCTCAGCTGTTGACACTATTGATATTGACGCTTGGGGTCTCTCTTCAGAAATATCAGGAACTGGTATAACAGAGTCTCACAGCGACATGCTTGAAAAGCTTGCTTGGGATCGAGACCCTCGTGAAGTTAAAAAACGTACAGAAGATACGTACTATTCGTCAATTCAAGATTCTAATCCGTTGATTCCAGTTCTGTGTCCGCAATCATTTTACCACGTTGATCTATATATTGTATTCCCATCTGGTACTGAGAATACATTCACAAGAGCAATGTGTACTCTATGGGAAGAAGGAGATCAAGAAAACCCACTTCGGGTAGTTATGAAAGAGTATTGGATTGGTGAAGGAGCAGACGACAGAGAAATGAACAGCAATGATGAATCAGACGCTGGAGAATGGGGTGGGGAAGACGCATCTGACGATGCTGAAGACGATCCTGAGTCTGATGACGAAGATAACGGTGATGAAAACTCAGCACCTCATTGGAAAGGTTTTTATTGTACAATTCCTGTGAGGATTGATGTTGTTTATTGCTACAGGATGTCAGTGGATAATAAAGCTTATCTTACTCCTTCTTTAACTAAGAAAAAAGTAGCAAATTATTGTAAAAAGTTTAAGGTGACCCCATCCCTTGGAAAGTGGACAATCAACGCTCTCGATGCTCTCGGACTCGTGTGATCATAATTTCCGGTTCGATGGTTATCAAAAAAAAAGAGTATAAAAGTTGATGATGAAAAAAAGTTTATTATCACCTGCCAGCACCAAAACTATTGATAAAAACTTGGTGCTGTCTGGTGTAGCGAATGTGCCGGATTCCTCTTCCGGGGATTCCCTTAGGCATTGCTAATTGTTTATATCCCACTTCGGGATGGGGAAAAAGAAAGGAAAAAAAAAAAAAAAAAATGGATTCCATCCGTCTTTTACAATGGAGCATAATTCAGACCCACCCCTGTCTTGTTTGTTTCGTACGTAGGCAATTGGGGGTATGTTTTATGTTTTCTGGCCATTTTGCGAATTGTTAGCTTGGCAATGTTAACATCTATCGGATACACAAAGATAAACTTATGCGAGATCCAGAAAGTTCCGAAAAAAAAAGAAGAAAAAAAAAACACACACAGAGACACAGAATCGCTTCCCTTCCTTTTCGTTCCATACGTCAATATGTCTCATTGCCTTTCTGAACTGAGATTACCGACTGTAAGGAAACGGTGTGAGAAAAATGATTCAGTGTCCTTAATACTTAAGTAGCATTGCAACTCATGAGTTTGTAATGTATATTTTGCTTGGGGAAAAAGGAAAAAAAAAAAAAAAAGGCTAGAGAAGATCTAACTTTTTTTTTTTTTTTTTTTTTTTTTTTTTTTTTTGAAAAATTCTATGCCCTTTTTTTTTTCCCCCAGTTTTTTTTCTCCCCCAGTCATTTACTACGTTGCTGACAGTCAAGATTGTCGGAGAAATTGTTGTTCCTTTGAGCTTAAAAATGCAGTATCAAATTACCCCCCACCGAAATATTTAATTATCGTTATGTTCATTTGTTTTCATTTTTTTTTCTTCCCCTTCCTCGACATACCATTAATCCCCTTCCACACCTCTATTATTATTTTTTTGTGATGGTCTAGTTTCTTGGTGTGGTTCAGCCCATTTTTTTTTTTTTTTTTTCTTCACCCCCTTCGCTGTTAATATATTTTTATTATTTCTACATACGTTTTTAAGAATACATGATTTGTTTATACTAATAAAATTATGTTTTAGAAAAAAAAAAAAAAAAAAAAAAAAAAACATTCATTCATTCATTCATGTTTTACAGTTCTACAAGTTTATGAGTTGAACGAGGGATACACACAGTCAGCTACAGTTTTCCAAATTTAATCACATTTTCACTGTTGCGGAAGCATCCATCGTACCTGTCAAGATACGTTGTAGACATGTTCGGTATAACTAATAATAATAATAAAAAAAAAATATTCATAAACAGAATACAAAAAAAAAAAACATGTCTAACGAAGAAACAGTTTTATTAAAAAACGCAGATGGACACAAGCAATCGAGAGTGAAGATCCGATTACAAAGTTTGTGTTGTGAAATGGAGCTAACCCTCGTTGACAAGGCACTTGGTAAAGAGCAAGGCGTCATTGGATACAGTTCAAATATTTTAGGTAAGTCAGTAGACGTAAAGTACATAGAAGCCCTGATATCGGCTGCAGACATTACAGCAAAACTGAATACTTATAATCTGGGCGCGTCAATCAGAGAGGGTGCGAGAGATGGTCGTGAAAAAACTCTAACTCAGCAAATCATTTCCGAAATTAGCTCAACTAGAACGTTTTGGGTTGCAGCTGGAGAGCTTATTGCCTTGACAACTTGTTTCATAACCGGAAATGACAATTATATCGCAGCAGCTGTGTTGATCGGTATCGCTGACTTGATGCAAAAAACATTATCCAGAGCGATCTCTACTATGTCTGTGTCTGGAGACATGCAAACTCTTATGCTTCTTGCTTCAATGGGAGCACTTTATATGGGAAAGACAACTGAAGCTGTTACTATGTTGGTGTTGTATTCGACAACACATGTGCTTCAACAAGTAGTTCTTTCGGTCGCACGAGTGAAGGTAGACTCTTGTGGAGCATCTGTTTTGCCCAGCACTGCGACTCTGCACTCAACTGGTAAAGATGTTCCTATATCTTCTCTTCGACCTGGAACAAAAATATTCGTTCGTGCTGGTGAATGCATCCCAGCTGACGGAACCGTCTTCAAAGACTCTGCCTACGTCGATGAAGCTGCCGTGACAGGTGAGAGCAAACCGAAGAGAAAGACAGTCGGTTCTGAAGTTGTCTCGGGAGGCATAATCCAAGATGGTGCACTCGGTATGTTTTCATTATAATAAATAAAGATACTTCAAATAACCATTCATCATTCATCTTTCTAAAATTAAACAAATCAGGTATCGTAGTAACTCGTATCGCGACTAATTCCACGGCTGCACAAATTCAAGATCTCGTTGAAGAGGCTGCGAGTTCTAAAACAGAAGTTCATTCGCTTTTAGACAAACTAGCGAGATACTACTCAACGACTATTATAACACTGTCTCTTATCATTGCCTTATTACCTCTTATCACTGGATTGGAATGGAGTTCATGTCTGCACAGAGCGATTGTGTTATTAGTTTTAGGATGCCCGTGTGCATTGGTAACTGCGGGTCCAATTGTTACCACTTGCGGTGTTGCTGCTGCAGCTGGAAAGGGGGTCCTAATAAAGGAAGCAACTGTGTTGGATAAACTTCGTAATACAACTGCGATTTGCTTCGATAAGACTGGTACTGCAACTGATGGTCAATTCGTTCCAGTCTGTAATTGGGAATTGCCTAACGGATCAGAAGATGATGTAAAGAAAATAATATCACTCGAGCTCCAATCACGTCATCCACTTGCTGTGTCACTCGTCTCATCGTACGCTGGTTGCATGACTGAAGCTATTGAGGAATTGGGTGTGAGTCTAAACCTTCCTACTATTTCTGAATTTAGAATAATTGAAGGTCGTGGAGTTACAGGAACGTGTAATAACATTACTGTCAGTGCTGGTAATCTAAAACTTATTAATGACGCTGGCGCATCAATCCCAGCAACCCTTCAACAATTCATAGATGAACAACAAAGACTTCGTAGAACAATAATATTTGGTGTAGTCGGGGACTCTGTCATAAAAGCATGGGCTCTATTTGACACTCCGAGAGCGGATGCTCAAGAAGCGATAAATCAACTTTCAGAGTTAGGAGTGAAATCATTAATGTTATCAGGTGACGCTCCAGATGTGGTTAAGTCAGTTGGTGATCAGCTTGGTGTTACTAAAGCAGAAGGAGGACTACTTCCTGAAGACAAAGTTAGAAGAGTTGCACAACTAAAAGACTCATACTCAACAGGAAGAGAAGATGGTAATGATGAAATGGTAATTATGGTCGGCGATGGTATCAACGACGCTCCTGCTCTAGCAGCAGCTGACATTGGCTGGGCTATGGGCGCTGGAGGAACCGCCCTCGCTGCCCAGGCAGCTTCGGTCATCGAAATCCGCAATCACCTCGTCAGCATCCCTGACGCAATTAAACTTTCTCGTAAATGTAGTCATCTATTGAAGCAAAATGTTTTCGTTGCCGTATTCCCGAAACTAAGTCTTGCAGCATTGGCTCTTCTCAGCCCTTCCATAGTTATCCCGCTGTGGATTGCTGTACTTGCTGATTCAGGTTGCCTCTTATTCGTAGTCCTAAACGGTTGCAGAGTTTTCTTATAGAGAAAAATAATTAAATCCTTGTATTCTGAGTCTTGACGAGTGATCTCGTTTACTGTTGTGACTTATCTTTTTTTTTTTAATTATTGTTTCTTTAAGTGAACATCACTTGGCTACTATGCTGGTGTTTCATTGTCGCCTTCCTTGGAAGGTGACTACTAAAAAAAAAAAAAAAAAAAAAAAAAAAAAAAAACTTTAGAGAGTAATGACGGATAGACTGATCGATCGAACTTGACTGAATGTTTTTTCCTATGAAAAAAATGTTGGGTTTTGCTCACTCTTACCGTCAATAAAATATGCAAATCCATTTCCTTTATCTAGCTCCTCAATCACCGGAGAAGTCTAATTTTGTGGGATTCTTTGCTCTTCTTGAATTTTCTTTATGAGAATCACATTGTATTGTTTTGTTTATTTATTACAGAGAAGGTTAATTGAATTCATGGCTGGTATCAAAAAGCGAAATGACTAAAGTAACCCTCAATGCTAATACGATAAACATTTCAATATTGTGTGAGAGATCTAGCTTGCGATTTTACATATGTTGGACTTTGAAAGGTGGCATCAATGGGTCGTTGTTTTTCTGGGGCTTTCCAGTGTCTCTTTTTCTTTTTTTTTTTCTCTTTTTTTTTTTCCATATTACTTTATTCTTAGTATAGCCAAGAGTAGTTGAGAAAGGAACAGAACAGGAGGAAAAAAAAAAAATTTCGAAAATTTCAAAAAAAATTTCTCAGGTTCTGTCGGCCAGAAGCTTTGAAAAAAAATACTTAATTATCATATTTAGTGGCTGTGTGATTGAATTTCATGCAGCCATAAGTCGTCTGCTCTGCTTTTCTTTTTTCTTTCCTTTCATTTTCTTTTTTTTAAACCGTTATCTACTTTCTAGTCTTCACTACATTTTCCCCTTCTGATCTGTTTTCGATAATTTTTTTTTAAGAAAATGATCGAAAAAAAAAAAAAAAATAAATAGTAGCAAATCAACTTTCCGAGAAGGGGAAATAAAAAAAAAAAAAAAAAATTAAAAATATTTAATTGTCTTTTTAGACAAAACAAAACACCACAAACGTTTACGTAAAATTTATTAGTCAAAAATGATTCTGTTTTTAATCTTGGATAGCCATTTCGGTAAGCCGCTATGTTGATAGGTTTTTCAACATGATTGTCTTGTTTTTTGTTTTTTGTATTTTTCAATTTCAATTTCAAGACGGTTACGTGAATGCCAAAACATAGTTAATATGATTTGCCTACCCTGATAAGCACGAAATTCATTAGTTTGACTCACCAAAATAGCTATTTTATCTTTTTATGTATTGTGATCAAAATCGTTAAATGAGATTTAACAAAAAATTCTATTTTGAACTGCTTTTTTTTGTAGTTATTTATGATTTTTTTTAATTATTTATCTTAGTTTTTTTTTCTCTTTTTTTTTTCCCCCGGCTTTTTCCTGTGTTAATGAGGGATTTAAAAAAAAAAAAAAAAACAAAAACAAATAAGATATCAAAATAGCTATTGCGGTAATGTTCTGAAATTTGATTATAAGGATCAGGTGATTTGCTACTTATGGCAGTGTTTTGTGATGTGTTTTGTTTTTTTTAAAAACAGGATATTAATAGTATACCATGCAAACCAAACCATAGTATTGTTAGAGATAATTGGTTGAGAAATGTTTCGTTATCACCGAGAAATTTCGCGTGTTTTCACAACAGAAATCAATAATATGAGTCGTCAACGAAAAACATTGTGGAAACGCGTTCTTAGCAAACTCAGCGCAGAGGACAAACGTGGAGATGGAGACTGTTCAAGGCTTTTTGAACAGCCAGTTGTGGAATCATACCCAGCAGTGAAGATTGTATACCTTCAGGCAATACGAAACCCAATGGATCTCCTCACAGTATTAAATATGGTCAACAAAGGACTTGTCACCAGTGATGAACATTTCGTCGAGTTAATCGATAGTATTTGGTTAAACTGTATAGGGTTCAATATCGAAACACCTTTATATTATAATAGAGCATTAACAATGCAACAGTTTGGTGCTACTCTCTTTGAGGAGGAGGGGTTGCCTTCACCAAAGAAGAAGACACCGTTAGATATTGTGTTACCCGGCTGCTTTCAGCTTGAAAAACATAAATCTCAATACCTCCCTCATCCTTATCAAGAGCAGTCAGTGAAACCTGAACGTGTAAAACGAAAGGCTACGCCCCCTCCAGTTCCTGAAAAAAGAAAAACTCGGACACCGCAACCGAAAAAGGTATCGAAAACTGTTGCTGTTGTTAAGAAAACTCCTAATATTCCAGAACCAGCTCTGAAGCTAATTTCTGAGGATCAAGAGGCTCGTCGGACATCTCCGTTAGAAGAACAGGTTGAGAGTTTGAGAAGGATTCTTTCTTCTGACCTCAAGCGGATTCAAACCGTCACGACAGAAGCTGAGAAACAATCCCTCCTATCAGAGCTACTGGAGTATAAGGTATTGGCAACTATTTATCCAAAAAGTTGAATTCGGTTTTTTAAACCGACGAGATTAAGATAACCCCCAACATTGGGACAAGCACGAAGAATAATTACAAGATGATCATGGCATCTAGAGGTAAATTCATAGTTCACTGAAACTATTCTACGTCGAGAAGAAAAGCTATATTTCACTACAGGCCTTATTGATTATTTTTCAACCAACAAAAAATGAAGCGGAATAGGAGATCGAAAAAAATATGAAGTGAATAAATTAATTCTTTTGAAAAAGACAAATATTCAGACAAGTTTACATTTATTTTTTTAAAATTCTCTTGATATACATACACGTGATGTAAATATTTCTTATTTCCAAACAGTCTCTTGGTACCTATAAATATGTATCACCAGATTACAAGTGAAGAACTACTAGTTGGATTAAAAAAGGAGAATGCTGACTTACGCAGAACAATGAACTTAATGAAATCGAAGCTTGACTTATTGTGTTTATCAAAAGATCGAAAATCGGAATCCAAGACACTAATTCGATCTCATTGCACGAGATCACCATCTGCTGCAAACAGAGCAAAGAGAGGAGCCACGAGAGTTTATGGAAATTTGAGTGAAATGAAAAGTTCGAATGAGCAGATCGTTATTCCTCCCAGACCCTTAATGACATCTGGTAAGGTAATTCTACACAGAGTACGAAATAGAAGTTCTTCACCAGCAACAAGACGATCACAAGCAACTGTTGGATATGGTAGTGATCAGGGTAGGAGAGGTAGATCTATCCCTTTGAGAAGTCTAAGTCCTACTTCCACTGCAGTGTCTGGTACGACACGACGATCAACAAGTCGAAAACCGTCATCTCGAACTTATGAACGACAGCAGTCAACTGCATCTCCGATACTTGAAAAGCGTCTCCGCCACCTCGAACGTCAACACCGACAACTACAATCTGATTGCAGTCGAATATTATCAGAGAGAAGTAATAATGATAATCCTATCTCACCTCTTACTCCTGTTGAAGATCCTGGTCCATGGCATTATTATAATAATAATAATGAAATTAGTTTATCTGACACCTACACAAGTGAAGATAATCAAATCCATCATCATAGTGACTACGATCTTCAACTGGTGACTTGTACTTCTGAGACATGTTGGATGTGATTTCAATTGGTCTGATAATTCTGTACTTTTCTTTTAATTAGGAACTTAGATTTAGTTTTTTTTTTTTTTTTTTTTAGTAGTATTATTTTTTCTGTTTTTTTTTTTTTTTTTTTTATTGTGTCAGTAAAGGGGCAATTTACTACTTTTCATAAAAACGCCACGGTACTCTTTTTGGAGTATTTTTGTGTCAAAATATGACAATAAGTTCACTCGGTGGGAGAATGTTGAGGTACGTCCCCCTACCAGCTACGTTAAGTTATCACCATTGGTTCATTGTATCTTTAACAGATCGTTAAATTATCGTTTTTTTTTTTTTAATGTTGCGATCTAATATTAATTTTGTTGAACCAACGGATAAATTATTATGATGCGGTTGGATATTTTAATGTTGAGCATTCAGTCTGTATCATATTTTTTTTCGCAGGTCTTTTTAAAAAGGAAGAAGGAAACACAAAATGACCCCAATATCATCGACATTCCGCGCTCTATACAGAATATATCTTTATTACAGATGTCTTTGGTGTATTTTTTGGAATAACGGAACTCACGAAGAGTACGATAAACTAAGAGAGTTGTGTGGAGCTCCTCGGGTGTCGTTTTGGTCAAAATATGAAAAGGTTTCAGCGACTATGACCGAAGAAGAAATGCAAGCTTTACTAAGTGCTATTTACTTTCATACTATCGGTTTGACGTTTAAACTTTGGGATGTTCCTCACTACCGAGCTGAACATCTTCAGGAGGATCTGATTAACAATTTCAGCAACGTAGCTATTCCGGGAACTGGTATTCCCATCAGTTTACTATGCTATCATAAATTGATCCTTTGGGCTTACTTTGTATTTGTGCATCCATTCCTTACTATTGTAGCTGCTTACAACATCAGTTCGTCACCATCACATGCTAACAATCGTGATATGATTGAGATCTTCGGAGACGAATTGGTAGCACCTGGACATTGGTTTCTCTACTGGAGGATTAACAGCACCTTAGTAGCCGCTCACTACACTGAAAATATAAGCAGCTCTGATAGTAAGGTGAGAGAGGCGATTTCATCGCAGTACCAATATGAAAATAAATGGAAGTTGATTGAGTTGGGAACAAAACTGAGAGAGACTAAAACGTTTTCAAACATAAAACTGACTCCTGTCTTTGGAGAAGAGATGCCTGAGATAGTTTGTAAACACAAGAACATTGAAGGTGGAATGGGAGTCTATATCTTTAAAAACGCAATTAACGGAGGTGATTGGATCTTACAAGAGCGTCTTCACAACGCTCCTGAAATTCAAAAAACCCTTCCAAAGAATGCACCACTCAGCACCTACAGAGTGATCACCATGTCTGATCCAACTGCTGAGTCTTTTGAAAGCAGACACGTTGCTATTACTACAGTTTTCAGAGCTGGTAGGGCAGGTAAAGAAACAGATCACAGCTCTGTATTGATGCCTGTGGAATGTGAGACTCAAAAACTGCAATCAGGATGTATGTTCCGCAATTGGTACCAAGTTGGAAAACCTGGTTCTAACCCTTTGAGTACGAAGGATGTTGTAGAACATCCTGACACTCAATTAAGAATCGAAGGTGTTCAGTTGCCTTCAGCAAAACTAGCAGCTTCAATGTGTGAGGAAGCTCATCGTCGTATTATGCCAGCAGTCCCAGCTGTTGGTTGGGATGTCGCGATTGCTTCAGATCATGGAGCTCTTATTTTGGAAGCAAACATTTCGTGTAATCTATTTGGAGGATCGTATGATAGGCAGCAATACCTTCGTATCCTTGATACCTATTTCGCAAATCGCTGCGTTGGTCTCCCATCGGACGCTGGTGCCGAAGAATATTCTTCGACAGCCGGACTGACATCAGCGAGTTACTAAACATCTTTTTCAACAGAACTGTTGACGCAACTTTTTTTTAATTGTTTTACGAGATTCGCTCATCAGAGCCGACTGAGATCAGGTTTTTTACTGTCCTGTCATTTTCAGGTCGTTATTACTTTGCTTGCGTCGATTCTGGAGATTGTTGTGCATGACTTTTATTTTTTTCATTCTGTTTCGTTTTTTTATTTTCTACGAAAGGTATTGTGGAGGTGTTGAATACCATCAACTATTTTTAAAGTAGCTTTTTTACAAAATTTTATTTGCGCTAAACTTAGTAGCGGATTAGTAATTGGAGTGCCTGTTTTTATTCTACTCGCTCTATTCTAAGGTCTTTGGATCTGAGCAACCCTACCCGTGATTGCTTTCGTAGATTCGTTTTTGTTTCTTTAACCCATCTGATGGGGTGTGTAGCTGTTGTTGCCTGAGGGTACTGTTACACGCAGCATGTGGCATGTTGAGTGTACGAAAAATTATTGTGAAGGGTTGGTAGCCGCCTTTCAAATTGATTTGCTCGCGCTTTTTTACTTAGATAACTATTTTTTGCACGTAGTGCTGCTTTTTTCTTTTTACTTTGGTGAGGGTTTTTGTGTTGGGTTTTCAAGAATGTTGGCTTTGCATCTGTCTTTTTTACGTTTGCTTTATCACAAGTACGAAAAAAAAAAAAAAAAAAGAAAAAGAATAGTTGGCCACTTATCAAAATGAATCCTTCTCTACTTTCTCTCCAATTTTTCCCATTCTTTTGTTTTGTCTTTTTTTTTTGATTTTTTTTTTTGGATGAACACACGGTTGGTCAATTTGACAATAAATTGGCTTTATCTCTGTTCTGCAATACAACAGATTAAAATACTCTTCCCTTTTCTTTTGTTATATTCGGATTGAAAACAGATTTTATACTTCTCTCGGTTTAACCTAATTACTTTTTCTTGAGTCTTAAAGCGGGGCATGGATTACTCTCGAAACCTTATAGTTTGCTTTCAAAAGGCTAATTTAAGCATCACCATATTTTCACTGTTCCCGTTTGATTGTCAAATTCAAACAATCAACTCCTTACGACGTTTCAACGATCTTTTTTTTTTTTCCTCTTCTCAGATATTTTCACTTCAATGAGATGCCTCAAGTGGTCACAACAATTTTTTCAGTCTTAACGTTGGTATTCCCGTAACTTACTTGAGGTAATTAAAGTGAAATGGCGAGATGGGAAAAAAAAAAAAAAAAAAAAAAAAAAAAAAAGAGAAAGCCTGTGAACTGATATATAACCTGCTGTTTTTTAAAACAGCAAAATCAAATGACCTATTCCCTAATGGAATTTCTTGTCCACGGGAATGGATAAATAACTTATTTCTTTTCCCCCTTATTTTTTTTTCACCCTCTTTTTTTTTTTTCTTGCTTCAGAGCGGCATACAGAGAGTGATCTGGTCCTCAATGAGCTGCACTGTCTTTTTTACGGACCCCCCTTTATGCTAAGTTGCGCATCACCCTTAGTCGCTGTATCTAAAACTAATGTTAAATTATCTTTATGTTTTTATGATACAACAGTTGTAATTTTTACAAAATTGAACATGCATTCCCTTTCTAATTACTGGAGTGTCTGGTGGGTAATGCTGAGTGATCAGGTTGCTCTCCAGAACCTGCAGTGACAATAAATTTTGAGTTTCTTTCTTCCTATCCCTATTTGAGCATCCGTAAAAAATATTTCCCTTTTTTTTTTAATTTTTTTTTCCCCACAAAAAGTTGGGATTATCGTTGGCCATTATAGTTAAGTTTTCAAGAGGTTTTCAGTTAATTTAAATGCTCGTGAGTTTTTATAAAAAAAACTGTTACGGTAACATAGTCATAGTGGCGTTCAACTATGTTCACGTGGCCTCCAGTGGCATTATTTATTTTTTGCACGCTGCCGCTGACAGTCAAAGATTATCTGAGGGACTGTTGTTCCTTTGAGTTTGATACTCGATAATAGTCAATTTAGCACTTTTTTTTTTCCTTTCCGTTTTTAGTTTGTCATGGTAGGGAATGAAATTTAAAAAAAATATTTAAAAAATCACAAGTGCTGTTATCATCGCTTTATTATTTTCTTCTTTTAAATCAATTTTATCACCCTCCCTTTCTTCGTATTTTTGTTTTCTCACGCTCAAACTTGGAGATAAGTTTCTGCTTGGATTTTTTTTTCCCGTTCTCGATACCGGTGTTTTTCCCAATTATTTCCCGACTGTTTTTTTTTAGAAAAAAAAAAAAAAAAAATCTTTTTTTTTTTTTTGAAAATCTGGCAAACGAGTTTTTCAAATGATAAAAAGCGGTTTTTACTAACAAAATTGTAAAGCTAAGAAATATTGGCAACACGTAAACCTCCTTTAGCTTTATCAGTTTAAATCGGTTCACGGTTTCGTGCACAAACAAAGAAACTATCACTTATGTAGGTTTCAGTAGTCATGTTTTCATTTTTATATTCTTCGTATAGGTTTTGTTTCATTTTTTAATTTGGTCAAGTCAGAAGGGTTGTGTCTCGCATATAGACTTCAGTGTTACAAGTGACACTTTACTGATAAAAAAGCTGACTACTTCGGTGACGGTACCATTTCTTATGATGTTGTGGGGAAGGGGGAAAAAAAAAAAAAAAATAACATAGGTCATCCAATGGGTTGTGTGAGTTTTTTTTTTTTTTTTTTTTTTTGAAAAAAAATTTATTATCTTCACCTTTTTTTTTTTGATCATCATTTGTCGAGGATGCTGCGTGGAAGCTATGCTGAGATACCCTCTTTAGCGACATTTCAGAAATAAAATAAATTTCTTTAACAGAGCGACAACATAAATTAAAAGGACCCATAGTTTTTTTTTATCCTGTGAGCGTAACAAAATGTTGGCAGTTACCAAAAGCGGCAAAGTTGGAAATAGAGTTGGCAGCTCTCATTATCACCAACCAGGAAGACCAAGTCCTGGAACCATAACAAAAAGAAGAATTGTTATGGTAAAGAATAATAAAAGCGTCTCAAAAACAGTATTGGTTCGTAGAAACAAATCTATACCTGCTACCGAACGGCCGAAGACGCCAGAGACGTGCTCATCATCAGAAGAAGAGTCAGTTGGATATAAAATACCTCAACCACCAATGAACTTAAGAAGTAATTTCTTAGAACAAATGAATAGCGTTGGAGAGATGGTTAGCAGGCGAGCAAATTACCCGACGCAACAAACTTTTCATCTTCGGAAACTAAAACAGTCGTACAGTTCTTTTATTAAGGATGAAGTAATCTTAACTGACAGTACGTTGTTTGCTAATCGACAAGCAAAAGATTTATCGAGTTTTATAGAATGCGAGTCTCCATTTGAGTTTAAGGATTCTACCAAAGAGCAATCTGAAAGTGGTAGTGTCAGTCAGGGTGGGTTAAAAACAAACATCTCTCGCTGTCAGTTAAAGTCATCTTTGGAGATTACTGTTTTAGAAACTGTACAAAAAGTTAAATATCATACGAAATCATTTCCGGAATCACCATCGTTTTTTCGCATCCAAACATGTCTAGAAACGGTAAATACAATTTCCAGACATGCTGCGGGTGCTGTATCAAAATTTATGAAACTTCTCTATACAGAACTCCGAGCAGCTATTTTTATCCCTAAGGAAAACACATCTGATTTGTCGGATGAAGGCATTAAGTTAACATTCTACAATCACTGGTTGGCTTCAAAAGTTCGGATTGCCGAGTTGGAATCAACCTCAGCAGATCTTAGAAAAGAATTAATTGATTTGAAAGATGAAAAGGCAAAACTATTACAAAGTTTTGTATCTGATTCCAGTCAATTGTCTCAAGCGACCACCGAAATAACTCAATTAAAAGAAACGTTGGAAAAACAAGTTCAGAAAATAACCCATCACAAGGACCACAGTGATTTTTTAAATTCTCAAATTGACGAATTACAAAAAGCTCTTTCCAGAGCTGGGAAGCGATACTATGATCTTTGTAAGGTGAGTAAATCTGGAACGTTATTCA
Source organism: Flectonema sp. DT1601 (assembly GCA_964019425.1). NCBI lineage: Eukaryota > Euglenozoa > Diplonemea > Diplonemida > Diplonemidae > Flectonema > Flectonema sp. DT1601. The sequence goes on along the minus strand of OZ025818.1, from coordinate 316,347 downwards.
ACATCGTAGGAGACTCTGATAAAGAGATCCACAGTATTTTAAAATATAACGATAGCAACTTTGAAGACCACATCGACGAATCTGAAATTACCGACCCGACAATCTCAAGGGAGGCTCGACTCCAATCTAAAGGACACGAACTTGTTGATGTCAGTAGACTCCACGCTAGACAATCTGAAGCTGATTCTGAATTAGTAGTAAGAAGAGGCTCCTCAGTGTCAGAACCTCTACAGCTAGTCCGTAACTGTGGTGGACTTGAGAGTACTGGAAATAGTCCTCGTCGTAGGGCGAGTACTTGTCGAAACGTTCCTCCTCGTAATTCATCTAACGCCTCGTCTTTTCATGCTTCAGAAGTGAGTCTGTCATGGGAACAACAGGATGATGTAAGTCTCAATTCTGTACCTGATTTACCTTCTCTACAACAGTCGTATATCGCTTTTGAAGAAGGAGCTAATAAGACGACTTAAAAAAATAATTATGTTTATGTTTATTATTGATTTGGTCTTTTCAGGCGAGTCATTTACTATTTCTTTGATACTTTTTGTGTAGACATCAAAAAAATACATTTTTCTCACAAAAAGGTACACATACATGACGAGGAAGGTCGCTACTAATGTTGAGAGACACTGCCGAGAATTCGCTGACTATATTAAGAAACTCCCTCATCCAGAAGAGTTATGTCACGATTCTGATGATGACGACCCAGACTGGTATGCGCACTCACATGCGCACTCGCCTCAATCAAGTGAAGCACCAGAAGCACGCAAATCAAGACCACCGATACCTGTAAGACAGCCAGAAAATAATAGAGTTCACTATCCTGGTGTTGCCAGCTCATATACAGAATTACATAAAAGAAAACAAACATACTCAAAACAAAGTGAATTATCAATGTTAATAGAAGCTGGAACTGAATCACTCACAAGCCATACAACTACTAATCATCAGTTTGATACGTCTGCTGACATCATTCACTCAACTAGTCATCAAATTAATGAGTCGTCTCATAACAAACATGACAATAAATCATTTGATGGATATCATTACAACAGTTATATCGGGACTAATACAGAACCTGTATCTGAAACAGTGTTTGATGATGGGTTATTCAGAGATCATGATTTACTTCTTGCAGATCTTTCTGGACAAGCTGAGGGAAGTAAACCCCCGCCGGATACAACTGAAGGTGAGAATCCACTCACTGCATCAGCTCAAAGTGCTATTGCTGCTGCGATTCAAGGACTTCCATATGTGTTAGGTGTCGGAGATAGTATGAGTCCAGAGTATATTTTAAGTACCTCTCCAACTTCATTTCAAAAAAGTGGCGGCAGCATTCTAAAAACAGAATTAGATCATCAATACAGAAACCTGTCTCGTGAACCTGAACCGCAACATTACACTTCTACAAATCACGTTAGTATGTCAGCTGAGTTGCAACCATCCCCAGGTGTGAATACGTCTGGTAATACTTCTTCTCTTGTAATAAGTGCGAGTAGCAATGAAAATACACTTCCGGTAGCATCTGTGACTCCTGATCGTTTTCAAGCAAGGGTAGTGATTCAGAATACTTCTACTTATCACTTCCATCCTACGACAGTTGCAGCAGCGCTTGCAATCATTAAAGAGAAGGTATGGAGGCTTACGTTAGCGTGGCAAAGAACTCATGAGAGTGACATACAACAACTGCGAACCTTACGCAGACAGTTACACTTAGCGAGTAAGGCATCACGCAGATCTCTCAACATGAATAAGAAGAGTGATAAACCAGTATGGAGAGGCGGGGGTGCCACTCAAAAACGTGGAGGAGGTCCTCCACCAATTGCATCGCATCACATTAGAAAACTATATGACAAACAACAACGAGGACTTGTTTCGAATGTTACTTTCAAACATGTTTTATATACTGATCTATTCGAACGACACATGGCAAAGATGTTTATTATGGCATTGCGACTATCATGTGCTCGTACTACTCTCGTAGAAAGTGAATTAGAAATCGCAATGAAACATATTGTATTTAATCGACTAAGGAAAGCAGCTCGTCTATCAAAATTAGAATCTCACTGGCATCAGTCACGCAGATCATTTAAAGGTGACAGAGAAAGGAGGAGGTATCTTAGGATTTGGAGGCTTGCTGTGAACGAAAGAATTCAGTACGAAGAATTAAAAAACCGCGCGACAATGTACTACATAGTCTTACTAGGAAAAAAAGCCCTACGAACCTGGATATATAACGCTCTTGAACAGAGATGTGATGACTTATGTGCTGCTGGTTACAATCTTAAGATTCTAGTTAAAGCGAATGTTACTTGGAAGCAACACCACCGTCAAAGAATTTCCGCAAAGACAAGACGACTGGCAGACTCGTCATGGGGCATATCAGAGCTTCCTTGCGAAGTGTTCTCAGGTGTCAAAGATATTAATAATTTAATACCCACTAGGTTGGATGATTTACTACGTCGTATTAGCGGAGGTTGTTCTGAGATTTCTGCTCGTCTGAGCGGATACAGAGCGAGAAGCTCATTGCCTCACGGTCATATTACCCAAGCAGTGATGGAGAAGTTAACTGATTTTCAAACTGAGCAATTCAGTAAAAGAGTTTTTTCAAATAATTTCAATGCTGTAATATCTCACAATAATGAAGGTTGGTCTGACATAGTTCAACAGATAACAGAACCAGCTGATGTATCAGTTTCAGAGAGAGATCCATCGGGGACACCATTAACACCGTTGGCTTCACTTACTCAATCAGTTATTGGGTTTAGTAATATTCCCTCTTCTTGTAACTTAAGAAATTATGTAATGTTAGGATCTATTGAAGAAGTTGTTAATAGCGGAAGAAAACGTCATAGCAGAGAAATTCCACCCTCGACTCCGGAATTCACAGTTCCAGTTGATCCACCAAGCTCATCAGCAGGTGCTCGTTACACAGAATTACAATTAGCGTTGAATGCTGTTGATGCTGCAGTGTTGGAGGCTGCGAAGAATCTATCGGTATCACCAGTGTCTGATATTGTTTTTAGTAGGTCAGCTGGATCGACATCTGATTTAAAATTCTCACTAAAGGAATATTATTCTCCTTCGGAACTTGAAACTTCACCCGACAAAGATCCCATTCGCCATCAAATTAAGAGTGTTTTTGAGCCATATTTTCAAAATGATGGATCAAATCGACTGAAGGGATTGAATTACAATAAAAAGAATAGCAACAATGATGATGACATGAGCGGATCATTTTTAGATGTTTCGTCTCCGAATACACAAAGCTCTGTAGCCACACGTGAGCCCAAAGACTATCACTTGTCTTTATTTGATACAAAGCATGCCATCACTGCTGTTACCCGAAGACTTGCTGAGCAACGGAGAGAACTAAAAAAAAGAGGACTGCTATCTCCTGAGGTTATCAAAAAAGTTGCACTACTTCCAATGGAATCGGCTTCGGAGAGAGTTCTTATACTCAAAAGACAACAGAGAATATTAAGTGATTGGAAATTAAAATGGTTATTGAATTCTCAAGAAGACCTTTGTGGTAATCTTCATAAACGAAAAACGGAAAAACAAATATTATTATCACTGTATCGCTATTGTAAGATCCAAAGTAGAAAGACTGCTGTCATTCGACCGACATTAGACAGAATGATGAGACAGTCAGTCGTTGACCTGGCCTACAAAAGCTTTACTAAACTACTTCATAATTATCATTATAAACTCGCTGTGAAAAAACACTCTAAGCGATTGTACCGAACAGGTTGGTTGGTGTGGAAATTTCACTTTACAAATCGACGTAAAACAAACAAACACATCATTAATAATTATTTCACGAACTGGGTACGAATTGCATCTCAAAGACTAGCTCTACGAAGGTTATTATCACCAGCCGTATCACGTAAGCCACAAACATTGAGTAGGAGGTTCTTAATACTGGCAGCTCACTTCAAAGCATGGAAAGGTCAAGTTCCACATCACCACAAACCTCTTAAGATAAAAAAAACCCTTTCTATCACTCAAGATCGAGTGTGCAAACCTCATGTTGTCAAAAGTAGTGAAAATATAATACTTCAATTAAATATGTTTAGGGCTTGGAGATATCATTGTGTTCGTAGGTGTAGAGATGCTCCTCATAAGATTTACACTTATAATGTTCTACTGAATATGTTTTCTTCATGGAAACAGCGATACAACAGTATTAACGATCACAGGCAATCACTGAAAAGTCTTCATCGAGGAAATGTAAAAAAGACAGCCATAATAGCTGCTTGGAGGGAAGGAATTCGTCATCCACCTGGTGGTAGCAGTAGTAGTAGTGTGAGGGATATGCCTCCGGGAGTGATGAAGGCCTCAGTTAGAAAAACTGAAATTAAATCTCGTCTCAATGTAGATCCACCATCACCAGCAGCAGATACCAGCCTCGTTGACACCCCAGTCAGTTCTAGCACAAGTGATTTGAGGGCTCAGCTTCTTTCAATCGCAAAGCGAGTCAACGCCTCGCTCAAAACTGAGCAGCAAGACTTTGAGGCGGCGTCAAGGAATGCGGATGTGATGTTCCGCCATTACAATACTGGGTCGAAGTAGTTTTTTATAAGAAAAAAAAAAAAAAAAAAAGAAAGAAGCGATTTCAACTCTTTATCGCTTAATAGATAACAAACATATTTTTTATTATTTAGATCAAAATTGGTTTATTCGTTTCAACTATTTGTTAGTAGATACTCATTCGTTTTGTTGTTTCTTCCTCGTTGGCTTCATTCTAATCACATATTGTAATCACATATAGGAATAACATGGACACACTTTGGCTTTGATTTTTAATAGTGTGTATTGGTAGTTTTATATAAAAAATGTGGTCTCCAAAAATCCCTGCGACTCGTGAAACTATTCTTGCTGAGCGAGAGGCTATTATCCTTGAGAAGGAACGAACGCTGCTATGCATGAGAGAAAAACTTGAAATTGTTAAGGCCGATTTAGACGTCAAGGAAATGACTTATATAACTCGTCAACAACAACTAGCTAAGGGTAAAACTGAAATAACAGTTGCATTAAGTGCTGAAATGGAAGGACTAGTACTCCAATTAGAGAAAGAACGAGGAATAACAGCAGAGCTACGTCATGATAGTCGAAAAATTCAAACTTTAAAATCTGAGTTGGATGCGGCGAAGTCTTCTTCAGACCAATATCAACAAATAGCTGAACACCTACACAACGAGTTGATTCGAGAACAGGAGCTCTCTCTCTCAATAAAACAACAATACGATGGTGAGTTGCTGCGTCTGACATCACAAATTCAAACTCTCTCAAATGAGAATATAAAACTCTCTTCACGTTCTAAAGAAGATCACGAATCACTTAACTCAGTTGTAATAAATAATAAAAAAATGAGATCTGATTGTGAGACGTTGGCTCTTGAAATTCGCTTATCAGCTGACGAAAAAATAAAAACCAAATCTGATTTTGAACATAAGCTCGAGTCGTTACAGACTCAACTAACTAATGCTTTAATACAACCTGTTACTTATGATTTTAGTCAACAAACTGAATTCATTGCTGACGTTGACTTGCAGAGAGATGTTCAGATTCTTTCAAACACAGCCACCAGACTAACCAATTCAGTTATCAGTCAGAGGAGCCAGTTTGAACAGTTGGCTTCTGTCATTTCTGATTTATCTTTTTGTAAAGAGAGCACTCCCAATGTATCATTTGATAAAGAATTACCTTCAACAACTGATGCGAGTGAACTCGGTTGATATTTAAAAAAAAAAAAAAAAAAAAAAATCCCTCTATTCTTTTTTTTTTTTTTATATCTTATTTGTTGAATAGCCCATTTACTGTTATTGTGTTTTAGAGCCTTACGAGGATTAAATTTTTTTCAAGTTACTGTTCATGAAAATATATTATTATGTTATTTTTTTTTTTTTTTACACATACAAACCAGGAATGTAATGGTACCACTGACAGGTAAGGATGGGTTATGTAATTATGTCGTGTTTAGATTTAAATTATTATTATCAAACAGAATTCCTAATTTAAATGTTACCGAGTGCTTTACTCTTGGTTCTGTCTGTAGTGATAGCGAGTGATAGAGAGATTGATGAGTTAGCAGTTGATCAGTTCGGATCGCCCATTGCAATAATGGAACTACCTCCTGTTGACAATGTAATATGTACAACTGATTCAGATTGTGTTGGAGGAACCGGCATCACGGTAACTCGATCTGCTGCTGGATTCCACTGCAGCGGCGGTCAGTGCGCCTGCTTTGACGACTTTCAAGAAAACGAAGACGGACTCTGCGAATGTAGATCTCATCGCGGAGTACCATTTTATTATTCAATGATAAACAACAGATGCATGCAATCATGTGATGGGACTACTGCTCTTAATTGCGGTGTTAACAGTGAATGTGTACCAACACGTGCTGTTGATACTGCACAATTGATTATATTCCAACCTCGGATTTGTAGATGTCCAGTTGGAGATAGAATTCATTTAGGAAGATGTGTTCGTAACTGTGCCTTCGATAGAGATTGTTCACCTGATGGAAACACTTATCCTACAATTACTTGTGATGGTGATCTAGGAAAATGTGTTTGTAACTTAGCACTTGGAGTAGAGGATACAATCTGTAGATGTAATCCTGGAGCTCAATTCGACCCTTCGACAGGTAACTGCAGAGTCGAATGTGAAGCAGACAATCAATGTCTTGATAGAGATCAGTTTAATGGTAGAGAAATCATCTTCACCCATCCTGACGCAGCCTGTGTTAACAACCGTTGCAACTGTAGAAATGACTTTTGGAAGCGAACAACTGGCGATCAAAAGTGTGAATGCAGACCTCCCTTTAGAATGAATCGCCTCACGAGTACCTGCACCTGCAGTGCTGATATTCAATGTTTCGAACAAACTCCTTCACTAGAACCATTTCAAAGTGATTGGGAAGTTACTTGCCAAGCTGAAGGTGCATGTTCCTGTGGAAGTGACTACGTAAGAACAACAGCTGGAAAGTGTAGATGTAAAGAGGGATTATTTCAAGATGAGTATGGCCTGTGTGTTATTTGTTTAACAAGTTCACACTGTGATGCTGAACAGACTGGACTCGGCGGAATTAGTTGCGTCTTTGGTCGGTGTACCTGCCCACCAGAATTGAGGGGAGGCGGCTACGCCTCAACTTGTCACAAATGTACTACCAACTCTGACTGTTCGCCATATGGAACTGTCCTTCCTGAAATGGTGTGCGGAACCTCTGGTATTTGTGATTGCCAAAAATCGGATCAAAGTCTTTCGAAGGGCGCCTGCGCATGTACGTCTTCAGATCAAATGGTCAGCACATCTGGTGATTGTGTCACTTTAACTGGATGCAGAACGTCTGAGGATTGTATATTAACTGGTCAGTCGTTTCCACAAACTGGTGTTGAATGTATTCGCTCTATTGGTCTGTGTCGGTGTACAGGCGACTTTCAACTAACAACGCGTACTGACGGAAACCCTTACTGCACTTGTAGAGAAGCGGGAGCATTCATTTCACCACTTGGTACATGTGGTGTTTGCAGGGAAGACTATGATTGTTTATCTGGACTGTTGACTGCTGCTATCACGACACCACCTAACGTAGCATGTTCTAATTTTAAATGTTCTTGTGCTGGAGACTACGAACCAATGGGCTCTAAGTGTACATGTGTAGCAGGTAAAGTATTTGATCGATACACTGGATTCTGTCGTACTGTTTGTACAACTAACGATAATTGCTATGCTGATGCCAACGTGGAACGATCATCAGATGTTAAGTGTATTGTTGCTACGGGTAATTGTGAATGTGGTTTCGGAGGTAACTACGTATTAGATGATAGTAATCAATGTAGACTTGATGTAATCAGAGAGGATGTGAGACCTGTCTCTCGTCCAGAAGAAACTGTTGAGAACCTCGAAGCATTCTGTAGCCTTGATGTAGATTGCCTTCCAGGCTTTGATACCGAGTCTAGTGACCCATTCCCAACAGATGTTTTTTGTGATTTCCGAAGAAGGAGATGTCAGTGTAGAGGAATGTACGAGTCAGTTCAGGGAACAGTTTGCAAACCAACACCGGCACCAGTTCCAAAAACTGCGATAACATTATCGTTACTTTATCCCGATATCGATTGTAATTCAGATAATATTGATATCATAGTATTAGAAATTAGTAGAATATGGGGAAGAGTTTTTGATTTGGAACCGAGTGAAATCAAAACTGCTTTGAAATGTGGTTCTGTTGGATTTCAATCAAGACTTAGTGTACTCGCTCCACTGTTAAGAATAAGTGCTAGAAAAGCCTTCGTCTCGCAGTTAAATAACTTTATCGGGGAATTATCTAACTTTGGAGAACCATCGACATTTGATGTGCGGACAGGAACAGGTCTTTGCCCAGTTGGATTTCCTGTCAAGGCCGCGGAGGGATACCTGGGAGTGTGCCAACCTACTGTATGCCACAGGGGGTACACATTGATATCAACAGGTAAGCTTGAATACATAGATCTGTGTGCTGATCTGTTGCTCACTCCAACACCACCGCGTCCTGCAGCGTTGGGTTTATCGAAAAAGATTCAACTTGTCGATCTTATTATAGTGATTGTTAGTTGTTCTTTTATCTGTATGGGTTTTATTATGTTGTTCATCTTGTGGACTTGGTATAACAAAAGACGTATTGGTGGAGTCTTTTATATTTTAGATTCTCCAGATGTTGGAATATTCAACGACGATGATGATAGCCTTCTGCAAGAAAATAACGGACCTGACTGTGACTCTGGCAGCGACTGTGAAAGTGCTCTTGTTGAGACAGTATCAGAAGAAGTTCCTGTTGATACACCAGAAGACTGTAAGTTGTAATGTTGTTGACAGCCGAGATTCTGCAACACAATAGCTCACAGGATTCAGTTCCAATATTTACTACGATGTGAGCAGCGACATCGTATCAGAAAACGAATTATACATTGTTACCTTCCCCTCATTCCCTGCTTTCAGGCATTGTAAAATTCTGCTTCCTCGAGGCCTTGATGCGTAGGAAGCGAGTTGCAGCAACGCACTTTCTGGTTGAAAAACCAAAATACGCAAGAATGGGTTATCTGTTTTATCATCGACGGTGATAAGTTCCATGTTTTGTGAGTGTGCCTCCATTGAGTTGTTAAGTGGTCGCATGTTTTTTGTTTTTTGTTTGTTGTTTTTGTTTTTTTTAAAAAAAAAAAACCTCCATTTCTTTTTCTTCACGAAAAAGATTTCATCTTACATAGTTTCGTAGCACTTGTGGAATGAAAAGATTTGGTGGAAAACGTCACGTTTCTTTACAGTTACCTTTTTTTTTAAAAAAAAAAAAAAAAAAAAAAAGTACTCAATGCGTTTGATTACGCTTATATTCTATGCTGCTCTTATCAAGGGCTTGCATTTCATCTTTCTGTTTCTTTCCTTACTTGGTTCCTATCACGGGCATGTTATTCTCTGCGTTTAATTGCATCTGTTTGCGTAAAATAGTTCGAACCTTCCTTTTTTCTTTTCTTTTAGAGTCCGTTCTCCTTTCCCCGTATGTTTCTTTTTTTTTTTTTTTTTTTTTTTACAGAATGTTCGCACAACCGAATGGCTAATTATGAATTAGACTTCGAACGAGTTTTATTTTTAATTTTTTTTTTTTTTTTTTTTTTTTTATTGGATGTTCCCTTTCAAGTTTCAAGCAATCGGTCTCATTCATATTTTTAGGATTTTCGTTAAGAAAGGAAAATGGGCTTTGTATCGTATTTCGCTGCCCCCCAATCTTGCGCCTGATCCTTTTTTTATATTCCTTTCCACTTCAAAAAACTAAAGTTTTTGTTTGTGTATGAAACCGTAAACCGACTTAAACTGATAAAGCTAAAGGAGGTTTACGTATGCTCCGAACATTCTTTTTCTTGCAATAATTGTTAAATGCAAATGAAAAAAAAAAAAAAAAAAAGGACCGTTTTTGTTGCTAGTTTCTACACAGGTGACCCCCACAGGTTTTTGTTGGCCTCACTTATTTTGCTTTATTTTATTTTAACAAAAAAAGGAAAAGGGATTTTGAGACATAGTCAGACTCATCTTTGATAACCACCGTCCAGCTGATTCCTTTTTCCTATTATTTCCTTTTTTATTTTATTTTTTCGACAAGAAATTTCAAAGTGAACAAAAAAGAAACTAAAAAAATTATCCCTTTATTATTAGCGTTAGGTTTTCAGGATCCGAAATCTTCGGCTTACGGATTTTTCCCCTTAACTATAACTATGAGTTTAGGAGAATTTTATTTACGTATTTTTTGTTTTCCTTTCTTTTGCTTTTTTTCTTTTTCAAAAAAAAAAATAAAACAACAACTTTTAGTTGCGAGAGCATATTTTTTTTTTTTTTTTTTTTTTTTTTTTCCTGTTTTGTTTTGTGAGGGTTTAACGTCTAAAAAATAAATAAATAAATAACGTCTCATTAAAAAAAAAATAAAAAAAATAGTTCTAATGTTGATCTTCTTTGAGTGTTTTGGAGTGAAAGCTTTCTGTCTTTCTGTTTGGTTCCCTTCCAGATCTTAACAAGTATCTAAATCGTTTGAATTGAAGGTCCAAAAAGAATAACTTGATTCTTAATAAGCGGTCAGATAGTCGTAGTATTTTTGGTTATCGTTATTGTTATTTGTTTTGGTTTTTTTTTTGGATTATTTTTTTTTATGATTATTATCTATTTCTTTATTTATAAAAACAAAACTAAGACAACCCCTTATTTTTCTTCGATATTCCCCATCGATACTGTTGTCGAAGAATTCAACAGGGATATTCATCTTGTTTTTATTTATTTATTATTATTATTATTATTATTTCTTCTCTCTTTTTGTACCTACAAAACCATTTTTTGGTAGAAAGAGAATTGTGGCAGCGTAACTAACCTATTCATTTATAGGATTTCGAACCAATTGCGCGCGCACAACCAAAATAAAAGTATGAGTTTAAAAAAAATATAAAGTTTGCGGATTCCTTTTTGTTTTGTTATGGAGAGGCTTGGCGGAGGTAGGAGAAGGAAAAAAAAAAAATTATTTATCACAACTGCCAGCGTCTTGTCAAACGGTGTGAATTGTTTTTTTTTGATGTGGTATTTCAGGTTCTAATTTTTTCGGATGCGGCAGTTTGCCCAAATTCTTTTGTAATAAAAAAATCCTTTTTTTTTTGACCTCAGTAATCGGAATTCATCAATTTCTTTTTCCAGAATCGACTGACGAACTGAGAACCGACCGATCGAATGGTCACTTTTGTCAGGTATCTGCTGCTGAACTCGTCATCTTAGCACCTTAAGAATCTTGTTTCTCTGTCTTCTTAGTTGTCAAGCAAATTTGAGAGAAAAAAAAAAACTGCGAATCCTAAATAAGTTTAAAACAATTTACCGAAGGCACAATTGAAAAAATTATCGCTGCAAAGTCAAAGCTGAATTTCCACAGGGAGGGAAGCCGTTGTTGAAAATCATCGACATCCACCTCCTGATTTCAGCATTCGACAGTACAATAGATGTCCGCTGCCTGCTCCATCACCAAACCTGGGGCTTGACAGTTGACATTTTTTTGCTTTTGTGGCTACGAATAGGCAGCTAATATTCTAGAACAGTGAGTCACGTCTACTTCGTCTAATTTATTTTAAATATCATTTCTGTTGGCAATATTGATCAGGCAGGTGACTCTCCCAGAAATAAGTGTGTCGATAGCAGCTAGTTAATTTGGCATCCCCCTCCAAGTATGCGATTTTGTGTGGACGGAATCCAGTTATAATGATTCATGTCTAATTTGTTGTGTGTTAACCCCTTGATTTATTTATCCAAGTCCCCCCTCCTCTAAAATAGCGTGCAATAAAAAAAAACCGCTATTCTTTTACAAAGTATAAGTATGTTGAATCGTGGTTTCGGTTTAAGCAGTACCACTAAATGTCAACTCACTTCCCCTTCCCCATGCTTGGTTGATAGCCTCGATGGGAGTGATGGTATCTCAGCATCAAAGACCTATTGTTCATTCTGATATCGGTATTGATCGACTGTACTGCGTTGGCGATGATCTTTTCATTGTCTTTATTTTTAAATTTATATTAATGTTCTTAATGTTCTTAATGACCAAGCAAAAACTACCGCAGCATAAAAACTCAGCTTCTTTCCTTTGTTGCTATTCTTGAGATAGCTTGCGAAAAGAAGGAAAAAAAAAAAAAAAGGAAAGAAAATCCAGATGCATCCTTTCGTATCGTGTATTAAATCCCCCCCCCCCCCCCCCTGACAAGGCATAAATCTTTTCGTATCGTATCAAAGTCCCCCCCCCCCTGACAAGGCATAAATCTTTTCGTATCGTATCAAAGTCCCCCCCCCCTGACAAGGTTTTAAGGGCAGAACATGTTAATTTGTTAACTTCCTTTAATTTTTATCAATCACTGGATTGCGGTTGATCAGGGGTTTCGATTTTTCATAAGTGAGCAAGCAAATCAAATTTAAGAAAAGCGTGTGAGATTAATTCTTTTTTCACCTCTTTGCAAAAAAAAAAAAAAATGAAAAAAAAAAAAACTCTTCCCAAAGCCTGATTATGTGTTTTTCCCAAACGTGCTCTCCCTCCTTGGCGAAAACTCGGCGTTATCGGCAGTCTCTTACACTGCTTCGTGCATGGTTAACTTAGGTCTCTTCTAGCCTGTGAGGGTCTCATGGTTGTGATACCAAATTATTGGTACCCGTGGAGCTTTCACAGGGGTTTTGATTTTAATGACTTCAACAACCACCACCACAACAACAACAACAACAACAAAAAATAACATCTTTCGGTCGTACTTCTCAGCATAATCTTAATTGGTATTTCGAAATTTATAACTGTTTTCAACGTCGTCAAATATCCCATCCCTGATATTTTGTGTTTGTAATCCAGTTATAATGATTCATATCCAATGTGTTGCGTGTTAAACTAGATTTATTATCCAAGTCCCCCCCCTTGATAGTGGCCACCAGATTCGTCGACGATTTCTGGATACTTATACTAACATTATTTTAGTTATGTACGAGTGCAATACATTATTTTGGTACTGTCTTTTTTACAATGAAGTTTCGTCTTCTTGTTATTTTTTTTTTATTCTTTTTTTTTCAGTTTAACCTTTATTACATTATAAGGTTTATTGCTGTTTCAAGCATCGTGAATATATATCACTCCCCCCACTCTTTGATAATGGGTTGAGTATGTTAATCTTATTAGCTTCTTCCCTTAACTTTGCTGAGCATTGAAAGAGATAGTTCACTCTCTTGCGATATCTTTTTCTTCTTTTTGTCCGGATTCGAATGTTCTTTTTTTATTTTAAATTAAGTTAGCGTAGTCTTCGCCCCCTCCAACAGAGACAACAAAGATTGGTCGCAATTGAATACCTCGATTCCGTACTGCACTAAATGACAACATGGAAAAAGAGACGATCCAGATTATAATATAGGGTATGTACGTCATTCGCGGAGTGCTAGCCTGTATTAACATTATTAGTCACTGTGGCATGAGTTTTTTTGTTTTAAGTTATATTCGTATGAATCTAATTAAACAGTTTACCCCCCAATAGAGGTAACAGAGATTCAACATGGCGATTAGTAACTACCAATGGTAATAATGACTGTGCGTTTATCTCTGATACTGTTGTTGTTGACGGAATTTGGAAAGAGTCAACTATTTCCATCACCTACTGCCATACCAACAGCAGTACCTGGTCATAATTTCTTCCCAGACGCGACGGAAACGGTTGTTCCAGACGGATGGAATGTTCCCGTCTTTGCGAGATATGGACCCAGCTCTGTTATACAAAATACGATGCACAGACTGGAAATACGACTCATGCAACCCTTTGTGATATCATTGGAATTTATTGATATTTATGGCAACATTGTAAGTGATGAAAATCTGAGTGCAAACGTAACGGTGTTGTCGCTGGGAGGTGTTCTCACTAATAATGAAATGGCTTACACTGGTGGAGAAGTTGTGTTTTCTGAGATTAAATATACACACCATCCTTTCTTTGCTTTGCCTAGACCTGGAAGACCAAAAACAGATCCGTTCGGTGACGGAAACGATCATGTTTGGGATGAATTAACATTTATAATATCAATGCCTGGTAATCGATTAAATGGTATGACTCTATCGAATAGAGCTATTTATGTTTATCCAATTATTGCTGCTTATATAACTTTTTCACCAACACGTCCTCCAGCATGGCCTACACAGGTTCGTAGCGACTCTAATGTAGTGTCGGTGCTACCAAAGTATGGTGTGCAGGTAGAGCTTAGGCAGTCGACGGGTGATATTCAGACAGGAATTCAGGGTATACTTATCACAGCAGAAGTTGTTGATGTTAGAAATAATTCAAAAACTAATAATGTATGGGTGAAACCAATAAAATCTCAGTTCATTAATCACAACATTGGTATTGCGAAATTCTTTTTAGAATTACAACACACTTTACCAATTGGACATGTTGTCTCCGTCCGTTTAAAATTCTCATCAAACGACACGTTTAATGAAGAAAATCGATATCCACCAATTTATTCTCCCGGAATTGATATTTTTCATTCTCCTGGAAAAGAACAGAAACTAATGTCTTTGACTCCGCATTCTAGAGAAGTGTACACAGCGGATGATATGTCGTTCTATTTTAACGATACACTTCCAGTGCTGCAAATTGAACTTCTTAATTCTGATGGCAGTCGGAATACTTCGTTAAAAAATATTTTTGTATCGATGTTCACGTCTCCAACAAACTTACAATTCCATCCACGAGATTATGTTTTAACAAGGCTGTTTGTTGATGGAGTTGCTTCTTTTGATGAAATGAGAATCGTATCGCATACTGAAAGTGTTTATTTTCGTTTTCAAATTGTTCCGACTGAGGCAGGTCAGATAGCTGCGTTGGATCAGTCTCTTGAAACGTCGGAATTCAAGGTCATAGCAGTTGAGAAATACAGCATTGAATTGATTAGGGGTGATTGGCCATCTGAAGGAGTGATACCTGGATATCCGATACCACCTCTTACGATTCAAATATTGAGATCTGACGGAATCGTAGGAAGGGAGAGTATGGAAGTTGTAACCGTTTCGTCTGACACAGGATTGATTAATAGTGATTGTCGGGTTCAGATTACTGACAGTAATGGAGCAGCTACCTTCAAAGATATTACATATGCAGTTCCACCAACGCCTAGTCCGAATGCTACTCGAGAGAATTTAAATTCTCCACTTCTACCAACACCCACACTCACCTTTGAGACTGAATTATTCAGAGGAAGAATAGCAATGCTGTCGGTATCAGTTCCATACGGTAATCCAGTCTCATCACCCAGAGATGCTTTAATTAGAGGAAATTGCACTGTTGGAGTAAATTATCAAATGTGGATAGATCCATCAGCAAAAGGTCCTCAAATCATTGGACAAGTCCAACAACAAAACTGCACATCCTCGACAGGAACATGTCTTCAAACTGAATTAGTTCCGTACAGTGAAACCGAATCATTAAAACCAGTCATAACAAGAGTTAGTCAGATCCTACAGAGAACTGTCACATTAAACAATTCTAAATATATAACAATAGCGGAACTACCAGAAGTGGATATGAGATACTTGATAAATATTAATGACACTGGATGGGTGAGAATGTGGCTTTGGTGTGAAAACAACGACCGTCCAATTTGCTTAATGTACCCATTACTAATAGGAGACCAACCCAACAGTAAGGGTAGTGAATTCCCTTTTGATATTCCACTCACGTTATCTGTTGAGGATGAGCCTGTTACAGGAACAGTTATCGTTGATGAAACACAAGATCCAGAGATCAAGACACTGATAGCAGATCCATTCACTTTACGACTAACAGATACCAGAAAACGACATTGGCATGAAAGCGAATTGTTTGAATGGGTTTGCAGGTCTCGTTTTAATGAAAAAGTGTCTTCGTTCTTACCAATTGCATCAGCGACAGAGGAAGAACGTTTTAAATGGTTTTTAAATGAGGCTGGTAGGTGTGCTTTCAATGATTCTGACTATGAGATTCATGCTGTCATATTACGTCAACAAGAATCAGATTTCGTTTTTGGAGAACGATCAGTCTTATCCGATGGGGTTGCGAAGTTTAATAAATTTCAAGCAACAGATCAACGAGGCTGGTTCAACATTGAATTTCAATTAGTTTCTTATTCTTGGGCCATCACTACTCCTTTTATGATACAGAATTCAACGAGTAACTGGGAACCTCTACCGGCAGTAGGACAAGGACCGTCGCCTGATGATTTTATTATGCCTTGGGATGCTGTTCAGAGTTCATTTTTTATCGTGGATAATTATACTTCGGCACCTGCCAACGTAACATCATTTCTAGGTGGAAACATAGAAGGTCATGTTGCTGTTCATAGTAATGTGTGGATGTTGACGGTTTTGAAGATTTTTTTATCTGTTCTCATGGTTTTCTCTGTCGTCTTTCTTGATCCGTGCCTCACTGCTGCGGTTCCTGAAATTGCCGCATTAGCAACAACTGTCATCCACACGGATATTCCTTCTGAGATGTTATTTGTTAAAAATGACATGTTGGGAATAGCATTGCGTTGGATTCTATTTTTCGGTCACGATTCAGATACGAAGTTTAATAGTTATCCCACGGCAGTAGTTCCTCTGTGTGTTGTCATTATTATTCTATTTTTACTTCACATCGTGTTAAGCTTTGCTTCAATTCGATTTTTTAAATGGTATTGTGCAACGTCAGGTTGCTCCGGCCATACTCCATCTGAAACTGCCGGATGTGAGCGATTTTCATACCCAACGAGTATGCGATTGGCATCACCACTTCTGAGAGTTGTTGATACGTTTTGTTTAAAAGTTATTGTAATTCTTACAATACCTGCTGTGTATCCGGCTTTCTATTTCTCATGGAAGTATAATGCTGATGGTCAGATCCTCGAAGGATTAATCCTGACAACAACCATAACAGCTGCAACTCTAATTGTTATTACTGGTGGTGCTATTTACTGTTTGATGGTGACTAAACCAGATCTATTGGGAATACCACCTCCAAGAAAACTTGATGCATCGATGTGTGGACATAATCTGATAAAAGGATATGGTTGGAAGTATCGCTGGTTGTTTGCTGTGAAGGTTGTTAAAATTGCCGCATTTGCTAGTTTATGTAGTGGTCAAAACCACAACCCGATATCTGGATTAGGTCTTGTTACTGGTATTGTTATTATCGATTTTATTATTCAAGTTGTTGTCTTGGGTCCGTTTAGCAGCCGATCTCAAAATTTCTTTGCTGCTGCTCGAAGTGGTTTCGATATCGTCACCGTCGCAGGTCTTCTTCTTGAATCTCCTTCTTCAACTTCAAACAACTTAGTTAAAGCTGGTGCGATCTTGTCATTATTCACGACAATGTTTCACGGGCTGTCATATCTGTTTATATCATTCCGTAAAACAGAAACAAAAGAAGAAGATATCGATGCTTATCAATGTCGAGAAAGTGAAGCAGGAGAGAGCTCATCATGCTCTGTTTCTGTTGTTTTTGATGGTTCTCCGAACCACTTACGTTCGTCGTCATAATTTTTTCAATATAAGCGACATTAAACTTGTTTTCACCATTCCTGTAGTTGCCATTTTGGTTTTCATTTTTTTTTTTTTTTTTTTTTTTTCCACTCTTGTGCTATTAGTAGATTCTTATTTGATTTGATTTGATTTGATTTTTTTTTTCCTCTTCTTTTTTCTTTTCAAAAGTTAAGATTTTCTTTTGTTAGATTTCGGTTAAACCCGTACGTAGTTTTCTTTGTAATCATTCAACATTAATAATTCATCACTTGACAGGAATATTATCACTCAATGTGTTATAGTCAAAACTTTAACACTATTTCGCGTACGACCCTTCACGTCTGAGGGAATCTTTACGGTTGTGTGGTATCAAATGACTGATACTCCATAAGCTTACTAAATGATGTATAAGTGTTAGGATTTCTAAAGTAGATAATTATTTCTCTCTTCAAACAGATGTCACGTGCGACTCAGAATGTTGAGTACTATCGAAAAATGGAGTCAGTTGTCATCAATACGATGACACGTTTATTAAAAACAGTTATCACGCAGAGACCAAAAAGTTCAAAGGAAGTGTTAACAGTCATCGCTAGAACTTGTAAAGAAAACTTAATATCATCATCTGGGTGGTTGTGTGGAGGATGTGCATTTCTCAACGATCAGGATCAATCAAAGTGTGGAAGCTGTGATCTCATAAAAGACGGAGACGTTCCTCAATTAAAACAATCTGATGGACCATTATTAACATCAATTCATCAAAACCTTACAAGAAGAGAAGACTTTATTAAACTAAGAGAGCAAGAGTTGGGTATCTCCGCCGGGTCGGGAACTGCTAAAGGGAAAGCCACAGCAGCAAACGATGCACCATCTCGTTTCGATGGAACCGATGCAGGAGGGAGTCAGGAAAGAATACCCGAACAACCAAAACTAATTCCTAAAGGTTACGCCATGCCTCCCTCTGCTGCATCTGTTGATGGCCGTGCAGCCTTGAAATTCATCGGTAAGTGGTACTCTCCACTTGGGATACCTCTCTGGCGTGAAGAAACCATAGAAGACTTTGTTTCCGATGGTGATTTTCTTGTACACGACAATCGACACAAACCTGGAGGAGGAGATCCTCCGGTTGTTGTTAGAGCGCTGTTTGCTTACACCCACTCTCAGCTTGGCCCGCGAACTGTTTGGGCAATTTGGAAACCCGAGAGAAATGTCACAAAGGAAGGCGACAAACAAAAGAAGATCGAACCTGCAATGTGGGAACCTATTCACAATCCGAGTGAACTTGAAGAAAGTTACGAAAAACACGAATTTCACGTGACACCTACGCCGGAGATCTGCAAAGCACTTAAGATGACAGCTGAGTCAATAGGAGACAAGTTAAAACTTACTCACCTTCAATCTAATCCAAAGATTGGGTTAAAAGGATACAAAACCAGTCTGGGCAACGTGTTTATCGCCCGCTATGACAACAAACTTCGTGGACACAAGACGTACAGCCCTCTGCGAGATGCCGTAATGTGGCTTCCAAGGGGAGATCAACTGAAACATGTTATTAAGGAAAACGTTCGCGCCAATGTTTTACCTACAGCAGGAGTATTAGAATATATTGCTGCGAATCCCGCAAGCAGGAAACTCGACCTTGGAGGACAGGTTTGGTCTTGTCAGCCTTACGTGGATGAGAAATTAGGAAATTTAATTCAAGAATGCCTTAAAATGGCAAATCAACAACACGCTTGTAAAAAGCTTCACAAGAAGGCGATGATGATCATTGAGTCACCTGTTCTGAAACAGGAGGGATTTCCAAAAATATCTTCGAAGGCTTTTAAGAATTGTTTTACATCAACAACTCGAATTGACAACAACTCTACTCTGACTCCTGAGGAGATCGCACGAGCGTTCACCCTACAATGTGTGACTTGGAATGAAAATCATTTCCTGTTAGCACTGACTACCACACCCATAGAGACTCGTACACCACATACTCTGTGCAATATCTCAACTGGTGATGTTCACGAGATGTATCGAGTGGTTACAACATTCTGGCCGGAACAGATCTTTAATAATTTAAATATGTCTATGCGAGAGACGCAGTTTGGAAACCCTGACGCAGCCCTCACATTCAATCCCCGTCGACCTCTTCTTGAAGACGGTTTCTTTGGTAGATACACCTCTAAGCAACCCTCAACATTCGGAGGATTAGAATCTGAAATACAACCAGCAATGTTCAAAAGTTCCTGTCGCGGTTTGTTTGGAACAGGAACCCAAACTGAAGTAAAGTTCGACTCTAATGAAAAATGTTGGGCCATTCGGTTTGCTTCCGGAGTCAAGAAGACTTGCGACAAAAGCGACGTCAAAATAAAACAACACGCGTGGATGCTTCCACAAGTACGACCTTTAATATATGTTACAAATAAAGCTCTCAGTCATATTCATAGTGGTATGTCTGAGCATGATAAGAAGACCTATCGTGGAATGTCTTGCTCACTAAGCAGGTCAGACTATGATATTGGAAAGGTTCTTGTGTGGGCTCAATATTCATCAACAAGTGTGGATCAGGGAGTGGCTGCTGATTTTGCAAAGGGAGAAAATCCCGCTGCTGTTTTCACAATTCGTGGAAACTCATGTGTACCGATTGCTAACTATTCGAGATTCGCACGTGAGGCTGAAGTACTGTACCGCGAGAACACCTGTTTTAAAGTGCAAGATGCGTTATCAGCAGAGGCTGCTCAGATCCTCGGAAAGGAAAACCTTCAAATCTTCACCCTCGAAGAAATATCCGAAACCCAAATGGCCTGCACACTTGTTAGAAAAATGCTTCCCATGGCAGAAACATCCGCTGCCGCATCTGTTGTTTTCCAGTGTGAAGAAGCACTTCGCGGTGATAGGTGTTTAGAACTGTCTATCGATACAGTTAATGCTGGAGAGGTACCTGCTCGTTGGCAGTACTTTTTTAATAATCCAACTCACAATTGTCCAATTCAACCCAGTACTGTTTGGGAAAACTGGGAATTTAGTGGACTCGCTAAAATTAAACGTGCCAGGGATAACCTTATTACAAAGGTTGATGAGACTGAGACTATTGACAGTATTTTATATGTCAGAGACCAACCAGAAGGACAACCTGGTACTTTAGATTTACACTCAGTGAAGGTCACGGGAGGCAATCCAAACATGAATGGCACCTACAAACGAAACCCCGACGCACCCTCACAGTTCGACAGCACTGATAACGATGAAAACAATATCTCTCTCTCTGATGAAGGTAAATCTCTTGCTTGGGTTCTTTCTTGGTCAGATGGCGACAGTCTCAGATCACCTCATCTTCTTGGAGACTGGCCTGGTGCAGAAGGCGCTGATAGTACTTCCATCAAAGTAGTTGTTGGTATGTATACGGTTATCCTTTGTAAAATAAATACTGTTTTTCCAAACTATTTTTTTTTTTTTTTTTTGTTATCCAGTCGGTTTTCAACAACCCTGATCTGAAATACTTTAAAACAGACCGAAGTCGTCACGAGAACGCACTAGCACCGAAATGTTCTGAAGGGCACACAATGCGAGGAACTATAGAAGCGTCAGATGATCGTGAATGTCAAACTTGTGATCAAGATATAGCAGGTGCGTGTCTTCATTGCGTGAGGTGTTCATCACACATCTGCGGTGATTGTATGAAGAAAGTGGATTTTTACGGAACTGGGTTTCAGTTGGAAGAAAATAACTTGGCATTCACAGAAGATGATGAAATTGAAGGCTTTGTAACTTCCCTGAGATGGCGAGAGAGTAAATTATATGACCAGCGAAACCATGCAATCGAATGCGAGTACAATCCCACCTCATTCGTTGCTCTTGCAAGACTATGCTCGTCTGCCTTCATTGATGCAGAGTTCCCTGCAAGTATTGAAACAACGATGTCTCATACGAATCTACCTCTATTTGACGTCTGCGATAAACTAACAGGAATATCTGATCCATCTCAGAGAACGGATCGTGTCCGTCTTTTTGGACAAAAAGACACCGACGGTGAAGAGGAAAGCACAAGTCTCAAAATGAGAATTGGTAGCATCAATGGAGCTTGGTGTATCGACGTTGATCTTCGTAAAACAGCTGCAAGACCAGGTATTTATTTTGTTTTTTTTGTACTAAACAATCGAGCACAAATAGTAGCTCCGATGGACATTAAGAAATCAGTTCTTTTGCAATCGACAATCACTTCGCTTGGGCTCACAAGAATGAAGTTGCCGCTGCTCAATATGCAAACCTCGCCCCACTTTGATGCCGTCTTCCAGGCAATCAATGCCAGCTTCAGATCCTCCCGTCGTTGCATTGCACAAGTTATAAGTAACTCTCTCGGAATCGGCTTGCCTGATTGATACTCTGTTTGCTGGGGTCGGCACTTCAATTGGAGCCAGCCCCTGTCACGTTTCCCGCTGACTTCGTACCCCTTCCATCTCATCTGAGGCTCGCTTTACCTATACATTGCTCCTTATTTCGGCCCATCTCATACTACTTGTAACATCCGCGATCCACCAAATGAGAGAATCCCGTCATTCAGCATCTCCCAATGCAACTGACTTGACTGATACAAAGGGTTACCAGAAGCTTCCTGATGAAATATAAAAATTTAAATCGATCGAGGTTAACTCTTCAGGATCCTTCTCCTTCGACTTGTTCTGTTCCCTCATTGCTGCCATTTGTAGCAGCAGTTCATTCTGCACCGATATCTGCGAAGGCACATTACCAAAATTAGAATTTATCGAATGAAGGTTACCAGGAATTGGAGGATAAGTTTGATGTTCAGTACGAAAACTATTATTTCGCTTAGATTCTCACTGTAAGAAATAAACACCACACCTACAGGTCTCGCTGTCGGAGATGAAGGGGCAGAGATGGTGGCAGCAATTGTAGGTTTGGGAGTCCCGCTAAAAGTTGTTGGACTGCGAAACAACAAAATTAGTGAGAAAGGAGCTGAACAACTACTCCGTGCTGTGAAAAGTAACAAAAACATTATTGAAGCCACCATTGGTGACGACAAAACTAAAGAAATAACTGAAGAAGGTCAAGAATGCGAAAAACCTCCTAAAGATGACGACATCCTTAGTGACTTAACAAAAGCAATTTCACTTCGATGTATTTATCATTCGTGTTTACAAGATGATACACCTCTCCTCGATACTCATTTATCAGGATTAGGTTCATCATGGCCACGTGTAGTAGGTCTCGCATTCGGTGACATAAAGGGACTGAAACTACCACTTGCTGGAATTCTTGGCAATCACCCTGATGGATACGATTTGATGGTAAAACAATTTAGAAGCAAACCAGAAGTATCTGACGACGTACTTCATACAGCTTGCCGTACAGGTAAAGTCAAAGCAGTAGTTTCCTTACTTGAGAACTGTAAGTGTGATCCTGGAGCGCAATTCAACGGAAAAGTTCCACTCGAGCTAGCATTAAATCCATCTTTTGACTCACCTGAAGGTGGGAGAGCATTAAGGCTTCTAGCCATTGACAAAGTCATAACAAAAATAACTGACGATAGCTTAGCTCAAAGCCTATTCTTAAAGGCTGCGACTCACTGCCCAGTTGCTATTGATATCTTAATGGAGGTAGGGCTTAAACCGGAAGATATGGAAGAGGTTGCTGAGACTGCTGTACAACAAAGATGTTTTGGGACGACAAACGGAAGAGAAGTATTAAAAAAAAGACTCTTATCAAAATCTGTTATCGAGAGCATTGATGACCGTGGAAGATCAATCTTAATTTCTGCTGCAGAACACTTTGAGGATGATCACCACGGAATCCTTCACGAAATAGTCTCATCAGGAATCCCTATTGAATACGCAACGAGGAGTGCTTTACATATTGTGTGTGAGAAGGTTGCATCTGAACAAGATTTAGAATTATTACGTAAATTAATAACAACTGGACATAAAGAAGAAGTCGCTGACATCAATGAAGAATACGAAGACACTGATGAAGAAGATGACGACAGCTCAACAGCTTATGGAGCCACTTGTCTTGAAATCAGTGCTGCTGTCTCACCAGTTGTAACTTCTTATCTTGTAGATCAAGGGTTTATTGTTTCTATTAAGGCGTTGGAATCAGCTTGTCGCAATCCAAAATATAACAACTCAGATCACATTAATCATCTTAGTAAGCTCATTACTCCTGATGTAATCGCAACCAAAAACTCTAGAGCTCTACATATCGCATGTAAGAATGGACTAGTTAGGGTAGCATCACAAGTTCTTGCAGCTGGAATGGTTGCACACACTGACATGAAGAGTCCGATACTTCAGTGTTGTAAATGTGTAAGGTACGCTTGGGGAAGTTGTGATGAATCACAGAAGGTTTGTTTGTTTGTTTTTTAAAAACTTCTATTGTTCTTTTTTTTTTTTTGATCATTTAATCTGAATCCCTACAATCTAAACTCCAATCAGATTATGAAAACAATTGCAACGGGGAAGTCCCTCGAAGAGCATCGACCTTTAAAACTAGCTGTACATAGCGGAGCCGTTGATGCTGCTCTGTACCTCATTGAGTTAGGTGCTTCTATTAAAGATACTGAAATCAATGAAGATGACGAAGACGGATCGTACGACAATGAACCTCTTAGTCACTTGTTAGGTAGAAATGTTAGAATTGAAGCTCATAAGAGTGGACAACAACTCATTGACGAGATAATTACAAATGAAACACCAAATCTAGGACCCGCGCTACTATCAGCATGCAAAGCAGGTGTCAGTATCGCTGTAGTTAAAAAACTACTATCAGCGGGTGCTGATGTCTCCTACATCAGCACAGAGGGTGATACACCTCTTTCAGCTGCTTGTACATCTCATTTATTTGGTAACAACCTCGACATCTTTAAGCAACTAATCACAGATGACTCAATCAATAAATCAAATGATAACAGTGATACCCCTCTCGTAAACGCTTTAAAAACAACAAACGTCAAAGTAATACGCTCACTACTAGACAGAGGTGCTAAACAAGTGGATTGCGATATTGATACGCTACTAACTGCTCTTTGTAAGTCACCATTTCATTCAGAAGAGGGAGTGTCATTGGCAAAAGATTTACTTACAAAAGATCAAGTAAATCCAAAAGGTACTGATGAACATCCAATGATTATGGCAATCAGAGAAGGCAGTGTAGGATTAATAAAAGTTCTTATATCTTTGGGTAGTAACCCAGAACATGGTATTGATGATGAAGAACACTTTATATCTCCGTTGATAGAAGCTTCTGAAAATGAAATGTTTGACAACAGTGAGTATCGAGAAATAATTGAGCTACTAGCGACTAAGAAGCTTATTAATTATTCACCAAGTAGTGATGGAAAGACGGCTGTTCATACAGCAGCGTACTATGGTTATCTCAATTTTACAAAAATGTTGTTAGAATTGGGAGCTGATCCAACAACACTCGATTCCGAAGGTAGCAATATCCTTCACTCTGCTGCAACAGAAGAAATCTGGTGTAGCAGCGAAGGTATTTCTGTGATATCGAGAATGCTTAATAGTCACCCTGGTCTGATTGATGTTCAAGATTCTAGTGGAGAGTATGTTTTTTTCTCTCTCTCTTTTTTTTTTTTTTTTTTTTCGCTGCTATAACAACCACAACAACCACAGTACGCCTATTGCCGCGAGCATCTCCTACGCTTCTTGGGACATGGCGGACCTGCTCCTTGACCGTGGTGCTAATGTCCTTATAAATAAAACGCCTCTTCTCTTAGCCAGCCTGCAAGTTGGGTTTAACAATGCTGGTAGTCGTTTTATAAAGAAGCTTATCGCTCATGAACCTGATTTGCTTAACGAAGTGGATTCAGATGGATTCACTCCTTTGATCACAGCTGTTCGTAGACAAAGTGAAGCAGCTGAAATATTTGTTTGTTTTTTTTTTATTTGTGTTGTTTTTGTTTTAGGTTGAGTTTTTTTATGACCTTTAAAAAAAAAAAAAAAAAATTAGATTGCATGTGGAGCAGATATCAACGCACGTGACGCAAAACGTCGAACTCCACTTCACATCTTTAGCAGACTGATGAATCTCAAAGGAGTAGAAATGGCTATTGCAAACAATGCCAAACCAGATCTTCGTGACGCTAAAGGACATTCTCCTCTCGGTGTAGTCGTGAGACATAGAAACCAGCGATCCAAAATCGCAAAACAGGTTTGTTTCAAAATATCTTCTATTTCTGTATATCAAAGCACGTTAAGTTTTACCCTGATAATAAATAATTCTGTTTTATAGGTTCCTTTAGGTCTCTACTGTTTTTCCCCCCTCTTTTTTTTAGAGATTCTAATCATTTTCGTTTTTTTCTTCTTTTGAGGGATGGGAGCAGTTGAGTTTATAATTGCTGATGACCAACTAGAGTTGTGTGTGTCTATCTTAGTGTATGAGTATTGTAGGGGGGTTTTGATCGTTTGTTAGCCACACACGATCCGCTCGGCAATAATACAATTGTAGTGCATGATGGTAGTGCATGATGGTAGTGCATGATTCCCAATCAACGCCTTCAACTGCCACCTCTCTGAGTCAAACAGCCTTTCCTACTTGCCCAATTCGACAGATGTCGGTTATGAAAGTGACTTGAGCCATCACACTAGTAATGACTCTGTGAGGATAACATTGAAGACTTTGTAGTGATCTGCTGTGAATTTGACCAACCGGTGAAATGAAGAAGTGCGTTTCATGGCATTATCCTCCCAACGAAGCGCTCTGATATGAATCCGCCGCCTCAAGTGTTTATTAGGGTTGATGGTTGTTTCGTTAAGACCACTTGAGTCCACAAGTCCGTTATTTGTATTTCGCGCGCGCTGCCTCTTACGTTTATCCTGTGCCAGGCAGCACGGATTATGTATATGAGCTTGTCTAATATAATAATAAAACAACAAAACAGATTATTCAAAAACTACTTCCGATATCTAAAGCTCCATACTTAAAAGAAGGAACAGTTCTAAAAGACAAAGAGTTCAGAACATTATTAGGACTTCAACCTGGAGAGTTTGAAGGAGATGAGGAACCCCCACTAAGTGATGAAGACTCAATGCTTGGAGACTGTTCTGTTGCTGACGAAGATTCTGATGTAGAATCTTCAGGATGGGGTGATGATGATGATGATTTAGATCTCTGTGGTGACGATGAAGAAGTTAATGATTTGGAACTTGACGTAGACGAAATCGAGGACGACTGCGACTTAGAAGGGTTGGATTTTATTAATGACGTGGAAATAGAAGACGAAACTGTTGAAAACCTTGATGATGACAATGATGAGTAAAAACTGAAAAAAAAAAAAAAAAAAGAAACGACCGAGTGAAATACAACGAACGTCAGTAAATGTGACAACCATTTAGTAGGAAGTAGTCCTTAAGACTTAACAAATAAAATATATTATTTTATTCAATGCTGTAACTTCTTAATCTCTCTCTCTCTCTCTGTCTTATGTTTGGATTCTACACTTTTCTATTGCGAGAGTTGCATCCTCAATTTCTGGTATTTACTGCTAACTTAGAAATCTGGTTAACGGAGGAAAATGCATTTCAGCAAACCCGCTAGACGCTTTATTTTTTTTATTTTTTTTTTTTTTTTCTTTCTCTGAAACAGGAGATAGTAGAACGTGGAAAAAAAAAAAAAAAAAATTAGTAAGACATTTCCGTGAAATGTAGTTTCGTTTCGAGTTTTCCTTTGCTAGACAGATTTCAGAACGTATCTCTTTTTTCGTTTTACAGGAAGTGAATTCGTAGATAGAATTGTATGATGAGAATATTATTTCGATTCTATTTTTTGATGTACAATTCTTTTTAAAAAGAATTGGGAGGGGAAAAAAAAAAAAACGAATTGGAACCTTTGTTTGGCGCAACCATGGCATTGATTTGGGTCCATTCTCTACTCTTCAGTCTTCTATCTGCCGTTCGGTCTCTTTCATAGCAGACTTCTAGCTTGCTTCGGTGATGTCCCAAGTGGACCACTTCTACTGCGCGATGAGAGTTGACTTAAGGTCGCAAGCATTCCTGGAATACTATAACGTTCTTGACGATTGTGCTGTTCTGTGGTATCTTTCTATTGCTGATTCTGTGATCATTGTTTCTGAAGTACATTCTTCCTGGTGAGTGTTGAACGTTCATCACTTTTCCTCGTCTGACTATTCAGATAATTGAATAAGAAAATGACGCAGCCGTAGTCATATTATGCTTGAGGTACTGTTTATCGCAGATCGTCGACAGACTTGCGGAAACAATCCTACAAAGCAACGCTACGCTGCCACAATTCTCTTCTCTCGTAAACATTTTTTCGAGATGAGGAGAATCAGTATTTTTTAATCCAAACAGATACCTATACACAAATATGCCTCTACTTGATAAAATAAAAGTCTTACTGAGGGTTCGACCTTTTGAAGAAGAAGAACCCGTTTTTAAATGGACCAACCAGAGGATCACACCGGTTGCTCCAAACAGGCAGGGTGCTAGCAAGGATGGGTTTTTGTTTCAGAAGGTGTGTTTGTTATTTCTTTTTTTAAAAATAAAATAACACAAAGGGTGACAAGGTGTCAGTTTAACCAACTATTATAACACAGGTACTTGGACCTGAAAGTACTAACACGGCATGCTTTTCTGAGATAGTCGATACAATCCCATCTGTGTTCGAAGGAATCAACACGACAGTATTGGCATACGGTCACACGTCTGCTGGAAAGACACATACAATGCTTGGAACACCACAAAAACCTGGTTTGATATTACAATCACTTGATATGATAGTAAGCTCAATGACTAATAATGATGTAGTTACTGTTAGTTATTTTGAAATTTATATGGAAAAAGTTTATGATTTGCTTTCGAAAGAGAAAACAGAACTAGACATAACTGAAGACGGAGTCGGAGGTCTTATTTCATGCAAAGTATCAACATTAGCTGAATGTCAGTCAATACTAAGCACGGGACAGGAAAATCGTAGACGCGCGCGTACTAACTTAAACGAACATTCATCACGTAGTCACACGATATTCCAAGTTGACGTAACGTCAGCTTTAGGAGATAGAAATAAGTTGAGAAAAGCTCAACTCCGTCTTGTCGATCTCGCAGGTTCTGAAAATTCTAAAATGGCAGGCACCAGCGGAGAGTCCCAACGTGAAGGAGGAAATATTAATAAATCTTTACTGGCTTTAACAAATGTAATTCATCGACTCGCTTCTAAATCATCATATGTTCCATTCAGAGATTCAAAGCTAACTCGTATACTACAAAATTCACTTGGAGGCAATTCCGTCACTCGAGTGATATGCTGCATTGCTCCTACTAAGCAGTTCTTTGATGAGGCAATGACTACTCTTCACTTTGCTGACCGTGCTCGTGTTATTCAAAACGCGGTTTCAGTTAACGAAGTTGATGGATCAAAAACTGTTCCTTGGGAGGCTTTACAGGTATGAATTATTCCTTACTGTGTACAGTTCTAGGATGTGAGTTATAATATTTAATAATAATTAACAACAGGAAGTAATCCGTATGTACCAAAGTGAACTTGACGTAGCTGAATCCCGTGAGCAAAGTGTTATCCAGAGATCCCAACAAGACATGGAAATGGTAGTCGGCCACCTAAACGCTGAACACGAAGCTGAATCCGCTTTGTTGATCGAGCTAGACTACATTAATCAGAAGAAGCTTCGTATGTTTTTTTTTTATAAAATTTCAAAATTATTACGCTGATCTCGTTCCTTGGTTGTTTCACAACACTAATCAATAATAAAACAGACACTGCAATGGAAACTTACCACGAATCAAAGCGATTAAAAGAACGCGCTGACCGAGACCGTACTCGGTATCACGAAGCCACAAGAAGTCTTGAGAAGAAGTTACAAGTCAAGGAAGAATGTGTCACTGAGTTGAATAGAAATAAAACGATGCTAAACGAACTGGTAAAACGCCAAGAAGAGGAGTTGAAAAAGGTGAAAGACGACAACGAAGCCCTGCAAGATGAAATGGAAAAAGAAAATCAGGTTCACTACGAGCAGCAGAAACTTCAACAGCAACAACAACAAAAGATTCAGCAGCAGCAGCAACAACAACAGCAGCAGCCTGCAGATGTTTTCTCTGTGTCGCCTACTGAAGTTCGTACGAAGCTTGCAGTTCACGGAAAACATCTAGACACATTAAAGAAACGTATGAGTGGCTTAAGAAAATTACACGACGTCATGTGTGACGACATGTTCTCCGGAATTTCGGCACCCCCTCCACTTTCAGGTATGTTATCATTCAGGTGATACTGTTTGTGTTGTTCAATAATTATAAATAAATAAAATCCCACAAAACACAGATCCTGGTGTTGGAGTTGCTCGACTGGATGCTGTTCTGAAAGAGAATTATCCAACAAGAAAACCTCTTCAACCACAGCAAGTTAATAGCACTTTGAGAAGTGGAACACCAAAAGATGCTTTTTGTTCATCATCGAGTATGAGAACACCAACTAATAGTCTGACAAAGGTTTGTACTTATTTATACTCCGCAACATATGTTGAAACTCATCCATGTCATCACACAACTAATAAACAGACTCGCTCGTTTAGGACCCCAGTCTCTACTACTAAGAGGACTATTCACTCGCGGGGTGATACGCCAACGACGGCGTCAAGGGCACCAGTTCACACACCCGGATCACTCAAAAAGAATTTGTTTAGCATTACAAAGAAACGTAAGAAGATAACACCTTCGAATGGTCAAACAACAATATAACCTCAGTCACTAGTGTTGTCTGAGGGAATTTTTTTTTTCGTTTTTCGTTTTTTTTTTTTTTTTTTTTATTGTTTGTTTGTACTTTTTGACAAATTTCCCAATACTACATACCCTCGACCCTTAGACTGGGCAGATAAATTCGTGACTTATTTATTTATTTATTTTTTTTTTTTTTTTGGGTTAACGGTCCCTTCCCACACTGGACACGTAAATCGACAAACACTATTTGTTAAATAGACTAGAAAATAGACACACTAGATGATAAGATTTCCTCGTGTTCGTACTATTCAGGTTTAAAAGTTCTTTCTTTTTTAAAGGTCCCAACTACACGTAAGATAATGTGAAATACCTTCCTTAATGTGAACATATTTCTATTATTGTAGTAAACATCATTTTCTCTCCCCACCAGTGTTGGTTGATCGTGCCTGGAAATATATCAACCAGGGTAAACAACACGTAAGAGAAGAGGGAGAGGATTTAAAAAAAAAAAAAAAAATGAGCGACGGTGACTATGAAAAATTACAGTCAGACTATGAGGGTTTAAAAAAAAAAACTGCAGACTGGAAGTTGAAAGTTAAAGAAATAACATTAAAAGATAGACAGCACATCCAAGACCAAAAAGAAGAGATTGATGTCTTAAGTAAACAATTACAAAATCAAAAAGAAATAATAAATGATAAAACTCAAGGACTTACATCAATAACAAGTAAACACGAAGACCTTCGACAAGAACTAGTTGACACTCTAAGTGAGCTCCAAAAAGTATCTCAGTATAAGTCAAAAATATCGGAATTAGAAGATCAGCTTCTACGATCTGAAAGCACCTTAGACATTCTCAAAACTAATACAAAAGCTGAAAAGATCAAAAGTACTCATACTCTTTCTGAAGCAGTCCAGGATCGTGATAACGAAATAACTCAAAAAAACGATGAAATCACTCAACTTAGAGTGAGGATAACGGATCACGAAAAACGCAATGAAAGTCTCCGACATGAAAGAGACGGTACTAAATTCTTCACAACAGATGCTAAAGCTGTAAAACGAGTTTCTCACGAAGGTAATATCTGGTTGCTATTGGAACAATCAAAAGATTTCAGATGGTTTGAAAAAGAGATCCTCTCAGTCAGATGCAACACAGCACTCGAAACACTTCAACCAGACGAAGAACCAACAACTCAGGACAATACGAAATTACAAT
The DNA here is from genome assembly GCA_964019425.1 of Flectonema sp. DT1601. Taxonomy (NCBI): domain Eukaryota; phylum Euglenozoa; class Diplonemea; order Diplonemida; family Diplonemidae; genus Flectonema; species Flectonema sp. DT1601. The sequence goes on along the minus strand of OZ025818.1, from coordinate 284,882 downwards.
CACTAACACAACAGCTAAACACCACAAGAGAAGATACAAAAAGACAAAAAGCAGATCTCGAAAGACAGCTTACTCTTAAAGACCAAGAAGTAACTCGTTTATTGAAGAGGATTGAAACCCTTCAAGAAGAGCAGAGTCGTATTGTTCTAAGACAGCAACAGAATGACGGGTCTAAAATGACTCACCTCCGTGAAGAACTAGAAACTCAGATACGTGATGAACTTGCAGGTCAGCTATCAGATCTTCAGTACAAACATGAGCAGACAATCTCTGAAGTAAATAAGTCAAAAAAAGATTATCACGATTTAAACACCGACTACACTCAATACAAGTTAAGAGCTCAGGCCGCAATTTCAAAAAATATGTCACAGCAAGAATCAGTTCTACAGGAGCAAACCCAACTACTGAAGTCTGAAAAAAATGATTTGAAAAGTTCGTTAGAATCGCTTCAAGAAGATTACGAGAACAGTGAAAGGACGTTATCTGAATTGAAGACAACACAGAAATCGGAACAAACTGCCTTCCTGAAAGTAAAATCAAACTTAACAGAGGCACTTCAGGTCTGCGAAGATACTCAAAGAGAGAAGAATGAGGCTATTCAGCAACTTGCAAAAATGAAACGAAAATATCTCAAATCTAGTAGCCCAACGCAATCATCTACACCACCACCAACAGAACCGACTGTTGACTTACATGACAGCGAAGATGACTACAAAGAGAGATTAGAGTCTGCTGACAATAAGATTGTTGAATTACAACGAAAACTCGATAAGACAACATCAGCTCTCAAGTCAGTCACTGACGAAATGCGTAGTCGTGATGAATACTTTACTAGGACTCCAACACCACCTCCTGCAGTAATACAAAAAAAACAATCCTGTGTAACTCTTGATGGTGACGAAGAAACAGAATGTTCAGCACCAATTGCTAATGGTGAGGATATTTCAAAAGTAGACGGAGATCACAAAGATGACGACGTAAGTGAATCACATGAAAAAGCGCAGCTTCTTAGATACGAATCATGTTCAAGTATTGTTGGTACGACTTCTATGGATGGTGTCCCTCATGAAGAAGAATCTTTTTCTGTTCAAGATTTGGTTAGCGCTGCATCACTTGCTGATGGCAGCCCTGATTCACAACTTCGATGGACTGAACGTAAAGTCTCACGACTAACAGCTGAGAATCGCTCTTTAAGATTTGAGTTGGCTCGTCTTTGCACTTTACCTGCTGAAATGTCCAATTTAAAAGAACAAATTGATGAAGCAAACCGCTCAATTCAACGTCAAGATTGCACTCGTCATATTGATTACTTAAAGAATATAATACTTCAATTCTGTCTTGCTAAGGATAATGTTTCGATGCAGTCGGGGATGATACCACTCTTGGCAAGTCTGCTGGAACTCTCTCCAGAAGAAAGAAGGGGTCTTGATACTCATTATCCACAAGCATAAAAATTTCAGTGATTGTTCTTTTATTCTGTTTGCTCGATCGCATTATTCAGGTTAGTTACTGAGACTTTTTTTTTGCTTTTTTTTATGTCATCCCTCGTTACCTTACCTCACTGAGTCAGCTACTGTGATTGTTTCATAACACTGATTAGCTTCTAATTACAATGCAGGTTGTGTTGTATCGGTTTCTTTTTTTTTGTCCCCCTTCAAAAGTGTCGTATGGATGAGAACACCGTATTTGTTTTGTTTAAAAAAAAAAAAATAATTTAAAAAAAAAAAAAAAAAAAAATTGCACTAGTTCTGTAACATAATACCGTTTTACACTTTAAGGGTGGCCAGATACTAGTGTATAAAAGAGCATCCGAAAAATCGTCCTTGAGAGAGCAAGCGGGATTTTTTCCCTTTTTTTTCAAAAAAAAGAAAAAAAAACGAAATAAGAAAAAGCCTCTACATCTTCTTGAGAGGTACTTCAAGGAAGGTTAGAGCTTTACCGACACATGAAAAACTTGGGGGAAAAAAAAAAAAAAAAAAAGAAAGAAATGCTTCATTCAATAGCTGATGTCTTGCAAACGGTTATTAGTTACTCAGTTATAGAAATCTTATTTTACAAGTTTCAGACTTTGGTGGGTCACAATAATATGTCTCGTAGGCGGGGAAGACGTGACGAACCTGAACTACATGCGTTATCTTTTTTAAGAAATGTTGGTAGGGGGTATAACAGTATAAATACAAGTCTAATCCTCCCTTCTCGTTATGAGGTTCAAAGACAGCACATTCCAACATTCAGTACGTCTGTTGTATTTCCGTTTTCAAAACCTCCTCCTGTTCCCATAAAACCATCGATGGTCAAGGCATCTGATTTTGTGAATTCTCAGTTTGTACGACCTCCTCAAATTCAGCTTAGAGATGCCCATGTTCGTAGGATACCATTATCACATCCACAGCTCTACTCTAACTAAATTCAACTTCAACATTATGACGGATAGACTCTGTACTTTTATTTGCGGTCCCTTCTTCTTCTTGTTTGTACCTACAAACCCATTGTTCGGTAGAAAGAGAATTGTAGCAGCGTAACTAACCTGTTCCTTTATTGGGATTTTGTCCCGGTTGCGCACAAACAATTCTTTTTTTTTAAAAAGCGTTTTTTTATTCCGTTAAGAGCTGTTTTTATTATTATTATTAGACTATTCGACAGAAAACTTTGGCAGAGTTGACCCACAAAAAAAAAAAAAAAAAAAAGTAAAATATTTCCTTTTCTCAGAACAATATTGTAGGAAGAAGCAGGCATCTGAGTCTTTTTTTCTCTCTTGTTTTTAAAATTTCCCTCTCAAGCTTGATGTTTATTCTTCTCAAAACAGGGTATCACCAAATTTCACCCACAAAAAAAAAAAAAAGCCAATAAAAATGGCGGACATCGAACAAATTGACAGTGCGTTGTTAGCATGGGTAAGGCTGTTCCCTGGAACGGAAAATGCATCGTCTCTTACAGACTTAAGTAGCGGTGTTGTTCTCGCAAATGTGTTGTCTGAGATGCATGAAGATTACAAAATAGCAGATTCAGACTTAAATAAAAAAGACAACTGGGTGCTGCACATTGATAACCTAAACCTTGTTATAAAAAAATTAAACATCGTCTACAGGAGGTTTGGATCAGACACCGTCATCCTCAGCGATGTTATAAGCCCTACTAAAATAGCTGAGGAACAAGATATCGATGAAATAAGAATACTTTGCAAGTTTATGTTAACGTCGATGTTTGCGTCAACTAAAGCCGATGAACTGGGAAATGCGATTATGCCATTGCAAGAAAATGAAGAGACAAGTGCTGTACCAGAATTGCTAATGTCAATAATGCAAACTCTTCAACAGGAACACTTATTAGACCCTTCTACAATCGTATTCAAAGATGAGTATGATTCACCTAAACCAGAACCTGTACCGGTTAGGACATACGATCCTGAAGTGTTCGAGAGTGACGAACCGAAGAAGTCTTCGATGGGTATGATTCAAACAGCTGCTGATTTTGAAGAAAAGATCCAAGAATTACAACGTGAACTTCACAACAAGAATGATGAAATCCATCACATTCAAGAACTAAACAACAGACTTAGCGCAGATCGATCTGCTATGGAAGACAAGTATCAAACACTTTACGACAAACAATTCTCTGAACGGTCCGTCAGTCCTCCAGAACGCTCCGAAGAAAAGTCCACGAGGTATGACAGATATCTATTTAAATTTATTTTATATTATTAGTGCAAACTGAATAATAAATCAACAACAGAGTCCCAGAGAAATTGAAAGCAGAGCTAACCAACAAAGACAATCGAATTGCCGAGCTTGAAAAGCGTGTCGAAGGTATGTCTTTAATCAGTTACTTGTGATTAGTACATTACTCCAGATGTATAATAACAAAACAGCCTTTATTCAACAAGAAGAAGATTGGATTCGTACTGGAGATGATTTACAAATAGCTCAACATGATCTCGCAGAGATGAGAAATGAACTTGACAAAGTCGAATCTATCAGAGAACAGCGTGATCGATACAACAGTGAGCGCACCTTTTATAAAAACAACATGGAAACAGGTGAGCAGAAGCTTGTCGATGAATCGTTGAAGGCTTCGAAGTTGCAGTCGCAGGTTGATCGTCTCGACCAAAAGATGAAAAAGTTAGATGAAATAAATGCTGAAAAACTCCTCCTAGAAGTGAAGCTTACAGACACAGAGAAGAAACTAATTGATGCACAAAACCAGTTAAATCCATTGAAATCAGAGTTAGTATCAGCACAAAGAGCTTCTCGTCAACATGCCACCGAATTGACATCACTAAAAGAAGAACTCGAATTGTACAAAGACAAACAACAAGAAGATGGAAGTAACACTCTCGCTGCTGCCATGGGAATCGAAAGAGAGGATTATCATAAAATCAAAAAGGAATTAATAGAAGTGAAAGGAGAGTTAAATGACAAGGCAGAGGAAAAGACCGCCTGCGATACCACAATTGATGGACAAACTACTCAAATAGCTCTCTTAGAAAAACAACTATCCGAAACAAAAGAAACAATATCCCTCCTAGAAAAGGAAAAAGACAAGAGCACAGCTCAACTATCGTCACAAGCAGCCGCCGACAGTAAAATAGAAAGATTGGAAAGTGAATTAAACCTGAGGAATAATCTTCAAACAGAAATGGATGCTTTAAAAGAAGAACTGAGCGCCTTAAAACAAGCTAAGGAATCGGCAGAAATAACACTGAGAAGCGAGAACAAAACACTAACAACTAAATTAGCAGCCTCAGCCACCTCCATTGAGAGACCCTCAGATGAGGCTGACAAGGATAAAGAGATAAGACGACTCACTGAGGAGGTGAAGACTCTTCGTTTGAATATGGAAGACCAGGCAAAAGCATCATCTTCGACTCATTCTCAAGATTATGATAAGCGATCAAAAGATTTTAAAGAACGTTTTGAAAAGGCTAAGATTGATTCTCAAAAAGAACTTAAAAAAATCAACTCTGCCTTCTACCAACTTGGACAGTCAGCCATTCAGCAGCAAGTTAACTTCTTCAGTAAGAGTCAAACACCACAGTCATGGTTGGCAAAGAAGAAGCATGAAGCTCACTCTTTTCCTAAAGTAGTTCCATGAAAAAGTAGTGAACTGTCACCGTACGTACTTCTCACGGATATTAGACTTTTTGATATAAACCTTTTTAAGGTAAACCTTTAACTGGGGTGAACACAAAGACCGAACCACGTTTGTCTGGTGGTACAAATGTGAGTCTTGTGTGTCAATGAGGACAGCTGCCACAGTGTTGTTTGTAGAAAAAAAAAAAGAAAAAAAAAAAAAAAGAAAACAAATGCCTGGTGATTGCTTTCCTTAATACAACCTCTGGATGGGGATGATTTTTATTTTTTTAAACATTTTCTTTTTTTCGGGACTTCTGAAAAAAACTAACTTCCGTTTTTTTTCGTAGATGAGAACGAGCCCTGGCAAGCCGTTTCTTTGAACCATGTGGCTCTCTTATGGGTCAAACGCCTTCCGACAATTCTTTTCTCCCTTTTTCTGGAGTCTACCCTTGATGGGTAAAGGTGCAGTTAATCGAGTGATTTTTTTTGTACCGCGTTTCCCAATTTGCTTTGCTGCCAGAAGGTATGGTAAAGACAGATTGTAACATTTGTCTGCAAACAGCCAGATTAAATTTATTTCGCTTTTTTTTATTATAAAAAAACTGCCTTAAGCCGTAATAAAGAAGTGGTATCGTTTATTAGATACAAAAAAAAAAAAAAAAAAAAAAAAAAAAAAAAAAGGGACAAGCGATACGTTGTTATACGCCAGGCTTTTATTATTATTTTTTTATTTTTTCACTCCCCTAGTTTATTTTCTTAGATCTGGCAGCCCATAAAGCTAATAATATTGGTAACAAACCTAGCCTGCAAATGTCTTGCTCAGACCTTGTTGTGCTTGGTCTGATCTCCACCCTAATTCCCCCCCAAAAAAAAAATAGTGTTGTCTGATGGAAAAAATTTGGTTAGTCTTTTTTTAATATTTTTGTTTGTTGTGTTTTTTTGATAAATTATTTTTTTTTGTTTATCAATTTTTTTTTTCCCCCTTTCCCCCCTTTGATAATACAGTATCAATTTCCCCCCGCTGATACACAGAAAAAGGTGATGAGACGCCAACAAACACGACAAACCTAACTTTTATCACCCAAAAACCCTTTACGCTCTACAGTTTATATTAACCCTCCCCGAAACTAATAAAATGGCAGCCAAGGTAGCAAGCACAAAAGGAAGACAGGTATTGGGAGACTTGGGAACAAATGTTGGATATGTAGGAGCGAAGAAGGGAATGGTAGAACAAAAACATGAAAACAACGGAATGATCAGTCCGAAGATTGGAAAGGCACCAGCACGTCCAGAAGCTGAAGTCGTAAACCCGAGAAGTGATGTTGAAGTTAGAGAATACTTAGACAGTATTCATGCACACTTTTTAGAAACTGAGACTAGTGTAATGCCACCAACTGACTATATGAATTACCAACCAGAACTCACCGCTGATATGCGTGCGGTTTGTTTGGATTGGATTGTTGAGTGTGCTAATCGATTCAAAATGTCACCTGAAACCCTTTTCCTAACTGTCAACGTTCTCGATAGATTCCTCGCAGTGAAACCAATTCAGAGAAAGAGAATGCAACTTGCTACTATGGTTTCACTTGTGATCGCATCGAAGTACGAAGAGATCTACCCACCTCGTATTAAGGAATTTATTCATATCTCTGCTGATGCTTTCTCAAGAGAAGACATGATCAGATATGAACATAACATTCTTCACGCACTCAAGTATACCTTAACAGTTCCAACCCCATTCGGTTTCCTTTCTAGATACCTCCTCCAATTGAGACCAGAGGGTGTTCCAGAGACTGAGCAAGATAGGAAGTTAAAATTCGCCACCCACTTCATTGCTGAGTGTTCGTTCTACAACCTTGAGTTGTACCTTCAGCACTTGGTATGTTTTTTATTATATCTCTTTTATTTGTTACTAACAAAATAACAACACTGTAACCGAACAGCCTTCATTCCTCGCAGCAGCAGCTGTACATGCCGGTAGAGTTCTTTGCAAGGAATCAGACCCTTGGCCACAATGTTTGACTGATATCTGTGAGTACTCTATTTCTGAGATCGAGGTTTGTCTTTTTTTTCTTTGTTCCTTTTTTATGTATCGAACTCAAGACATTATACGTAAATACAATTTAAAACAGTCTCTGTCAAGGACTCTTATAAAACACGCGAAGAGTATTAAAAGTGGGAATCTCGAAGCAACGACAAAGACATACTCCTCAGAACGTCGATTGTGCGTAGCCGACCTTCTGTAAAGTGTTTTTAGTTCCATATTAGGTAGTTCGCAGTTTTAGCGAACCGCATCTCCCCACTTCCCTAGTTTGTAAATCGTATTGCCCTTTAGACATGTTTTTTCCCCCGTTTTTTTTTATTTATATAAATTTTTTAAGTTTTTCCCATCCCCAGACATTATTCACCGCAAGCGAGCTACGAGGAATTGTGAAGGTGGAGAGGCGCGCACGCCTCTACTATTCTTTATTTTTTTTCGTTGATTTATTTATTATTTATGTTCCTATTCCTCCATTTCATTTTATTTTTCTAATTTCTTTTAGAATTGCTTGCCATTACCTACTTATAGAAAAAAAAAAAAAAGAAACAACGCGTGAGAAAAAAAGGAGAGGTTGCAGTTGTAAGGTTTTTATCTCTTCCTACTATAGTGCGCTGTTACGAGAGTTTTCAATTGTTTTTCCATTTTTTTCCTTATTTTTTTAATTTTTTTTTCCTCCCTTTTCTTTTGGTACTCAATGGGTGTTTTTAGAAAAAAAAAAAAAAAAAAAAAAGAATAAGAAAAAAGTTTAGAATTGGAAAACAAACTCACAAAAAAAAAAAAAAAAAAAAAAACAATGCAAGAACACAGAGATTCTTGCTTCCCATTCTCCTTTCCCACATTCTCACAACGCCCATTATTTTTGCCTTGGAGTGGAGTGTAAGAAGAATGCTTTCTTTCAATATGCCTTGATTGATAATGTGTAGAGTTTTTTAGGCAAAAGCAGGTAATTCTCTTACCCTCCTATTCGAGGTGTTTAGATCTTTCTCCCCACCACTTTAGCTGTCAAGATCCGTGCTGCGAAGTGCGACTCGTAGCCTGTCTATGGATCCTATTTTGTTCGCGTTTTCTCCCTTCACTGTTGCTTATACCCGCCCCTTCCCCTGTTTCCATTAGTTTGTTAGGTATTCATCCTTATTGTTTATTGTGGTAGTCGTCTAATCTATTTTTACACTCTTATCAGGTTTATATATCATCGTACCTTATTACTTCTGTGAGACTTAATCTTCTAATTTACGTTAACAAATTACTTCTCTCAAATAGAATTGTCGCTATGTCTGACGGGAATAGGGATCTCGCGACCGTACGGGTTCCATCAAAGGACCCAGAAAAGACTGAAAAAGAGAAAGCAGATGCATTAAAACCTGTAAAGAAAGAAGACAGGAAGATTGAAGAGGAGGACATGTCTGATGAAGATTTAAAGATCAAAGCAGATGTTCAGGATTGTGTAGACAAAGTCTACGACAAGGATGCAGGAATTCAAAAATTAGCAATCGCAACCCTTACAAACTTATTAAGAACAAGTACTGGGTCATCTGTAACAAGCATCCCAAAACCTCTTAAGTTCTGTCGTGCTCATTACCCTAAACTAGTAGAACACTACAAACAGATGGATGCTTCATCAGAGAATGCCAAGTCACTGGCAGATGTTCTCGCTTTGGTTTCAATTTCAATGTTCTCAAAGAAAGAAGGAGATGAGACACCATCACTGTCATTCAAGTTGAAGGGTAACCCAACTGATTTAGAAGCCTGGGGTCATGAATTCCTCCGCTTTATCGCGGCAGAAGTCGGTGTCATGTGGAACCTCCGTGCTGCAAAGGCAGAAGAAGACGGAGAAGAAGCCCCCGACAACAAAGACCTTCAAGAGATTGTTAACGTCATAGCACCACACTACTTAAAACATGCGAGTGAGCCTGCAGCATGTGACTTACTAACAGAATGTGATCAGTTGGATGCTATAATTGGATACAGTACTAAAGAGAACTATGAAAAGATTACTTCGTATCTTACGGCTACAAGTTACTACTTACCACATCCAGAAAACAAAGAAACTGTTGATATCTCATTCAGAATATACCACAAGTTAAAGATCTACCCAATGGCTATGTTATTAGCACTTAAGCTAAACAACATGGACAAGGTAGAGCAGCTGATGGAAGAATGTGAAGACATGAACACAAAGAAACAACTCGCTCTCATGTTAGGAAGACAGCGTGTTATTCTTGAGACTGGTGACGAAACTATTGACAACTTGATTTGGAACACTCGGTTATCAGAATTTTATATCTACACTGCAAGAGACTTGGACAGCATGGCGCCAAAGGCTCCTGCCGACGTCTACAAAACTCATCTTCAAGAACAGAGAACCCACCTTACGTCAGAGATAAGCAGCCATCAGCTTAACTTAGCCTCAACATTTGTGAACGCTTTTGTGAATGCTGGATTTGAGTGTGATACACTACTAACTCCATCAACTGATGCTGGTAATGAATGGATGTACAAAAACAAAGAATCCAGAATGATGTCTGCTGCTGCCTCTTTAGGACTTCTATACCTTTGGGATGTTCAGGAAGGAATGACGAAGATTGATAAATACTTGTATAGTTCAGAAGACTACATTAAGTCAGGAACTCTTATCGCTATGGGTATCCTTAACTGTGGTGTAAAGGATGAGTGTGATCCAGCAATGGCTACTATGGATGATTACCTTCAAAATAAATCTCGTGATCTTCGTCTCGGAGCTATCATCGGTCTCGGTTTCGCCTACGCCGGTTCCCGCAGAGATGAGCTTCGCGAGTCTCTAATTCCTATTGTCATGGATTCAAGTGAGTATATTGACGTACAGGCATTCGCTGCCTTGTCATTAGGATTAATCTTCGTAGGTTCTTGTAATGAAGATGTTAGTGAAGCTCTCATCAGCTGTCTTGTTGAGAAGCAAGAAGAAAAAGACGCGAGTGCTCCAATGTGTAGATTCATTGCTTTGGCTGCAGGACTTCTGTTTTTGGGATCTGAGGAAGGAGCTGATGCTGCTATTGAGTCGAGTGTTGCTATGCATCCTTCTATTCAGAAATTCGCTGAGGCCGTAATTAAAATCTGTGCCTACGCAGGAACTGGTAACGTTGTTCAAATTCAAGCTCTTCTCGAGGTCGTTTCAGCCTCGTCTGGAAAGGACGCGAAACCAGACCCTAAGGATGACAAGAACAAGAACAAAGAAGCTGAAAAGCCAGAAAAGGGAATTACCCCTGAGATGGTCTCCGCACTGGGTGTCTCCCTCGTTGCAATTGGAGAACCTCTTGGAACTGAAATGTGTAAGAGGGTGTTTGACTCTGTTCTACAATACGGTTCTGGAACAAGTCGACGTGCAGTGCCACTCGCCTTAGCAATGGCAAACATCTCCAGCCCGTTGTTGTCGGTATGTTATTATTTGTTGTCGTCAAGTTTGTTAAAACTCAAGAGCGATATTTTAAAATAAATATAAAAAACAGGTTGTCGACACCCTCAGCAAACTCAGTCACGATCCAGACAGTGAGACGAGCATGAACGCGATCATCTCTCTTGGAATTGTATGTTGTCTTTCGTGTAATGAAATGATTGAGAGAGAGAGAATGACATTCTGAAATAAAATAAAAACAAACAGGTTGCTGCCGGAACTAACAACGCGAGAGTTGCATCCCTTCTTCGTAACCTCGCGAGCTACTACGCAAAGGAGGCAAATCATTTATTCCTAGTCAGAGTTGCTCAAGGTATTGTAATGTTAGGAAAGGGTCACTTGACCCTCAGTCCAATTCATAGCGACAGATCCTTACTGTCACCGGTTGCTCTTGGAGGGCTACTTGTGACTATGTTCGCTGTCATGGATGTTGAGGTATGCTATTTATTATTACTTAACTCATCAACTGTATTAAGTACCCAAAACACAAACAACCACAGAACACTATTCTTGGACCCCACCATTACATGTTGTATTATTTAGTGACAGCTATGAGTCCTCGGTATGTTTATTTATTATTTGTAATTATGGGATGAAAAAATGATTTAATATTTTCACAACCAACTCAATACAGATTCTTGATTACGGTCCTACCAGATGAAGAAGATGACAGAGGAGTGACTGAGAAGACTGTTTCATGTAGAGTAGGGACATATGTTGACACTGTTGCGCAAGCTGGTAAGCCAGCTCGTATTACTGGGTTTCAAACTCATGATACTCCTGTTCTATTACAGCACACAGATAGAGCTGAGCTTGCATCTGAACAGTACATGGCTATGACTCCAATTCTTGAAGGTGTTGTCTTGTTGAAAGAAGATCCATCGTACGTAGCTCCTGCGGCTCCTAAGATCTAAGTTCCCACTTCGGAACATCTGTTTTAAAGATTACTGACAGAAGCCAAAGTGTTGATAGCTTCTTCTTAGCTTCGGTCTTCACATACTTAGTGTCGGTCCTCTTTGTGGAGGTTCTGTTTGTAGATCTCTGTTGGGGATTTAGAGACAAAAAAAAAAACAAAACAAAACAAAACAAAAAAATATTGATTTCGCAATCGGGGACTGTGATGCATCCGTTCTTCTTATTATTATTATTCTTTATGTAGAGCCTTATGTAGTAGGCACGTTGATAGACGCCTGTATTAGTGTTTTCTTTTTTTTTTTTAAAAAAAAAAGAAGAGAGGACAGGAAAAGTTAAAAACAGAGATGAAGTTTATCCACATTTTAGACAAGAGTGTTACAAATATCTTAAGCAGCCACCTAGCCCTCCCGCTCTCGGACTATTTTCCAGGGGTTTTGTTAGAAAGAAGTTCAGTACAATATTGCTTTTTTTTTAGTGTGTTCTGAATTTTAAAAAAAAAAAAAAAAAAAAAAAGTAAAGTAAAGAGGAGGGGGGGAAAAAAACTAAGTAAGATTTTATATAAAAGAAAAAATAAATTACAAACATATTCCCTTTTTTTTTTTTTTTTTCTTTCCCCTAGTTGATTAAATTTATAGCTTTTTTTACTTAAGCCCCCTCCCAAACCCCCCCGTTTTTTTTAAAACCCCCAATTAATTGTTTTTTTTTTGGTAGTTATGATTCCGGTGATCAAGGCGGTTGGCTTATCCCATTATTAGATACAATTGTAGTCTCTTTGATGGGTTGCAAAAATGGTCCGAAAACGCCTAACTCAAAAACTACCATTTTCCCTTAACAAGAGAAATAAAAAAAAAAAAAAAAGAACCGATTTTTAACCATACTAATTTAAGGTAACTTAGTGTTTCTGCGCAATGGAGGTACGCTTCTTAAACCACTCAATAATAACAGGTAAAACAAAAAAAAAAATATGTCTTGGATTTTTTTTTTTTACCCCCGTTCCTTAAAAAAAAAACACAACACATGAGAAGTTAGCCTTAACTTATTTCACAGTATATAAAAAAAAAAAAAAAAAAAAAAAAATGGAAATGACAAAGCAAGGCCTCGCTAAAATCTGTAAAGATTCAGGCTACTACAGAACAGCACATCTTAATGAGGTTTTATACTTCCATTTTAAGGGATTCTGTGAAATAACAGACGCGATAAGTGACTATGTGAACGCTAGATGTCTCTGGATTGAGGGAAACGCTATTGCAGACATTGAAAATCTTGAAAAACTAACTAATTTACGTCAAATATACCTTCAGGATAACTGCATTCGATCGATAACTGGATTGGAAAATCTAACATGCTTGGTGACGATAAATTTAACAAATAATTTTATTAACAAAATTGAAGGACTTCAACACTGTCAATCACTCAAATCTTTGATAATAAAAAACAACAGAATTAAAAAATTAACCGACTTTGAGGCAGTTCTTCAACTTCCACTCTTGGAAACATTGGATCTGACTGGTAATAACATAGAAGATGAGGGGGCGATAGATATTTTTGAGAAATGTCCGTCGTTGTTGTCGTTGTATATTCATCAGAATCCATTTATTAAGAAAATTAAACCTTATAGAAAAACTGTTGTCGGAAGATGTACTCTTCTTAGGTATCTGGATGACAGACCAGTTTTTCCAGACGAACGCCGAACAACAGCTGCCTTCATGCTCAATGGGATTGATGGTGAGCGTGAAGAACGCTTACTCATGAGGCAAGAAGAAAAAGAGAGAGATGAAAGAAATCGACTTGCGTTCTTAGCTCTGGTTTCTAACTGTAAACAAGAAATGAGTGATCTGCGTGAGCAAGGATTGGTATGTTTTTTAAAATTCACTTTTAGTAGTGAACATCCTTTCATTAATCATAAAACTCGTTATCATAATAAACCAATCAGTCTCAACCCCATGACACAGAGTTCCACGTTCAAAACTACTGCAGTGAGCGCAGCGCTGAAGACAACTGGTTTACTGAAGAGCGGTCAAGAAATGCGAAGAAGAGTAAAGAAGTCAAAGAAATGGAAAAGAAGGCCTTAGTCCAATCAATCGTTGAAGCAGACAAGGAGAAGAAGGAAGAGACTGAAGCAGCAGAAAACGACCGCTTCTTAGATCCAGTTATTGCAAAGCCGACAGACATGGAACCAACTTCAGCAGTTCAACACATCGATCCAATGATCCCAACAGAAGTAGAAAATGATCTCGTGATTGAAGAAGTTGAGGACTCGATTATCGACGCAGCAGATCCCAGCATTCCGACATCTCCATAGATACTTTCTAATGATAGGTTGCTTATTCTTTTTGTGATTGAAAAGAAAAAGATCAAACTTCATTTCCGTTTTTCTTTCTAACTAACGATCTGCTCGGAGTGGTCGTTTCATTCTTGCTCTATTTTCGGTTCTAGCAATTACTTGTTAGTTATTAAATAAGGGGGAAATTTTTCAAAAAAAAAAAAAAAAATAATAATCCAAAGCTCTTAAGAAATTATTAATTGCCAAAGAGAGGGTTATAAAACTACCTCTTCATTGCCTCCACTTTGCAAACGTCTCCGAGAGGAGAAGTTTAGCCCAGGGTTCACTTGTTTCCCTTTAATTTGATAGTTTTAAATTTTATCTCTTATTGTGTGTGACGGTTGTTATTTATATCATCACCCCCATCATAGGAAATGAACAATAAAAACAGATAATATAATTACAGCTCAACTAAGCAATCTTAACCTTCTAACTTCACAGGCAAAAAGTAACAGAATAATGTCACTTGAAATACAATCTGAACAAGTGTTTCCGTGGTGGTTCTTTAGAGTTGATGAAGATGTTTGTGGAAAGGGAAAGAAAAAGAGAAAGAAGAGAAAGAGTCAAAAGATGCCTAAGCTACTTGATGTCGATGTCGAAGACTCTGGAAGTGTATTTGAAGGATGCGCATCAAAGACTGAACGAAGAGAAGCTGGATATTTAGTGATTCATAAGTCTCTTCAATTAGGATGCAACAAAACATACGGAGCAGCAAGGAGAAAACTAGCAAAATGGTGTGAACTTCACTCCATTTCTGAAGCAGACAGCAGTGAGCTGGTTCAGTACTTGAACGAGTTATTTTTAGCTGGTTATTCTTATTCAGGAATTGTTCATCAGAACTTTATTGATATCCCTGACCATGTTGAACTACAAACATCTCCGTCACATACAAAGTTAAAATCTTACGTTGACGACGTAGTAGAAGAAGGTTGTATTCGGTATCCAGAAAAAGGAACAAAAGCACTCGTAGAGTTTCGCAATGACCCAGAAACACTCTCTAAATACAAAGGACTGAGATTCATGGATTATGTGAGACTACCGTGTGGTGTTAGTGGAGGTAGAATTGTAGGTGAGCGTCACGGACTTCTTTGGTGGCATCGTGATGGTGATGACGGTGCTACAGTAATCGCACAGTCTCCAGAAGCTACTTTCGCAATGCTCATGCATCCAATTATTAATACCGACGACACTGCTTCAAACCTTTCGAGTGTGAAGTCTGGTTTTGTAGATCACGATCCTAATCAAATTATATTCCCTGATGATGCTGAGCATACTAACTTAATTCTATTTGACGGAAATAACATTTCTCTAAAAAAATTTGGTGTTCGACATGGAGACGTACTGGAAACCAAAAATAATGAAACCGGAATCATAATTGGAGGCAAACTAGGAGAACTCTATTGGTGTAAAGAAGGAACAAGACATGCAGTACCGATATCTGTTGAAGAAGTTAAGACGAGTCGAGTAATTCCAGCAAAGCGACAGGAAGGATCACTTTGGTCAGGTGCAAGGTACTCTAGATTCCCTTTAGACTTGACTTTAGATGATCCAGTTATTGTTAAAAGAAAAGGAGGAGTTCTAGACAAAGGTGTTGTTAAGTACATCGGGTTTCCAAAACTAAGTTCAGAAAGTTATTCTAATTTTGATGGTTGTTGGGTAGGAGTTGCTCTTGAAGAGCCTAACGGCAATCACAATGGGACATTCAACGGTGAACGTTTTTTTACATGTGAATCCAATCACGGTATCTTTACAAGAGCTGATAATCTTGAACTCGGTGAGAGTAGAATATCTGGATCATATTTTCTTTATCCACATCATCACTCTCAAAGATTTCTTCGCTTTGACATCCGTCGTGAAGTCCTCAAACGCTACAACGTAATGCACGGTGACCTTATTCAATCAAAACAAGGCTCTGCTACGGTAGTTGGAATCCGTAATAATCTTCTTTATGTCCATCATGACAAAGAATCGTCTGTTGGTGCAGTCCCGCTTCGCCCAACCGTAAATGACTGTATCCGTGTGCTTAAGAGGTATCGCTTAGTAGGTAATGTGAGACTTCGTAATTTCGTAAATGACATGTTAGCTGCGCCTTCTCCAGAGTTGGCAAGGGGAGCCCGGCATATTCCGAATGAAGTATGTTGCTTTTTTTTTTTTTTAAATCAGCCGTTTTCTTTTTTTAAAGACAAATAATATCAACAAACACACAAAAACAGGTGAGCGATAATCTGCAACTAAAAGAAGGTTTTGAAGGCACTCTAGCCAACGACACTCTGTCAGAACATTGGGAAAAGAGAAAGAAGAATAAATTAAAAATATTCGTCAAGGGAAGACAACAATAAAACATTGATTATTGTACACACCGCTATCCTTATACCACCGACAAAGGATACTGAAATACCGGACTACGGTGTTCGTTTTTTTTTTTTTTTTCCTTTCCCCCCTAAATTGCGTAATTTTCTTTGATTGTTAACAACTACAAATATTTTTCAGTCAAGTACTTGATATTAATTTTGTTTTTAATACCTAAAGTTGTTACTTGTCAGAGTTTCACCCCCCAAATTGTTGTTCCTTTGAGCTTAAGAATGCAGTATCAAATTACCCTCCTTCTAAGCGTCTTCTGCACAAAGTAGAAATGGCCTCATAATTAAGGTCCTTTTGTACAGAAAGACGTAAGCTTCTTATGTATATGTAAGTGTTTTCTTATGTGAAATTTATTTAAAAAAAAAAAAAAAAAAAAAACCATTCAGATCAGCGTTAAGTGTCTAGACAGAATCTTCTCATGGGGAGATACGTCGCGACCACAAGAAATATCGGCTTTCAACCTGAATAGTTTCATCTCGAACAAAAAAAAAAAGAAAAAAAAACACTTGTCTTTATGTTTTCTACAATGTGGAAGGAACAAAAGTCTTTTTTTTTCTTCTTTCCTTCTTTTTTACTGTAGTTTGCGTAATGACCTTTTTGTTTTCTACACTGTTTTAGGGGCAATCAATCCTACTTCGGTAGTAAGTTATTTTATTGGTTAAAAAAAATATCTCTTGGTGTTACCAAAACAAAAAAAAAAAAAAAAAGAAGAAAAATACCAGTCGCGACGGTAACTGTGTGGGGTCACTTTAAAAGTAGTTGTCGCAGCTGTCTGATAAGCTGCTTCTCTTCCTTTTCCCTTGTTCTTTTTCTCCACGCGTCTTTCCTGTTTTGTTCTGAGGGGGAAAAAAAAAAAGAGAGAAAAAAAAAAAGAATTCTTTTTTTTTTCGAAAAGAAATAAAATAAGGTAATAAATTTATAAGTTTCAAAAAAAAAAAAAAAAAAACTTTCCTCATTTCTGGTTTTGTTTTGTTACTTGAGAGCGAGAGAGAGATTGATTCTCAGTCGTGGAATTTGCGTATTCCAGCTGCAATTCCTACGTGTTTCAACCTGACTTGTCATTTTCTTTCCTGTTTTTTTTTTCTTCTTTCTTTCTTTCTTTTCTTCTCCCTCGTTTTACGTTAAGTATTATGGCGTCCACACCTCACTCCCTATTCCCTTGGAAATATCGTTCAGCGTCTTTTCTTTTTTTCCTGAATTGCGTGATCTGATACATTAGCTGTCATCAGGCATGGTGTTGGGCTGTGTAGCATATTAAACACACATCATCATTACAGCTTGTTTAATGAATGTTATTGAAAAAAAGTGAAGACTACTTCGATCTACCGAGGCACTCTTCACCAAAGTTGGCAGAAGTGCTGATTCGTATATCAGGACCTTTTGCGTTCCTCATTGTAGGTTGCTGTAAAAAAAAAAAAAGAAGAAGAAGAAGAAGAAGAAGGTTATTATAGTTTCCCCTCCCTCCTTCCTCTTTTTTTTTGTTGTTTTTGTTTTTTTGTTCTAAATTTTCTATGATTCTCAACGAGCGAATTATAATAGTAGTTATTTAAAAAAAAAAAAAAAAAAAAAAAAAAAATCAAAACAATATGCATCCTCCTATGGTTCTTACTCCCTCAATCTAAATGCTTAAATAATTTATTTTTTTTTGTTTGCTGCTCATCTGGATATTATTATTAAGGCTTAACCGATCCTTAACTCTGATACGGATGTGTGTTTTCTTTTTTGATTTAATAAATAAATAAATAAAAAAAAAAAAAAAAAGGTCTTACGAACTATTTCTAGTTGTTCACAAATTAGTGGATATCTGTACTTGATGACAAGGTTTGAAAGTGCGTAATAGACGTAGAGGCGATCTCGTGTTTGTGGTGGGTTTTTTTTTATATGTAATTTTTTTTTTCTTTTGACAGAATCCTGTTATTTTCATACTAACAGCGACATCGTTACTGCTGCCTGTTAATGAATATGTAGATTGTAGCACGCCAATGATAACATCCCTCTGTTCTTTTATCTTCATCCTAACTTATTCGAGGCAGAGCCATGTTGTTGTTTTTTTTCGATGTAGGCATGCGACAGGCAGAATCTTGCTCTTAACCATTTAACTGGTTTTTTTAATTTTTTTTTTTTTTTTTTCCCCTTGAGATTTGAATTGGAAAACAAAATATAATTTTCTCTTTTTATGTTTTTTTTCTTTCTCTAAAACACAGTTTATCCTTTGACTTAACAAACTACAAATATCTTTTCAAGTCAAGTGCTTTTGATATTAATTTTTGTTTTTAATTACCTAAGGTTGTTACTGATTTTAAATTGTCAAAGTTTCACCCCCCTGAGATTGATGTTCCTTTAAGTTTGATAATACAGTATCAATTTACCCATCTCCGAGTATCGATGTCCCTTTTTTTTTTTTTTTAGATTACCTTTTTAGCAAAAATATTGCTCTTAAAATTAAAAATAAAAAAAACCCTCACTGCAGTTAATAGATAAATTGTCGTCGGAAAAAAAAAAAAAAAAAAAAAAAAAAAAGTGTCAGGCTAGGACTTACTTTGATACTAGTTTAGCTCTCTCTGACAACTTTTCAAAGACCACCCTTGCGTTTTAAAATTTAGCATTGTTAGTTCATACTGTTGGTCATCTTTTGTTATTAAGACCGGTTTTTTTTTTTTTTGCTTTTTTGCATTCGGTGGGTCTGGGCAGAAAGCTTTAGTTCCTTGGCCTTTTGATAGATAAATAATTCTTTTTTTTGTAATTGTTGAATTTCGTCGCGCGTTGCTTCTCCGTAGTCGGAAGAAAATCGATTATATATATCTTACATAGAGCAAAAAAAAAAAAAAAAAAAGGGGACAAAAAAGGGATTTTTTTACCTTTGGGTTTTTAATACATTCATCAAGCACAACCAACAAAAAACACACGATAGCATTCTCTTTTTTTTTCCCCCCCCCTCCCAAAATAAAAAAAAAAATTATTCTTTTTATCAGTCTTCTTAGCTTCGCCTTTTTTTTTTTTTTTTTTTTTCTCCCCTCGTTATTGAGGTTTATTTTATTTCTGGTTTTGCCCTTTATAAGGTGTTCTTGTTTCCTTATTCTTGTACTGCCAAGCAGCTTGAACACTTTTTTTTTTTTTTTTTTTGTCATTTCTTTTTGAAAATATTAATTCATATTTTCTTACGCAACAGCAACACACCTATTGATATCATGATCAAATCGTATAGTATTCTTGAGTGAGTAAAATGTAATTAATATTACTGTTTTTTACAGGTAGCGGGGGGCGGGTTCGGGGATTAGCCCTATCAAAAGATCTGATTAAGTAATTAAGATGTCATTTGAAACTGACGACGTTGATTCAGCAGCAGCGAGTAACTTAGAATTCAGTGGGGGTTATAGTTTCGCGAGTGATGCCAGGCCTACGAGAGCTGTTTCATTTGCGAATTCATCTGTTGACGGTGGAGATGTACCAAACACATCGTTCTTCAGATCCGATTCAAGCCCTGCTATGAAAGCAACTCGACCAGCTGCACAGAAATCGCAAAATTCCGTAACTCGTGCAATCGCATGGGCAGCAGAAACATCTGTTCCTGCAACGTCTGAAGCAGGGACACCACGGTCTCTGTTTATGCCAAAGAAAATGAAAGCTAAAGTGAAAGGACAAGAAATTGAACAAGAAAATGCTCAAAGTGCTGAAGTAGCGCAACAACTTGAGAACGTACAAGATGATGTCCACAGAGTAATCCAATTGGGCTCTGTAAACTCAACAAAAAGTGATGGAAGTGGAGGTCAACTCCCAGAAGACCTCTCTGAAGCAGTTGATTTAGTAAATCAATTTCGTGATGACCTCAATGAACGTCAACTCCAACTTGTCTACACATCAGAAATAGGACGACAGTTGGTTACTCGTTACAAGGTTCGTGGTGATGAATTAACTCGTCAGATGGACGCCGCTGACGCGGCCGAAGAAGAACTTCGCAAACAGCAAGATTACAATATTGTATTAAATAATGAATTGCAACAACTAAAACAAGAAAATAGACAATTTCGTACCCGACTACTCTACCTTGAAAAAACCGATGAAGACTGCCGTCGACTCCAACAAGAGGTCGATGAAAAAAGTGACGTCATCGCCTCCCTAAACGCCGCTCAAGTTGATGAAGAAAACACCAACTGGGAAGCATCCGAATTATCGAACAGATGGCGAGCTGTTGCCAGAGACATGGCAAAGATTAGACACGACAAGGAAGCACTTGAACAAAGCAAACAAGATATGACAGTCGAAATGGAGAAGAAAGTCACCGAAAAAGTAAAAGAAAAACTAGGAAAGGAGCGAAGACTAAAAAACCTCGCACTACAAGCACTGAAAAGAGCAACTGAAGAGAGGCTGAAACAGCAAATACAAGCCCATGTTCAAGAGAGGGATAATCTTCAAATATCTGTGAACAAACTCACGGAGACAATGATACAAAAAGAAGAGGAAGCCACAGCCATGGCTGACAAGAACAAGTCACTTGAACAAGAACTAGAAAACAAGAGCGATGAGCTTATCGAATCGAACCGACAACTTCAACAAGAGGCATCCAAACAACTTGAATCTCAACTCTCTGAACTTAATAAAAAACTCTCTGAAAGCAGAGATGAGACCAAACGATCAAAAAATGAAACTCAAGAAGCTCACAAACTCAATGACGAATCTAATCAGCAACTTCTCAAAGAACAATTATCCAACGAGCAACTTCAGATGCAAATTACCCGAATCACAAAGGGAAGTACTGAAGAACAAGAACAACTAAAACATCAATTGGAATCAGCTGTCCAACGAGAACAGGATCTCTCTTCACAATGCACAGCTCTCCAAGATACTACGTCATCTTTAGAAGCGCGGCTATCAGATCAGGGTAGAAAATTAAATCAAGAAATATCGCAATTAAAGAACGATCTCGTTACCCAAACAGAACAAGGCGATCACAGACAGAAAGCAACATCTATTCTCGAGAGTGACTGTGATGCCTTAGAAAAGAAAGTTAAATTACTTGAAGAAGAAAAAATAAACATCAAACAGCTAATGGAAAAGTCTTCAGAAGCACACTCAGAAGCTATGCAATCTACTGAAACACGATTACGAGAAGTAACAGAGAAATCAACAAATGATGAAATGCAAGTTGCGAGAGTAGAAGAAGAGTTGGAATCACAGAAGACAATAATAAAGACTCTCAAACAACAAATCCAAGACAATGAGTCCTCCTTAGAAGCTCTCAAATCATCACTTCAGGAGGATGCCTCTCACAAGATGGAATCACTTGAGAATCGGTTAAATGATACGACACAAGATTTAGAACAAGCTAAGCAACACATCGCTCGTGAAATCGAAAAATTCTCCGAAGCCGAAGAATCGCACTCCAAGTTAGCAACTAAGTGGAAAGTCATTATTGAAGACCAGCGTGTACAGTTGGAATCCGCAACACAATCTGCACGGCATGATGCTCAAACGGAATTGAAGATCAGTGAAGAGCGTGTCGACGATCAAAAAAATCAGATTTCGGTATTGAAAAATGAAATTGACATCGCAACTGATGAGAACAAGGTCCTGAAAGAAACACTCACGACGGCACAAGCAGATCATAAGATCGCGTTAGCTGAAAATAATAACAACATTATTTCAGGAAATCAGATCAGTGTATTGCAAGATCAACTATCTTCATTAAAGGAGGACAGCATTAATACTGAGGAACGGTTGACATCGACAATTGAAAAATTACAATCCGAAAATCAAAAATTATCCACATCATTAAACCAAGCAGCTGCTACATATAAAGACACGTTGGATGGTGCTGCTACAGGTTTTACAACCCAACTTGGTGATTTAAAACTTGAATATCAAAAAGTTATTTCAGACTTGCGAGACTCCGAACAGCAACTACGACGTCAGCTATCTGACCAGAAAGAATCTAGTGCGACTCGTCAAGGGGAGTTGAGTGTTTTACAAATCGAGCAAACTCGACTTGTAGGACAGGCAAACTTAGACAAGAAAGAACTACAAAAGAAGTTGGAGGATACAATTATTGAATTCGACAAGCAATTAAATGAATTAACAACTGTCAGTGATGATGCAAAATTAAACGAAGCAAAAATGGAAATGCTTCTGACAGCTGCACAGACAGAGCTGTCGCAATTACGAACCTTCAGAGATGCGGATGCTGCTCGTCACACCAGAGAAATAGAAAGTCTTGAACAGGAACATTCTAAAACTCTATCAAAACAAAAGAAACTTCAGGATAACTTACTACAATCTAAACAACAATCAGAACAAGTTCAAGAAAATATTCAAACGAGTAAACGAGAAACAGATAAAGTTCAATCCGGACTTCTGAGTGAAATAAAAACCCTCAAAGGAGTTATTTCCAACCTCGATAAGGACGTTAAAGCTTCTGAAGATCGATGTAAACACTGGCAAGACCAACACCATCAAACAATGAGTTCATTGAATGCTCAAAAAGCAGAAAACGAACACCAACAAGACCTCTTTAACAGCATCAAACAAAAACTTCAAATATCTGAAGAAGACATTACAAAATTAGAAGAAATTCGTAAAACACAACATGCTGAACTAACCCAACTAGAGTCAAAGTGTATCACTATAGAGGGATATCTCGATGATGAAAAAGACAGATGCGCATCTCTACAAAAACGACTTGCGAAACACGATGATGCTCATTGTCATACAATTAAAAACTTAGAAACAGCTGTTGAATATGGAAGTGTACAAAGAAATAGAGAACAACAGCAATACCAACAGAGGATATCTGCTCAAGAAGCAGACGTACAGAATCTGATTAGTGACAATACTAACGAATTGAATAGATTAAGAGACGAAATTAAGGAACTCTCTCTCGAAAACACTCAATTATCATCCAGAGTAAACTCTCAACAATCGGAGCTTAGAACACTTAAGAATATCGGAAACAACAACAACAGCAGCGTTCGGAGGATTAGAGAAGACCTAACCACCTCTAAAGATGATCTTCAGGAAGCAATCAATGACAATAAAAAACTACAGCAGGATCTGGCAACAGCACGTGAGAAAATAAAAAAAGCTGAACTAGAAAAGGAGGAAATATTCTCTGATAAGAATCGTTTAATTACCAACTTTGAGATGAAGATTGAAGCGATGCAATTACAAGAAAGTAACTCCAGACTTGAATACGAGTCACAACTGAAATCTTTGAATGCGAAGATAAAAATACTCACCGATGCGAAAGATCAACAAGTCCATCAAAGACGATCTCTCGAACAGGAAATGGGAAATGAACTCGTCATCCAAACTAACAAGACTGCTGCACAACAACAACAAGTTGAAATAACTAAGCGACTCAATAGAGATCTTGAGTCAACAATTCATAACAAAGACCTTCACGTTCAGGACGTCAGTCGATCAGTTGCGAGAGAACGAGCGAAGGTTTCAGAACTTGAACAGACAATCACACGCCATAAAAAACAAGAAGTTGATCTGAAGAATGAGATTTCCGACCTAATAGCAGCCCAACACGCAGTCGTAACTTCAACAGAAGACGCAAAGAAGGCGATGGAATTCACAATTGATCAAGCGAATGAAGAACATGCTTCAATCAGAAGAGAGGTATCTCGATACAAACAGATGTCTTCTAATTCAGATGTTAGAAATGATGAACTTCACGAACAAGTTCAAATTCTAACAAAGCAACTCCATGAAGCCCGCAATAAAACTGAAGAAATCGAATGGTCGAGAGAGGCACTCAGTAATGACTCCGACAACAAACAGTCTCTACTGTCATCTGTACAACAACAACTTGATGAGAGTCAACTACTACAATCAGAACAAGAGAGAAAATACAATAAATTAGAATTTGAACTGCAAGACTTACACGGGCTCGTATCCGTCATGAAGCGGGTATGCTCTTGTTGACCTTCTTTGAAGATATTTTTTACTGAATCACATTTGTTAAATATCACACACAGAAAGAAACATCTTTAGTCGCTGATCTGGAAACCCGCGAAGCCGAACTCAGCAAAGGAGGTATGTCAACTATTCAGGGTGTAGTAATATTTATTACGTTATTTACTTTAATTAAACACATTCACATCAACAGACGACATCATCCTTCAACTTGAAAGGGAGCGACTGTCATTACAGCAGCAACTTGCGGATACTGAAAGAGAGTTTCTTGACTCACGAGAAGAACTTATCAACAAGACTGAAAGCGCAGAGACTTTCTCAAGAAAGCTGCGGGGTAATGTGAAGGAAATGAATGAATTAGAAATTCGTTTACAACAATACGATGAGCAGCTACACGACAAAGAACGAGCACTGTCAGCTGTTGAAGTCAGTTCCAATTCCAAAGAGTTAGAACTGATTACCTTAAGGGGAGAATTATCTGCTGCCCAACAAGACGTTGAACGTTACAAACATCAGTTGTGTGAGGCAGTTACTACGAGAGACGGTGCGGAAGTTAAATCCACTTCTGTTGAAAAACAACTCCACGACGCCAGAGAGGAAGCCATCGCTCAGCGGAGAGAAAATAACAGACTTCAACAAGAGACTGACAAGGAAAAGATGATTCGAAAAACTGATTTACAGCAAAAGGAACTTCACATATCAAGGCTTCAGAGGGAAGTAGAAACACTGCAAGTGTCTTTAGAAAATGAACAGCTAAAAGAAGGAGACGTCATCCGATTGAAAAAAGACCTCGAGCGAGAACGCACCAAATCCCACCAAGCAGCTCTCCAAGCCGATCGAGCTACTGCTGAACAACGAAGACTTCGATCAGATGTTGAACAAGTCACTGAAAGTACTGCAAGAACTCTTGAGGCTACTGTCACTAGAGCAGCCTTAGATGAATTGGATCAAAAGGTGAAGTTAAAATTAAGTGAAGACACATTAAAAAGAGCGACTTCATCGGCTCAGAGAACTTCTGAAATCGCATCTGAACTCGAAGATCGCTACAGAAAAGCATCTGCAGAGTTGGGCGCTTCTCGTGAACGAGTCGTCGATCTTGAAAACCAACTTTCAAAGTATCAGTTTTCTTGTGATGATCTCCAACGTCGAGCTACAGATTCTGAGAAGGAACTTAGTCAGAAATTGAAGCTTCTCCAGGACGTTAAAATTCACAACTACGAACTGCAAGGCAGACTAGAAGAACAATCAAAAATGTGTCAAGTTGCAGAACACGAAGTCCTCCTAGAAAGAAGTGAAAAGAACATGTCAATACAACGTGTTCGACTGAATAGGGTGGACCACAATATCGAATCAGACTTACTTAGACAAGAACTCAGACATAAGGATAAGATACTTACAGAACACGAAATAAAAGCAGATGTTCACATGAAGAACTGTTCCCTTCCACGAACGACTTACTCCAGTAATGTTCCAAATGCGACATCGATGGATGCAATTAGATCTTTAAAAGTAATTGAAAGATCTGTAGATAATCGATCACCTTCCCAATCCCCTTCACATCACCAAAATCAAAACAATCCAATTAATGATGAGTTAGTAGTGAGCCATCAAAAGTTACAACATGCTACAGCTATTTTAAGAAGCTTACCAGAACAAAATATTCCTTCCATGAATCCGATTCATGTAAGTGAAGATTCCTCAACCAGAGAGAACTCTTCTGTAAGCATATCGAAAGGCGACTTAGACACTCCCCTCAGTAACAGTTTTGTTTCATTTCCGGAAAAAGCAACCGACATAAATTCCGATAAGTCAAAAATCAGAACCATGACTAGCATGGGATCGGAGTTGTCTAAAAGTAAAGCAGCCACTGATATTAACCTTAATGACTCAGTTCCTAGTATTTTCTCTGATAGAAAAGAAGACCAACTCAATACAGCTACTGATGTACATGCTGTTGCAGCATCTCTTCATAAAGCTATGCAGGGACTAGGTACTGATGAAGATCGTTTGTACTCGGAGTTGTCTAAATTGCAAACTGCTACTGACTGGGCGGATGTTCGAAGTGAGTTCAGAGAAAACTTTTCAAAATTTCACGGTGGTGACCTTCGGAAAGCAATCGAAGAAGAGCTCACAGCAAGAGAGCTGACCCATGCTAGATCACTACTACGTAAGAAAGGAATTCGATGGGACTCTGATTTTGATGAGACTTCAATCAGGTCGAAGAGCTCAACATCTCACTGAATTTAGTTAATGCAGTTCAACTTCAAAGATCTACAGAGCTGCTAACTTCATATTCAAAAATATCATCACGAAGAAAATCTCTCTCTCTGTTACTACTTTTTATTTGGTGCACTTTTTTATAATAAACTCAAATATTCTAACTATGATAACCATTGATACTAACTACGGTATTTTATCTTTTTATTTTTGTCCTGTTCTGTGTTCGTTATAATCGTATATTAAAATATTAATACGTTTTCCCCTCCCATCCAAGTCCCCCTCCTTTTTTTTTGTTGTAGTTGGTGAACTTAGTCAAAAGTGGGGAAAACGGGGATATTTTTTTCGATTTCCGCTTCTTTATTTGGCAAGAAGTCTTTTAGAACATTTATTAACATCAACTACCTCAACTGTCTCATATTATTTATAAATGCTTTGATTCTTCTTCTTTAATCAATTTCCCCTTTTTAATTGTAATTGAAAAACCAAAGAAAGTGACTGTCTCTGAGCTTCTTTTTTTTTTTTTAATTCTGTTTTCTGACTTTACTATAATTATTCGTATGGCCCAATCTTGTTGTGTTGTTGTGGTACTTCTTGGGGTCTACTTTTTTGTTGTTTTGATTCTTAAAACTGACAGCTTCCTTCGATTCTGTTTCCTTACAGATTGCAATAGTGAGTCGTGTTGCCTAATTATTTGTGATATTTTATATATTAATGTGACAGTTAGAAGCGAATGGTCGTATTCCGAGTTTTTTTTATTTTTTTTTCCTTTTTTCGTGGTATTGAGGCATTCGAAACATGTGATTATTTCATGAAGAAAGGTTTTATGGAATGGAAAAGATATACTGTATTTATTATTCCCAGCTCCGTCCCCCCTACCTCCCTTTCGTTTGTTCGGCGTGTGAGACTTTTAAAAAAGGTATCAATTTGACTACTCCTACCCCTGATCATTTATTCTTTTTGTTTTTGACCTTCTCTAGTAGGGAATTTATCCTCCCAACCGAAATTATACATAACTAATCAGTGATTAGGTCTTCTACTGGTGCGGGTTATCCAGACTCCCTGCAGTCATTAGTTCTGTGCTTTCTGAATACTCATCCCTCCATAAACATAACCCAGCACCACTATGAGTAGGTCAGGCCTGACACCGCAGTGTCTCCCTTGCTTTCTTTCATGAAGAGGGGAATGGTCCGAAAGAAAGAATTTTTAAGTTTTAGCCAGAAAACCAAACATTAGTTGTTTGTTGTCCTACAATTTTTTTTTTTTTTGGCACTTTTTTTTCTTTTCTTGACGTCTACTATGAGGCTATCTAATATAGCCTCATATGGTAACTAAAAGAAACAATCCTTAACTACAAAAGAATTTGAATCCAAATTACTCTACTCCTGCATCGTAGCCTCTATAGAGTGTACTCGATGCTTTTATAGGGTGTTGTTATCAACCATGAGCAGTATGTAATATGATGGACTATTTTATCTATTTTATATAAACTATCCTTAGTACTCTAGTTCTTATGTTAGATGAGGTCTTACGCATGAGTATTGACGGAAACCACTTCCCTAAATTGTTTGAGTCATTTATCTGTGACTTACTTGATGAAGGGGAAATCTCGAAAACTGCTTTATTACGTTTGTGTTGTATGGAACAGCAGTGACAATGTGTTCTTTTTTGTTATTATTTATTATTTATTATTTTTTTTTTTTTTACTATATGTGTGTTTAATTTCTGTTTAGAATTACTTCGTTATCGAACCAAAAGGATGATTTTATTATCCTTCCTGTACTGCTGTATAAAAGTCTTTTATGTGATTTTAGATGTGATTTCTTATTGTATTCTTCACCAGTACATATAAAGTGATTTGACGATGTTTGAAGTTGAGTTGTTTATTTTTTTTTATGAATTATTTTCTTTTTTCTTACTAATTGATAGCAGTCATGGAATCAACATCCTTGTCCCCCTCCGCAGTGATTTCATCTAAAAAAACCCATCACACTAAACAATGTCTATCAAGGTCGTCTACTTTCCATTGCCGGGACGTGCTGAGCCAACAAGGCTGGCGCTGACCCTGGGAGGGATCAAGTTCGAGGACCAGCGACTGGCTGGGGAGGAATGGGGAAAGATGAAGGCCGAAGTGGCGCCGAAGCAGCTTCCGCTTTTGCACGTCGGGGACAGGGTGTTCGGACAGAGCGTGTCGCAGTTGAGGTACGCATGTAAAATCTCGAAGTTCGGGGGACGGGCTCTGTACCCGGAGGACGCGCTGTTGGCCCTGGAAGTTGATGAGTTCGTTGACATGCTGGGGGACATGTTCGCACCGATCTCTGCTTCGTTCAACATGGCGGAGGGGGCCGAGAGGGATGCGGTCCGCTCGAAGGCGGTCTCCGAGGGAGGTGATACACACAAGTGGCTCAAGGTGATCGATGCACAGCTAGCGAAGTCGAAGAGCGGATACGCGGTGGGCGATCACCTGACGATGGCTGACGTCGCGGCATTTACGCTTGTGCAGCCCTTGAGATCTGGGTTCGTGGAGGGAGTGCCGTTGACCTGTCTCGACGGTTTCAAGAACATCATGGCACACAGGGAGAGGATTGCTAACATCCCAGCCGTGAAGGCCTACTACGCTGAAGTGAAGATGCCGCTGTACAAAATCTACCAGTAAATTGATTACTTTTAGGTGTCGTGGATAAGGTAGACAAGTAATGGGAGGGGGATTAATCCTTCTTCCAATTACTGTTTTGTTTGAATTCCTCTTCATCGATTCTTCTACGCTGTTGACCCCTCTGAGCTTGTGTGATCCAAAACAAGGAATGCGCAGCTTTTTTGGGACTGCGGTGTTTCGGATGAGATGATGAGCTCTGTATTTCTTGTTTGAAATTCTTTTCTTTATTTTGTCATTAATTTTGAGCTTTCTTATTTCTTTAGCTCCTTCTTCTTCCCCATCGGAACAGCGAGCGGGGGTTGGGATGACTCCTCTCCCTCCTCGCTGAGTTTTTTCATCCGGCGGACAGTTTTCTAGTTCCACGATTTCCCTCTCCTCTCGTTGTGACTAGCCAGCCAGGCAGCCCTGTCTTTGCGTGGTGTTTTGTCTAGTCTGCGAAAATGAAAACAAACAAAGAAACAGTAATTAAACTGTTCCCCTTGCTCCGGTTTGCGCCGCAAACGAAATTTGCTTTCGCTATTCTTGTTTTGCATGAAATGATGATTTGGGTTCATCTGACACTGCTGAATTTGGTTTTTTTTTCTTCACCAGTACATGTAAAGTGATATGACTATGTTTGAAGTTGAGTTTATTTTTTTATGAATTATTTTTTCCCCCTATCAGTTGATGGCAGTCATGGAATCAACATCGACGTTGCTCAGACGTAGTCTTGCAGAAGGTGGCAATCGAAGTATCAGCATGTCGTCGGGTGGTATGGTTCACGGAAATGAAAAAATAGCAACCGGAATACGCACTGCTCTTAAAGATGACTTAGCAAGTGATGTTGAAAAAGTTATAGAAATACTCCGGGAAGTTGATTCACAAGCCCAGTTCGGAGACATAGAAAGTAGATATCATCGAAAATATGGTCATGAACTTATTTCAGACCTGGAAAACGACCTCTCTGTTATAGAAATGGAAGAACTAAGCAACCAATGCACAAGTTTTATAATCAACAGACCAAACCCTTCAGTTGGGGCTTTAGAATACCTCGAAACATACATAGATAGAAGTTTTGGTCCAACTAGTGTTTCCCGCCAGCAATTATCAGCTCACATATCAGACGACGCTGTTTGTAAAAGCATCCTTGCAGGACAGGCTGGTGATGATGGTAAGAGTACTGAAGTACTGCAGACGCTGATGTCGAAAATAACACGAGAACCAGACAAGGAGGTATCTCAATCACAATGGTTATCAGCTGTTAGAAAAACATATACAGAAGTTGATAACACGACGGTATCACCAAGAAATGGTTTTGAAAAATCTTTACAATTTGAGAAAAGAATGGGAGGACTGAATACAAGCAACGCGACTCCTGGAAACTCTATTGTAGAGAAATCAACAATGCACACACCAATGTCATTATTGTCTCACCATAAAGATGTTCATGGAGATCCTATTTCTGTGATTATGGAAGACGACAACAACAATAAAAGTCTTTCAGAGTTAGCAGACGACATCAACAACAACATCACATCCGCTCTTCAACTAACTGTCTTGACATCACCACCTTTAAGTTGTATTGGTAGTGCTAAGCATGCTGTGTTAGAATTGGTTAACAGATTCAACCAACTTCGAGTATCAAATAGTGAGCTACTAGAAAGCTATAAACATCTAAAACACGATAGTGATATTTCTCTTGGAAATGACGTTATCTTTGAACAACGAATTAATAATCTTGAGGCTGATCGAAATGATCTTCGAAAAGAAATAGACGAACATCTCATCGTCATTCAGTCCAAAGATGAAAATATCAAATCACTTGAGCTGGAGTTAGAAAGTCAAAAACAACAATGCAGGTCCCTAATCGAAGTGGAAGACGCTCTTAAAATTCACGCAAGGATGGCTGAAGATAGAGCACGGGAAGCCGAATCTCGCAGAGACGATATGCTCCACAGCAACAATGAAATACGTGATGAAGTTGTATCTGAATTCGAACCTCAGATTCGAGAAAGAGACATCGCCCTGTCAAATATAAATGAATTCTTAACGGCTGAGTTATCATCGTTGCTATCAAGAGAAGCAGAGCACAGACTGGCAATACAGGATCACTCTTATGACAATTTGTTTAAAATTTTTGGTGACTCTCGCTCTCAGACCGCAACTAAAACATCTGAAAAACAACAACAAAAACTCCGAAAAGAGATTGAAACAGCAAAGGAACGAGCCAACGATCTCGAATTGATAGAAAATCAACTTAAAGCTGCTTTACAATCACTGGAAGGAGATTTACAAGAAACAAAGGGAAATCATGAAGACGCTGTAAACCAAATGACTAAAGCCCATGCTGAAATAGTTCAAAACATGACCGATGAGCATACCGGGAACGTTCAACAAATAAACAGAGAGCATGATGAAGCTGTTCAGCAAATGTCGAAAAAACATGAAAACGGAATCAAACAAATGTCAGTCGAACACGAGGATACTGTCCAGCAGTTGTCAAAAAAACATGACAATACTGTAAAACAAAAATCCAGAGAACACGATGACTTCATAAGACAAATCTCAAATGAACACGAAGGTATTGTGAGACAATTATCAGAAGAACACAAAGATAAAGTTAAGAACATCTCAAATGAACACGAGGGTGCAGTGCAACAGATGTCTCAGGAACATTTACAGACTGAAAACAAACAAAAACAAGACTTGGAAGCGAAAATAAAACGACTCAACAATGAAAGTGACGATCTCCGCAAAGACCGCGACATGAAAACTAAACAACTGGAAAACCTCTTAAGAGAATCTGATGCAACTAGGCTTCAAGAAGAACACGGCAAACAACAGGCTTCGGAAGCTGCTGCAGACTTGACAAGACAACTGCAATCAGCAAAAGCAGACTCGTCGAACTTAAGATCAGAATTGGATTTCTTACAAAAACAAGTTTCTAAATTGGAAAACAATGCTAAGGATGCTGAGGCTGAGAGAGCAAGTCTAACAGAGAATGACAATGCGACGTCGTCTAGACTGCGAGAAGCAGAAGAGCAACTTGCTGAAAAGGATGAAAAGAACACAGCTCTCCGTCAGCACTTGGACGCAAAAACTGCTGAATTAGAATCGGAAATCCAAAAACAGCAGAATGAAAATAAATCACTTGCGGAAAAATTACGAGACTGCCAAGATGATGACAAATCCCAAATAATGAAAGCAAAACTAGAGAGAGAGTTGAAACAAGCTCAAGAACAACTTGACAGCAACATTGAAAAACTACGAGACTCAGATGGTAAGGATAATAAAATAAAACAACTCCTTCAAACTATTGAAAAACAGGCCCGCGAATTGGAACTCCTTCGAAAGCAACTCCGTCAAGTTTACGGCGCAGCACACGCTGAAAGATCTCTTCACGACCTGGTCAGAGCTCAAGAAGACGATCGCGAAACAATCGAACGCCAACAAGTAAAAGGAAAGAAATACCTCGAACGCTACTGGAGAAGAATTGAAATGCCATTTGGCGCTGAAGGATCTCTTCAGATAAAGGTCAAAGGTCCATCAAAAACAGACCCTGAACCAGCTGTTGTAATCAGTGAAGTAGTTCCTGGAGGAGCTGCAGACAAGGCTGGTGTCACAGCTGGTGGATTAATAATACGAGTAAGGAATCCAATCGGTAATTGGTCAGTCATCACTAGAAGTGACTTTCTTCAAACAATCGGTCCACGAGGTCATGTTTTTGAAAACGTTGAACTTTCTTTATTTGTTATTCACGATGAAAAGTTTATTGCAGAATGGCGTAAACGACTTCTTGAGTACGTCAAACAAGAAGACCGACAAAAAAGTTCCGGATCATGGATAGGAAGAATGCGTGGAAAGTATGACAGTAATCATGTTTTACCTTTTTATGTTTTAAGTTATAAATTTATCATCAAAAACAAAAAAAAATAACAACAGGCGAGTCGGTGGATTCAGCGGAATCAAGTTAAAGATGCAAGCACCATCCCACCTGGTAAAGGAATATAAACTTCGAATGGAGATAATGAGTGAAGACGCTCGAAGAAATCGGTATAAACACATTAAGGCTCTCGGTGTTGATAAGTTTGGTGCGAATTTCAATGCAGAAAACGTCTTTGCAATGCAATCAAATCCAGATCAATGGAGAACAATTGTATTAGCGGCGTGTGACAAGTGTAATGTTGCTGGCAGTAAAGATATGATTAAACAACAACAAGGAGTTCAAATAGTCCTCGTCTTGACTGAAAGTCTTGGATCAGCACCTCCTCCAGTTGCCGTCATCAATGAAGCATTTTCCATTATAGATGTTGGTTCGAGAGGGGAAGTTGATTTCGGTGAACTGACTTTATTTATAAGAGAACTGTTCATGGATGTCGTGTTCAGGGATACTTTCGTTGATTCTGGTGATAACTAAAAAAAAAAAAAAAAAACGTGTGATATGCAAACCCCCCACAAGAGTTATCTATCCCATCAGCTGTTTGAAATTCTTCATTAGCTGTAAAGAAATGAATTATCTCTCTTTTTTTTTTTTTTTTTTTTTTTTGTACCGACGTTGTCGGAGAAGAAACTATTCAGATTGACAAAAGCCGGTATTATTTCTTATGATGATGGTTAATTTTCCCCGTGCGACAGGATTTTGTCTGCGTTCAATGACATATAAGGCTAATCTGGATGGTTTTCTTTTTTTTTTTTTTGCACCAAATCTATGGATGAAGGGCCTCCTGGTCTTTATATAGCTCAGGCGGATAGCTGTAAGAATTCCTTTTTTATTGTTATATATAAGTAAAAGATTCGAAGGCTCTGAATTAGTAGAGCTGTTCTTCACTTTAGATGATAAGTTTTTTTTTATCTAATTATTTTAGTTTTTATTATTTTTTAATATAAAATTCATTATTAGCGTTATTGTTGTATTTTAGAAGTTTCAAAGTAGAGAGGGTTGTCGTTCTGTTTTGGATAATTAATGTTCTTTCATTTTCAGTTGCGCTCTCCTTAAACAATGGCACCATCAAAGAAAACCGACAGAGTTTCCTCTTCCAAGAAGGCTAAATT
This sequence comes from Flectonema sp. DT1601, assembly GCA_964019425.1. Lineage (NCBI taxonomy): Eukaryota > Euglenozoa > Diplonemea > Diplonemida > Diplonemidae > Flectonema > Flectonema sp. DT1601. The sequence continues at coordinate 250,925 of OZ025818.1, read as the reverse complement.
GATCTTCCCAGTCGGAAGAGTTGGATCCGCCCTCAGAAAGGGAAGATACGCAAAGAGAGTGAGCACCCCAGCTGCTGTCTTCTTGACTGCCGTCCTCCAATACGCCACCAACGAGCTTATCGAGCTCTCCCAGTCGAGTGCTGCTGAGAAGGGAAGAAACACCATCAAGCCAAGACACATCTGTGTTGCTGTCAGAGAAGACCACGACTTGAATACCCTTCTTCAGAAGGTAACTATCGCTGGAGGAGGTGTTGTTGATAAGAAGATCCACCCTGCCATTACTGAGAAGTTGAAGGCCAAGAAGAGCAAGTCGAAGAAGTCGAAGACCTCAAAGAAGACGAAGAAGGCGAAGTCTTCAAAGTCCTCAAAGAAATCGAAGAAATCGTCGAAGAACTAAATAGTAACTCCACTCTTTAGTTTCAAATAATTATTATATTCTTGTAGTGCGTGCTATCCCTTTCTCAGAGAGGACGGCGTTGTGCGCGCCAGTAGCTCCTCTCCGTTGCTGTTTTTCGACGGCATCGCCCCACTGCTGTTTTAGACATAACAAAATACCTTCAGTTATTCAATTAATGTAACCGATAACAAGGTGATTCTATCCCTTCTGGTATTGACTGTATTGTTGGAGAAGTACTTTATTTATTGCTGCAGGAAACTCACTTATGTTTACGGGACTTGTACCTATCGAAAATAAAAACGATCGTCCCAGTCAGAAGGAATTGAAGGAGCACACAACAGAATACCTTTGTAGAAAACATGTAGATCTTGTTAAGGAATTAGAGAATAAAAGGGTATTTAGCTCAAAGTTAAATAAGATTCGAGCACAGAGCTCCCTAAATGTCGAGTTGGAAGCGAGTTTGGGTCATCTAGGACTAGACACACACACGTTGGCACAGATACGAATGACTCAGGCGCTGAAAAGAAATTTAATAATTCAGGCAAATCAAAATAAATATCAACAAGAACACAGAAGGAAAATTGATTCAACAATGCCTGCAAATCTTAACTACGAACAGAGAATGGATTGGGAACTTCACTGTCTTGAGAGGAAATGTCATCATATGAAACATCCTCGTCTCCCTTCTATTGATAAAAGATGATTACAGCTTTACAGCTGTCATCTTGGCCATTGCTTCTTTTGTTTTATTTCATTGTTTTTTTTAGATTATTATATTTGTAATTTATTCGTATGTTCCTCCGGCAGATACGCAGATGGATATTGTGAAGCTAACTTGTACATCTCATAGTTGAAGTTGTAACTTGATTGCGGGGTCTTTTCTTCATTTGTCATCTTAGCAACAGCACCGCACTTCTCACTTCACAAACAATGGCACCATCAAAGAAGACCGACAGAGTTTCCTCTTCCAAGAAGGCTAAATTGATCTTCCCAGTCGGAAGAGTTGGATCCGCCCTCAGAAAGGGAAGATACGCAAAGAGAGTGAGCACCCCAGCTGCTGTCTTCTTGACTGCCGTCCTCCAGTACGCCACCAACGAGCTTATCGAGCTCTCCCAGTCGAGTGCTGCTGAGAAGGGAAGAAACACCATCAAGCCAAGACACATCTGTGTTGCTGTCAGAGAAGACCACGACTTGAACACCCTTCTTCAGAAGGTAACTATCGCTGGAGGAGGTGTTGTTGATAAGAAGATCCACCCTGCCATTACTGAGAAGTTGAAGGCCAAGAAGAGCAAGTCGAAGAAGTCGAAGACCTCAAAGAAGACGAAGAAGGCGAAGTCTTCAAAGTCCTCAAAGAAGTCGAAGAAATCGTCGAAGAACTAAATAGTAACTCCACTCCCCTGTCAATGGGAAGGCGTTATGTGCGCCACAGTGATCTCCCTTGTCTTCAGTAGTTGAATGTATTAAATACCCAATAACTGTTTCTTACCATTTGTAATGTCTGCAATGCCCAGGTAGCTTATCGTTCGTCTGTTTCTAGCCTGCTGCCTTACGGTTGCGTGTAGACAATAATTTGTAGTTTACTATTGGTGTTGTAGTGGCTAATTTATTCTCTCTTTCTAGACTTATTGCTTTTCACAAACAATGGCACCATCAAAGAAGACCGACAGAGTTTCCTCTTCCAAGAAGGCTAAATTGATCTTCCCAGTCGGAAGAGTTGGATCCGCCCTCAGAAAGGGAAGATACGCAAAGAGAGTGAGCACCCCAGCTGCCGTCTTCTTGACTGCCGTCCTCCAGTACGCCACCAACGAGCTTATCGAGCTCTCCCAGTCGAGTGCTGCTGAGAAGGGAAGAAACACCATCAAGCCAAGACACATCTGTGTTGCTGTCAGAGAAGACCACGACTTGAACACCCTTCTTCAGAAGGTAACCATCGCTGGAGGAGGTGTTGTTGATAAGAAGATCCACCCTGCCATTACTGAGAAGTTGAAGGCCAAGAAGAGCAAGTCGAAGAAGTCGAAGACCTCAAAGAAGACGAAGAAGGCGAAGTCTTCAAAGTCCTCAAAGAAATCGAAGAAATCGTCGAAGAACTAAGTTCTCAACCGAATGAAATTCGCTTTACCTCTCTAGATTGTTGGAAGGTGTTACTGAGCGCCATTTAATTTCCCCCGATCTTTGTTCCTAGTGATGAGTCTAGACAGTAGTTAGAAATTCAGTTTTATATTCTCAGTTTCCTATTTAACACTTTCACAAACAATGGCACCATCAAAGAAGACCGACAGAGTTTCCTCTTCCAAGAAGGCTAAATTGATCTTCCCAGTCGGAAGAGTTGGATCCGCCCTCAGAAAGGGAAGATACGCAAAGAGAGTGAGCACCCCAGCTGCTGTCTTCTTGACTGCCGTCCTCCAATACGCCACCAACGAGCTTATCGAGCTCTCCCAGTCGAGTGCTGCTGAGAAGGGAAGAAACACCATCAAGCCAAGACACATCTGTGTTGCTGTCAGAGAAGACCACGACTTGAACACCCTTCTTCAGAAGGTAACCATCGCTGGAGGAGGTGTTGTTGATAAGAAGATCCACCCTGCCATTACTGAAAAGTTGAAGGCCAAGAAGAGCAAGTCGAAGAAGTCGAAGACCTCAAAGAAGACGAAGAAGGCGAAGTCTTCAAAATCCTCAAAGAAGTCGAAGAAATCGTCGAAGAACTAAATAGTAACTCGTGGTAAGGTGACTTGCTAAGTACCGTTCGTTATGTTTTTAGCCATTTGTTGTAATGTAACGGAATCGGGAAGGCGTTTTGTGCGCCGATTCTTTTTTTAAAATTTTTTTCTCCTGATTGCCCTTTGCAGTTTTGAACAAGTAAACAACCCCTCCACTAACTACCATCTTCTATTATAACAGACTAACCAGATATATGAACTAATCGATTAGACTTAGTACTAACTGTGAATATTCTTATTATAGTAATCTTCTCTTAGAACAAGGACAGCGCTCAGCTTCTTGAATAATATGGCGGAACCAACTGACATGAAATCATTGTTGTTACAAGATAACTGGATTCGTATTGAGGGATTGGAAAGTGATAAAGAATTTAATGTATGTTTATTGTGTTATGTTTACTTCTGATTGACGGAAATAACAAATACCAACAGGGATCTACTGGAAGATATCTTGGTCACCGTGAAGGAGGTCTAGTTGCTGTGGAATTATCTCTTGATGTAAGTGTTTTAGTTGATGAAGAGTATATTGCAGCAGTACCGTGGGTGAGGTTACCAGGAAACTATAACTTCGACACTACCAACAACAAGTCGGTTAAAACAAAATCAGTCGCTTCGTACGTAACCTACACAGATACTGACGGTGATGAAATAGTCTTCTCAGGATACGAAGGTAGCGGAAGATGCTCGTACTCTGTTAATCATTCTTATCGACCTGAATGTTTATCAGCAGAGTTCTTCATGAGCGGCAGAGAAGACTGGTCCTTCCCCCACGTGAGGTTATACAATAGTAGCTCACAATACAAGAATGTTCCCCTTCCAAGTAAGGAGGATATTGGCTGCTTGATATCACTAATTAATGACTGTGGGGTACCTCACAACATGCGCAAGTTCAATCCCGGTGAAAGTGTTTCGTTGTTAAATGATATGAGATTTCAAGAAGGTGATGAAATCCCGCGGTCCAGCCATGCAAAGATACTTCAAAAATCAGAACTAACTCCAAGCGACGCTTATGAAGTTTGCGTAGCAAATGGTGACAGAGTTGATGTGCCTACAGTTTGGTTAATGCCAGCACCGATCATCACCCGTGGAGACACAGTTTTTCTTCATCGAGAAGTTACATTCCAAAGCAAACGCGATCCTATAAAAATCCATTCCCAACTAAGCATAGCAAGCAGAGGAGATAAGGGTATGTAACTGATGTTATTTAATATTTGTGTACCTACACACAAGTTAATCACCACAACTCAAACAATAAAGGTATGCTTGAAGCGAAGTTCGGACTCACCGCGTTCGATGTGTCTGATCTCTGGGTTAGACGGTTGGAAGGAGATATTTTAGAGTAGTATAGTCAGATGGGAAAAAAAAAAAAAAAAAAAAAAAAAACGAGAACGCATACACTCGTAGTAGTGTACATCTGCTTAATTATAACTGATGTAGTAAGGTCACACCTTGATAGAGTAATTTAACATTTCGACACTTTTAATAGAAATTTTTTTTTTTTCAAAATCAAAAAAAAAAAAAAAAATAAAAAATTATCTACACAGAAGGGGGTTGATGGTTAAAAATGCATAAAATCATTCACTTTTGATGACATTCTTATTATTAACATAAAGTTTGCATAAGTTACCTTTATAACAAAAAAACTACCACCAGGAACAAAAAAAAAAAAAAAAAAACATGGGAATTTGCCTCACAATACTAGACCGTAATGCTGGAGAGAATGTTCACAGACTAGAGAGAGCAATAACAATATACGCAACCTACCGATTAGCAGTAAAGCTGTATGAGTTAGGCCTTAGTGGTATCGTGAAGGCTGCTGTTTCAGGAGGCAGTCTTATACCTGGGGTGTCTGGAATAATAAAAGCTGAGTTAGATAAAGAAATGGAAAAAATAGAAAAACAAGTTCTCGGTGATGGGGATGCCGATGCTCTGACGGTAATGCCAACAACTGGAATTGCGGCAGACGACCTTCTGAAGAAAGCTGATGATTTGATGCAACAACAACATCAAGGGTTCGCATCTGGTAAGAAATGGGGAGGTATTTATTATCGTAATACAAAGTTATCAGAGCTTCAAGCCGCGATGTGGAAAAAGTTTAGTACCACCAACAGTTTATATCCCATGGTGTTTCCTGTTGTTCGTAAATTCGAAGCAGAACTAGTTACGATTGTTTCCAACATGGTGAATGGAAAAGTTGGACTTCTAACCTCAGGTGGAACAGAGTCAATAATGATAGCAATGCTTGCCTACAGAAATCAAGGCTACCAGAACGGCATCACAAAACCAGAAATCGTCTGCGGTGACACTGCACACCCGGCAGTGTTAAAGGCAGCGATCTACTTTGGAATGAAATTAATAAAGGTAAAAGTTGATCCAAAGACTCAGAAGATGACAGCTGCTCTTACAGCACCAGCGATCAGTAGGAACACTGTTTGTGTATTTGCTTCTGCACCAACATTTTGTCACGGAATAGTTGATCCGGTGACGGAGTTGGCAAAGTTAACGAAATTGAAAAATGTCGGTCTGCATGTTGACAATTGTCTTGGAGGGTTCTTATTGTCATACTTGAAGAAGGTTGGAATTTTTAAAGAACAGTTTGACTTCAGCGTCGACGGTGTTACAACCATGAGTGTCGACGTTCATAAGTACGGATTCGCCTCAAAGGGAGCGAGTTGCACGATATTTAGAGACCCAGAACTTAGAAAACTAACATACGTAACGAGTACTGATGGATGTGAAGGACTTTATGTAACACCAACTATTCAAGGATCAAGAAGTGGTGCTAACATAGCAGCTGCTTGGTCAACTGTTGCATTCCTTGGTGATGACGGTTACTCTACTGCTGCCCACAGACTTAATGACATCAGTCAAGGTTATATTAATGAGTTGGAAAACTTCCCTGAATTAGAACTCCTCGCTCAGCCTGACTGTGCTGTGGTCCCAATTAGGAGTAAGTCACCAAATGTTAATATTTATTTATTGGCATCAATTCTTGAAAAGAAAGGGTGGAATATGTTTACTGGACAGAACCCTCCCGTCATGTCTGTGTGTGTTGGGGAACAACACACTAAAGAAGTGATCAAAGAGTGGTCTGCTGATGTTGGTGATGCTCTTGCAACAATCAGAGCAAATCCGAAAATGGCTGTTGAGGGAGCAGCTGCTGTTTATGGTGTTGCGTCTACAACACCTGATGAACTCCTCAAAACTATTATGTGTCAGTTCGTTGATACCACTCTCACGGTTAAACAGCGTGAATAGTGATTGATGATTTCTCGCGATTTGTTTTTTTACTTATAAAATGCGATACATATCTTATTACTATTGTCTTACCGCTCCTTTTTACGGAAATCTCACTATGACTGCTGTCCGCGCCACTGCAATTGGTGACCACAGTCGGAATTCATTCCGCAACATACTACCTTTTGTTCTTCTCTCTATTTATTTTTGATACAGGTGTTCACCAGCATCTTAATTTCCGATCGTCTGTACTTCTTTTGTTATATTCACATGTTCTGTTGTTTTTGAGCGGCCATATTGTTAATACTTTTGTGTGTAGTTATTGTGTACACCTCGTCTTTGTAGTGGTACGGCAAGCAGAACTTTTGAAAAAACTGAATTTTTCTTTTTTTTTTTTTTTAATGGAAATAAGTATTGTGGTTACGAACGTTAGGAATGCAAAAACTAATTTTAGTGCGTAGTTTACTTTTTATTTGGTTTTGTACAGGTACTGGGGTTCTCTTCATTCAATTATCACCCACCCTCATTAATCACGTCTTAAACACGCAATTCAAATCAAAACTCAAAAGACCCTTCCCCACAATATAATTCAAAATTGTTAGATTTATTGTTCAAATTTAAAAAAAAAAAAAAAAAAAAAAATGCCTCAAGAAGACCAAGTAACACTGTATTTGACTGGTCTTCCGCCAGACGTGACTGAGAGAGAAGTGTATTTGCTTTTTGTAACGATTCCTGGGTTTAAACATGGTATGCTGAAGTTTTCAACAGAAGGTAAAGGGCCGATGGCATTCATCACTTTCGATAATCATGAGAATGCAGAGATAGCAAGACAGGCGACAGATGGTTTGGTTTTCGACCTTTCAGTTCAAAGGAAATTGAAAGTAGTGATATCAACGAATACCAGTAGAATTGAACGAGAAGATAAGTTTGTCGGATCAAACAGAGTTGGTGTGAAGAATGATCTTGAATCGGATTTTTTTGAAGCAGCTCGCAAACTTCAAAGCCACGAAGCCATCATCAAAAATAGGCATGAGCCGTACCCTTCTGCTCAGGTAGGCAGAGGAAGAGGCTCAGGTAGACCTCCTAGCAATGATGGACGAGGTGCTCCTCACAGGGGAGTAGGCCTCCCATGCCCTACTCTCTTCATCGTAGATAAATCCAGAAAAGGGATACCAGAACATATCCTTGATGGTTTAGTTGAGAATATGCAAGGCTTAAAGTCTCGGCACATCAAGGGTAGCAACGCTTGGTTAAACTTCGAGTCGACAGCTGATGCCTATGCCGGGCTTTCCCTAAACGGATGGATAGGAAGTGGTATCGGACCTCTTCATGTTGAGTACTCGAGAAGCAATAAAAACTAAACACCCTTCCCATTCAAAGTGCACTAACAAACAACTACTCAAATCACTTCAAGACCACAACCACATTCAAATACAATTCTTCATAATAAAGTACTACTGATAACAACTTCTCAAAAGGTTTTAAGAGATAACATAAAAAGACAACAGAGGAAGCTGCAGTGTCTCAGGATTACCCCGTTAGGGAATTATTATTATTATTATTATTTTAAAACAAAGGCAACCGAGGGTAACAAGCAGCTGAGATGACGTCGAAGGTTTAGAAGTTATGTGTCGTAGTAGCATTCGTAAAAACATCAAAAACAGTTTTATTCTCCCCCAGCTCAAAAGCAACCACCCAACAACATGGAATCAATCTCTGACATCAAAGCATGCCTTCTGAGAGAAACTGGAGGAGGTGCGCACTTCACATTAGCAATAGACACCTTACTGAGATATGGACAGAACATGTCCAGCAATCCTGAAGATGATAAATTTAAAAGGGTAAACGGAAAGAATCCAAAATACGTTGAAAGGATTGGTAGATACCCTGCTGGTGTAAGATTAATGGAGAAACTTGGCTTCAAGTCGGGTGTAGAAGAAGGAAAGTTGATTGCTTCAGAAATTCCAAGCAGTACAGTGATCAATGAAATTAAGGGCAAGTGTGAACAGACCTGTGACACACCGGCAATGAACGCAGATGCTGCAGCAGCTGCGCCACCAAGTGAAGTCGCCTCAAAGGAACAGAAAATCATTCCTCAAGCACCTCCTTCATTAAAGATCTCACCACAACCTCCAACATCAGAATTAAAGGAAACACCTCGTAATGCTGATGATGCTGCACCAGCACCGGAACCGTCAGAGGAGGTCAACACAAATGCTGATGAGGCTGCTCCAAAACCTGTGAAAACCCCCGAGCTCCCAAAGGCTGTTTTAAAGCTTCGCATTAAGTCCGATGTGCCTGAAACTGAGTCAGCAGAGCCAGCTCCAAAGGCGGTATTAAAGCTTCGTGTTGAACAATCTGATAACGTTATCAATACTGATGAGGCCGTGACTGAACCTGAAGCATCGGAAGACTCAAAACTTCTCAACGAAGCCCCCAAACAATCAGAATGCTCAAAGTCAGCAGAGACAGCTCCAAAGGCAGTTTTAAAACACCGCGTTACTCCTGGCAGCACTGGTAATTCTGATAAGGTTGCTCAAAAATCGGCGTCAAAGGCAACCTCTGTGAAGAAGACTGGAGACGGACCAAAACGTCAGCCAAAGAATGAAGACATTTCTAAAAGAGAAGTTGAGGAAGCGAAGGTAGAAACTCTGCCGTCACCTAAGTCGGATACCACACTGAATGATCAAATGAAGTCGAAGCCAAGAACAAGTCCAATACCTCCTGCTGTAGCCGTAGCCCATAAGCAGATTAGAACACCAGCGACTAACCTCGTTGAAGTGAAGCCTTGCGTTGAGTTGAAGGCGTCGATGTCAACAACAAGAATTGTCGCACCGCAGTCTGTTCTGGTTGAGACTTCAGTCGTTACTAGAATTGCAACTCTTCCGCAAAAATCAGAGCTCGTTGAGTCTTCTGTTACAACTACCATTGCAGTTCCAAATACAAAACCAGCAACTAGAAATCAATCGACTATGAAAACCCCTCCTCCTCCATCTCCACCAACAGAACCAGAGGAAACTGACTTCTGGGCATGTGTGAAGTGTACTTTTCATAATGAGTTGAGATTGTCAAATTGTGATATGTGCGGAACCGAGAAAGTCGGATCCCCGCAGTTCGCTGATGCTCAGTGTAGTCCTGTGATCCCAGTTCCTGAAGAGTTGAGTAGAATAACAGCGACATCAACGGTTGACGTTGGTGTTGGACAAACTCCTTTACAGACAGCTGACTCAGGCTGCAGTCCTATTATAATGCAACATAATGATGCTTCCTGTTCGGCAAATCTGAGAAATGTAAAGACTCCTGTGGATAACGAAGCCTGTCTTGAAGAAGGACTTCTTCGAGTAAGGAAGAGACTGGCAGAATTATGCAGGGGACAGAACGCAAACGGACAACCAGTGCAACCAGCACTAAGTGATTTGACCAACTCTGCCATTAATAGAAACAAAAACGCTACCAACAACAACAACGGTCCGAGCTGTCCTTCACAACCTACGTCACGCGCAGGTTCCACTGGTGTCCTTCGACGAGAACTAACAGGAACTCTTGAATGTGGAGTTTGTCTTTGTCTGATGGTGTACCCTGTGTCAACTCCTTGCGGACATACTTTCTGCCGTCACTGTCTTGCGGAATCGATGTGTAAAACCGGAAAGAAGTGTCCAACTTGCAGAGGTGCTTGCGACTTCGACGCAATGAAATACCCCGAGAACAAAATGTTGGCGGAAGCTGCAAAGCTGGCAAACCCCAGCGAGTACAGCAGCAGAAAGAAGGAAGCTGATGAAGTAATTCTCAAGTTGAGAAAAGACGCCTGTGAGACTACCACGTTACCAGTTCTAATTGGTGATGACTGTCCTTGTCCTGGTAGTACTTGTAAATTACAATTAGCAGAAAGACGTGATGTTGATCTTTTGAGATACATCTCAGCGAACGGTGGGAAGTTCATCCTTCTTCCTTCATCGGAAGGTTCTCGTGTAAGAAAGGGAGCTGTAGGTCTGTCCTGCAGTATTAGAAGAGCTGAAGACTTACCAAATGGACATGCTGCTGCTTCCGTCAATGTCGGGCACCGTATCCTCGTAGTAAAGCATTCTACTGCTCCTGAAGGTCACACTAATGCTGATGTCTTAAAGCACGAGGACTCTAACGAGAGTTCTTACGAAGCCCTCGCTGCTGTTCACCATCTTAAGAAGATTCTCAAAGAGTTCTTCCACTCTCAAGGCCACGGCGTCCAGCGTCAAGTTGAACGGTTTGCAGGTCCAGAACCAGTTCTGCCGGCACTTCCACCAACGAGAACCGAAGGGATTTCTTTAGGTGCCACGAGATACAGTTTCTGGGCTGCTGCTGTGATGTCTCACTTGAGAGTGCTGTCGAAGAGACTAAAGCCAAGTATTGTAACACAAAAGGATTGCGTTTCAAGAGCTACGTCACTTTGTCACATCATTGGAGCCACAATGCGCAGTGGACTCGTATCACGTCAGCCATCAGGACTCCATCGCTATGAAGCAGGTGGTAGAAGAGAAGTTAGAGCAGCCTGAAGTACCCTCATGTTGACTTGATTGGATAGTGATCTAATATTTTATCAAAACTTCTAAAAGGAAATGAAATACCAAATGTTTGTACTTACTACTCCTCAGCACTCTTTCCCTTCACCACTTAGAATCCCACACCTTACACCTTGAAAAGTTGATTACTTCATCAGATAGTTGTTTTTAAGCTGCGCATCGTGAAGAAAATCAGCTTTCAAGTTCGATTCCCTGCTGAGAATGGAAAAAAAAAATAAAAAAGAACAGAAAACCACTCGCACCATTTTTTAGATTTTTATTTTGATAGAGTTGTTTCATTGCCCTCCCCTAAGTAAGAATGTGCCTAATATGTGGTGTATTCGCAAACCAATCTGTGCTTCCTGACAATGTCAGATTTTATTAAGAATTTTTCACACTTTTTTCTTCCCCCTCTCGACTATATGTTAGTCCGCCTTACCTCTCTTGAATTTGTCAGCTGTAAGTCAGCAATATAATTATACCGAATGAAAAGAAACGAACAAAAAAAAAAAAAAAAAAAAGGAAAGAAATAGCAATCCCCAAATAGGGATTGCTACTTTAGATATTTAAAATTTTTTTTTCTCATTTTTTAAAACGCCTTCTTAGTTTATCCTCCCACACGCATCTAGTTAGAATTTAGCCCTTGTATGAGATTGACGAATTGATTATTAGATTTGATTATTTTTACATAATTCTTTTTTTCTCTTTGCAAAGGAAGAATTAAGAAATAAGTGGAACAGGTAGGAAGACCCAGTAAACGTACAAATAATATAATTGCGAACACAGTAAATACTATAACAAAATCAAACAAAGAAAATGATGGGACTGGACAAGCCTTCGACAAAGATTGGAAAGAAGGAAAAGAAAAAGGAAATAGGAAATATGACTACACGTTATCGAAGAGGTCAGGCTCCTGCATGGCTTGGTGAGGACAGTGATGAGGAAGAGATTTCGGTGTTTGAAAAAAAGGGTAAAAATATTGAAATAAAAGACGTAGCAGACAAGAGATTGGAAAGAATGAATCAGCCTCCAGTCACAACATCAAGACGTAGAGTTAGAGAAGCTGATATTGTGGAAGAGACAGTCGTCGAGAAACCATTAACACGAAATGATGAGGAAGACGATTTCGAACAGCGTCGCGCACGTGCTCGCGCCAGAGCCGTAGAACCAGAAGTCGTCGAAGAAGAATCCGACGGCAGCAGCAGCTACGAAGAAGTCACTTGTTCCGAATCTGAAGAAGAGCAAACCATGACTGTTGCGAAACCTCAATTCTTTGTATCAAAAACTGATCGAATTACTCACTTAGAAACCCGCAAACAGGCAGCTGAGCTCGAAGACGAAACCCGTCGACGCAGAGAACTTAACGACAAAAGAACTGCAGCAGCCAGAGGAATGGTTATCACAGACATTAAGCGTCAAGAAGATGCTGAACAAAACAACGATGCTGAAAGTGACGGTGAAATGCCTGACGATAGTGATGATATAAATGTTGCTATGGCAAGAGAGCTGTGGAAGCTACGAGAGCTTCAAAGGATTGCTCGCTATAAGAAAGAACGTCAGGATCAAGAGGCTGACCGACTTGAAGTCGAAAGACGTCGAAACTTAACTGATGACCAGCGTAAGCTAGAAAATATACAATATGAATTACAAAGAAAGGAGATGGGACTCGACAAGCGTAAAGTAAAATGGAATCATATGCAGACATACTTCCACAAGGGAGCATACTTTCAAGAGACAACTGAAAAGGGAATGGAATCGGAAGCATTGTACCGACGTGACTTTGGAGAAGCAACTGGTGCTGACAGAACTAACAAAGAGATGCTCCCAGCTGCAATGCAAAAGCGTGGTGACAAATTCGGAAAGGCAGGTCAATCAAAACATACTCACTTGACTGATGTGGATACGACGTATCAAAAAGATACATCTGGAGGTCTTTCAGAGAATCCTTTTATTACTAATGCCGCTCGTAGTAATGTTGCTAATTCTGGAAATAATGCATTTCAGTCTCAAGAAAGTCACATGTTCTTCAAACATGCGAAGGTCTCAGACACCCGCGCGGCTCCTGTTGGGTCAGCTTCATTTGGTAAGGCAGGAACGACTCATAAAGATAATGTTATGGATCGTCCATCAAGAAGAAAGTAGTAGTTTTGTGACTTCCAAGATAGAAGACCACCAGATGTGTGTTCTTAATCTAATCTATTAGGCGGTGATAAGCAGTTACCGTTTTCCTTATTTTTGTGTTACCATAACCAGACATACATGTTACCTGTATTCTTTTCTTCTAAAAGGTCATAATATAAACAAATAGCTATAAGAGGGATGTCAATAATACGATACTATTTGAAATAGTAAATCAACTCTTTTGTAACAGGAAATAACAACGACCACACAATGAACCGCGCAAGAATGATGCTCCTTATTGAAAGAGAGGTCGGCCTTACCAGCAATGGAATGAAATTTCCGTTGGAACCTGCGAGATGTGGTATGTAATTTACGAAGAACACTACTTACAGTTCATGTTATGACTTGTACAAAAATCAGGTAAAATTAAGCCACCGATGTGGAGCAACAAGGACTCGCACTTTATAGACCTGGCGTCGTATGAAAGACTGAAGTTAGATACGCTACGACCGGTACTGGCGCAGAGATTTCAGATTCAAGACAAGAATTTAGCTGTATACAACGAAGATGGTAGGGAAATAGATGAAGTCCAAGCTGGAGAGAACTACTACGTCGCTGGCTACTTTGATTGGGGAAGAGGTTGTCCTCGTGTCACTGCTGGACAGGTAGACTTCGCTGAAGGAAAGTAAAAATACCAGATTATTATTTTTTACTGATATTTTGCAGGGGTGGGGGTACAAACTTTTTTTTTTTATTTATAAAATAAATTCGTTCATTTTTTTTTTTATAAAACGAAACGTGTATTTTTTTTAATTCATTTCATAAAAAGTACATCTTAACTAAAACGTTATTGTGATCCTCGCACTGAGTACTTGTTTTCTTTTATATTCAGTGCGAGGAAAAAGCATAAAATCCGCAATTGTGGGGAAGGGAAATAAACTTCTATTAGAGCTTTACTGAAAAGTCAAATAACAGCGAAAGTTGTGCAGCAAAGCACCTGAGCTCTTAGTTTTTTTTTTCGATTGAGTAGCTTTGGCTTTATTAAAATTTCTCTTAACTCATCAATCCTGTCTTATATATATATTTTTGATCTTAATATCCTTCACGGCCTTGCCTCCCCTCGTCCTCCTCAGCTAGTTGCTCGTCGTTTTGTGAGTATTACGTTGAAGGCAGCGGTTGCTTTTCAATCCAAGCGTCTATTTATTGCCGTTATATGATTGCTTGGCTATTCATTGTTTTATTTAGCAAGTTACCCCCCGACAAAACCTTTAGCTCATGTTGGTTTGATCACCGAATTCTGTTTGGTGTTCACATTTTTATTTAGAATATTAAATGCTATTTAATATAATTGTTCTCCTTTTTCCCGTTTGTTCGTTGTCATAGTAGTGGCATCATTTTTTTTTTCTTTTTTTTCTTCCCTCCCCTTACACTCATATGTTGATAATTTAATTGGATGTTTTCTTCCTAATTTCGCACGTAATTTCTATTTCGAAAAAAAAAAAAAATAAAAACAAAAAAACTAGCTTTTCAAAAGTATCGTTGAGTGCGGGTCCACCCCCCCCCCTTGTTGAGTCGATGACTACCTTCTTGTAAGTAACTAAGTGGTAAGCTTCGCAAAGTGATCCTGCAGAGATGATGGTAATTTCTCTCAAAAAGTAGTATCAATACCATAGCGTTCGCGAAGCTTTACCGCTTTCCCCGGTTACTTTCACGGAGAATGAAAAAGTTTAATCTACTCTCGCTATTACACACTTTTTATGTATCCCTCCCCCCTATTCAAAGAAGGTTGTGACCGACTAATTAATTGAAAGAAGGAAAAAAAAAAAAAAAAAAAAAAAAATGAGATTTTTTTTGAGATTGCCTGTAAATTCCCTTAAGGGAGTTGACTTCGATAAAGAAGGTTCTAGTTTATCGTTTGAATCTTTGTTTTCGGTTTTGGTTAAGGTAGGTGCTGCAAATAGAAACAACATGAAGATATCTCAGTTTTTTTAAATCAGAAACTAGTCCCCACTACCACGGAAGATTCCCTTTGCAGTACACATGATGATCTCTCTTTGATTAGTTCTTTTTCTACGCTTCGACAGGGCAGTTGTATTGTGTCAGTTCGTACAGAAAAGTAGTGTTTCTCTTTCGGTGTCATGTCCCCTCAGCAGGTATCAAAATATGTGTCCTCTGGCTCTTGCTTTTTTTTTTTTTTTTGTTACATAACCTGGTAGAAACATGAAGCAACTACTACAACAAGAGAAATGCTCAACTCACAGAAGCTTCATTTCTGATATGGAATTGTATTGGGTCACGCACACATAACTGATTAGCTCATCCTGTTTTGTTCATTATGTAATGTATTACTTCATCTTACAGAATAATATAAATATGGCTTTGCGAAGAATCAAGAAAGAGTACACGGACCTTCAAAAGGAGCCGTTGGCCAACACCTCTGCTGGACCAGTGTCAGAGAGTGATATGTTCACATGGAAGGCGACAATCATGGGGCCTGAGGAGTCACCTTACCAGGGAGGAATCTTCTTTTTGAACATCCACTTCCCAACCGACTACCCATTCAAGCCACCAAGACTACAGTTCACTACCAAGTTGTACCATCCGAACGTTAATGCTAACGGTGGTATCTGTTTGGATATTTTGAAGGAACAGTGGTATGTGTAGTACTCTCTTTATCTTCCAAGTTGTACTTTGCAAAATTAAACGACTAAACAAACAGGTCACCTGCCTTGACCATCAGTAAGGTGTTGTTGTCAATCTGCAGTTTGTTGACTGACCCAAACCCGGACGATCCATTGGTGCCTGAGATCGCTAGAATCTTTAAGACGGTATGTTGAATGTGAGTTGTTCAAAATTAAATTCAGAACCTAATCAAACCCTAAAACAGAACCGCGCTCAGTTTGAACAGACCGCAAAGGAGTGGACTCGCAAGTACGCCAGTTAGGCTACGGATTAATTGTGATGTTTTGTTGTTGTTTTTTCTTTCTCTCGTCGGGTGTTTTTCTTTTGCAGACAGTAGAAGAGGTTCTTCTCTTGAGTCCCATCCCTTAGCTAACTCCGCGTGACCAAGAGGCAGTCCGTTATAATGATCTGCTTTGCTTCTATCTGCTTATTCATTATGTAGGAATAATTTTCTTTAATCAATGCTTATACATGTTTAGTGATTGTTTTATCAATACTCTTTTTCTTTCTTTTGGCTTGGTACCACAGAATGATGATGGGAAAAAAAAAAAAAAAAAAAAAGGACTGAAAAACTTCTTTAAAAAAAAAAAAAAAAAAAGTATTGGCATTCTGTTGTTGTTTTTTTTTGACTTGTTGAATGGCAGGTAGCACTGAGCTCAACAGTTCGTGTAGTCTTTTCGAACAAGCGTTTTGTTTTATCAATTTTTTTATTTTAAAGGCTAATGCAGAAGTGCCTCGGCCTTCTGTAGCCGTTTCTTTAAAGCAAAAGCAAATAAATTTGAGCAACTTGCTCATCACATCCAGCCTATTTCCGCCGGAGAAACTTCATTGCTCTTGTTATCATTTTCTTTTTTATATATATTTTTGTAAGAGATAGTGGGTTCGTGTTCTTATATAGAAATTATTGTTAATAATGCGCTAGGAAGCGGTAGCAGCAATCTCAGAAGTTTTCTCGGCCGCAGTCCAGGTTGGTTCCTTCTTTCTTACCACTTGTTCAATTTCTGACAACTCTTTCTAAGTGGTTCAGAGTAGTTCGCGGTGGTGATTCTCTTCTTTTTATGGGGAGATAAAATAACACCAAAAAAAAAAAAAAAAAAATGTAACTGTTATTCTAGGAAAAATAAAGTTTTACTTTTGTTCTCTCCTAAATAGTTAGCCTTTCACTGTGTGAAAGGTTCGGTCCAACCCGAATTTGCTGTGGCTACCTTTTTAAAGGCCACGGAGGTTATCTATCCTTGTGCTTTTTTTTTTTTTTTTTTTTTTTTAAAGTTTGCCTTTTTATTTCTTCCCTTTCTTAATTTTCTGCATAATTTTGATTATTCTGCGTGAGTAGCGGTTTTTTTTTTTTACGGCAACACGGCATGTTGTCACGAGCAAGGACGACTGTCGGCATGTGAGAGGCCAGCTCAAACATATAAAGATCTGAATTATAAGTACTTTTTTTCTTCAGGGGAAGTCTTGATTTCGGAAGTTCCAGAACAACTGGTAGTACTGTTTTCAAGAATAAATATTTTTTCCCTTTTCAGAGTTTAACTAAATATGGCTTTGCGAAGAATCAAGAAAGAGTACACGGACCTTCAAAAGGAGCCGTTGGCCAACACCTCTGCTGGACCAGTGTCAGAGAGTGATATGTTCACATGGAAGGCGACAATCATGGGGCCTGAGGAGTCACCTTACCAGGGAGGAATCTTCTTTTTGAACATCCACTTCCCAACCGACTACCCATTCAAGCCACCAAGACTACAGTTCACTACCAAGTTGTACCATCCAAACGTTAATGCTAACGGTGGTATCTGTTTGGATATTTTGAAGGAACAGTGGTATGTGTTTATTTTATAGTGTTTTCCCTCATGAAAATATTAAATAACTGAAATAATATTAAACAGGTCACCTGCCTTGACCATCAGTAAGGTGTTGTTGTCAATCTGCAGTTTGTTGACTGACCCGAACCCGGACGATCCATTGGTGCCTGAGATCGCTAGAATCTTTAAGACGGTATGTTGAATGCATTTCTTACGGAATGACAATCAGGTCAGATTAGGTTTCTAAATACAAAAAAAAAATAATTAAAAAACAGAACCGCGCTCAGTTCGAGCAAACGGCGAAGGAATGGACTCGTAAATACGCCAGCTAGGCTCTACGTTGTGTGTCTGGTCGTGAAGGTGGCCTTGTTGCTTCTTAAACACTTCACACCCTAGAGGAGAAAACTACTGGAAGATTGCTTCTTAGTGTTGTGCTGTTACTTTTTTTTTTAAAAACTTTTTTTATTTTCGATTCATTTTTTTAATTTTTTTTTGTTGTTTAATTGGTTTTCGCTAACGTACAATGCAGTGAAGCTATCATCACAGGGTCAGTAGGTACTTCTTCGAAAGAAGAATTAACTAAGAATTAACTTAGTTGAAGCCTATCATCACGTGTCTTATATACGCAGTTGCCCTCCGGAACCACCAGTCCAAAATGAATGAGTGTCTCCCCCGTTTTATTTCTTTTCCCTATTAATTTTTATTTCTTCTTGCAATTTTTTTTTTCCCCCCCGTTTCATTTTTTTTTTTCCACCCATCCCCTCTTTTTTTGAAAATTTTACAGAGACAAGGCGTAGATACAAGTGCTGGTTCCATTAAGTACAAGGAAAAAAAAAAAATTTAAAAAAAAAAAAACATGATTCCTCGCGCTAACTAGATTCATCATGTTTATACCACACTACGAAGGAATAAGCATAAAAAAAAAAGATTGTTAAGGACAACATATTATTGTGCTCCTTAGTGAACAGTGGTTCAGCTGGCCTTTTTTTTTCAGAAGCTTCTCTATTTATCCCCTGGAGTGTTTACTATTGAAGCAATTTTTTTTTTTTTTTTTTGAGAGCTGAATGCAACAAAAAAAAAAAAAAAAAAAAATGTTTCTGCTACTGCAAGAATCAGTGTTCTGACCGCCTGTTCACCACCGACTTCACATTCTGGTTCCTTTTTTTTTTTTCCGCTTCTTTTTCTTTGAAGAAAAATAAGGAGGAGAAAAAAAAAAAAAAATTACAAAAAGAAAAGAACCAGGAAAAGAGAAAATGACTCGCACCTATCCCCAACCAAAAAAAAAAAAAAAAAAAAACAGCCGCCCTTTTTTTTTCCTTTTCCCGCTATAAAAAAAGAGAGTTAAAAAATGTTGAAAAAGAAAAGAAAAGGGTGAGAATGAAAATATACAAAAAAAAAAAAAAAAAAACCTATCCCATCCCCAAAATTGATTTCTTTTATTTTTCTTAGGCAACGCAAGCCGCCTTGTTAACGACAATACTTCATTTAATTATTTCCCCAGCTAAGATATAATTATCCTATTATCAGAACCACTGCAGTAGTAAGAGGCTCAAGCCAGTTTGTAGTATCTGCCTTTTGGGTGCTGTTCATGTATCACTTTCTCACCCAACAGCCTGTTTTACTTTTTAAGCCCCTTAACGCTCTAAAACTAAAATGAGAGAAGTCATCTCTATCCACATCGGTCAGGCTGGTTGCCAGGTTGGTAACGCGTGCTGGGAGTTATACTGCCTTGAGCACGGTATCCAGCCTGATGGCGCTATGCCATCAGACAAGACCATCGGAATTGAGGACGATGCGTTCAACACCTTCTTCAGTGAGACCGGATCTGGAAAGCACGTCCCACGTGCCGTCTTCCTCGATTTGGAACCAACCGTCATCGACGAGGTAAGAACTGGAACCTACCGTCAGCTCTTCCACCCTGAGCAGTTGATCTCAGGAAAGGAGGATGCCGCCAACAACTACGCCAGAGGTCACTACACCATCGGTAAGGAGATTGTTGACTTGTGCCTCGACAGAATTAGAAAGCTCGCTGACAACTGTACTGGTCTCCAGGGATTCCTCGTCTTCAACAGTGTTGGAGGAGGTACTGGATCCGGTTTGGGAGCTCTTCTTTTGGAGAGACTGTCGGTTGACTACGGCCGCAAGTCAAAGTTGGGATTCACCATCTACCCATCCCCACAGGTAAGTACCGCTGTTGTTGAGCCATACAACAGTGTGTTGTCCACTCACTCTTTGTTGGAGCACACTGACGTTGCCTGCATGCTTGACAACGAGGCCATCTACGACATCTGTAGAAGAAACCTCGACATTGAGAGACCAACCTACACCAACTTGAACCGTCTTATCGCTCAGGTCATCTCATCCTTGACCGCCTCCCTTCGTTTCGATGGTGCGCTCAACGTTGACGTAACTGAGTTCCAGACCAACTTGGTGCCATACCCAAGAATCCATTTCATGTTGTCATCATACGCTCCAGTCATCTCAGCTGAGAAGGCCTACCACGAGCAGTTGTCGGTTGCTGAGATCACCAACGCCGCATTCGAGCCAGCTTCCTCGATGGTTAAGTGTGACCCACGTCACGGTAAGTACATGGCCTGTTGTTTGATGTACAGAGGTGACGTCGTTCCAAAGGATGTCAACGCCTCCGTTGCCACCATCAAGACCAAGAGAACCATCCAGTTCGTTGACTGGTCCCCAACTGGATTCAAGTGTGGTATCAACTACCAGCCACCAACTGTTGTTCCAGGTGGTGACTTGGCCAAGGTTCAGAGAGCCGTCTGCATGATCTCCAACTCCACCGCCATCGCTGAGGTGTTCGCTCGTATCGATCACAAGTTCGATTTGATGTACTCCAAGAGAGCATTCGTTCATTGGTACGTTGGTGAAGGTATGTGATAATAATAATTATTTATTGTATTTCCAAGTTGTTGATTCTGAAACTCTTTCTGCATGCAGCCATTCCTGTACTGCAGCTCTCTCTCTGTTGTGTCTGAGATTATCACTTTGATGCTCGATCGAGTCACTAGAAACTGCGGCACACGACGCTAGTGATGTTAATAACGGAGTGCAATTCTGCTGGGTTGAGTTGAATGTACTCTCTCCTGCGGGAAATGCTTCGGAAATAATTCCTGAAAAAACCGGCGAAGAGCAACTTTTAATTAACCCTTCTCGTAGAAGACATCTCTGAGAGGCGTTGGAGGGTTGCGAGAGTCACGAAAACCAATCTCTGCCTTGTTTTGAGAAGAGGAACTCCTCAGCCCTGGCTGTTGCCACTTCAGTGCAGTAGTCAGGATACTCCCTTTGTTAATCACTTGTTTTCCTGTTGCTATAATGATAGATGTATACCAGGGTACTGGACTCTGAATTCCGAAAGGGGTGTTGCGGTCTGTTAGATCTTTTGGTTTCCAATCCCGAAGTGATGCTGTGGATGACATGTTTAAAGACATCAGATCTGCGAGAGGTGGTCCCTGGGGCTATGTCTGATCCTAGCTTAGTAGCATGAAGACTCCTAGGAATGTTGTGGGCTAAATTTCTCAATTTTAAACTTCTTAACGGAAGTTTTACTCATCACTCGTTACTAAACTATCATAATATGGGTAAGTTATTCAGACTACTTTATTACATCAATATAATCAACAACAGGTATGGAGGAAGGAGAGTTCTCTGAGGCCAGAGAGGATTTGGCTGCCCTCGAGAAGGACTACGAGGAGGTTGGTGCCGAGTCCGCTGACATCGAAGGAGAGGAGGATATCGAGGAATACTAGATCCTACCCTTTTTATTTTAAATCCTTTTTTTTTTATCCTCAGCTGGTAGAGTATACTAACTTGCAGGATAAACTTATATTCCGGGATTATGGTTTTTTTCCCCCCCCCATTCCACCTTCCTTTATTTTTTTTTGGCACATCCCTTTGCGGGAAATTTTCACCACTCACATGTAAAGCAATCGCCCTAGTAGCATCCCTGGTCGTACTCCTTATGTCCGACTGAGGGACGATACAGCACGAATCTGTAAACTTGAATACTGCTCTCTGGTTTTATACGTATTTTAAATCAGTTTATCAAAAAAAGAACAAAAAAAAAAAAAAAAAATGGCATTGCGACGCATAAAGAAAGAATATACAGATTTACAAAAAGATCCGTTAGCAAATGTCACTGCTGGTCCGGTTGCAGAAAGTGATATGTTGAGATGGAAGGCAACGATAACAGGACCGAATGATAGTCCATATCAAGGAGGAATTTTTTATTTGATAATTCAGTTTCCAGCTAATTATCCTTTTAAACCACCTCAATTGCAATTTACTACGAAATTATTTCATCCAAATATAAATGCAAATGGAGGGATTTGTTTAGACATATTGAAAGATCAATGGTAATGTTATAATTTTCATTTTTCATTTTTTTTTTTAAAAAAAAAAAAAATAAAGTCCCAACTTTAATAAAACAGGTCACCCGCCTTGACTATTGGTCGTGTTTTAATATCAATCTGTAGTCTGCTTACTGACCCTAACCCAGATGATCCGTTAGTCCCGGAAATAGCATCTCTTTTTAAACAGGTATGTGAATATGTGTTATTCTAAGCCAAAGATGGATATTCAAAAAAAAAAAAAAAACAACAATCAACAGGATCGTGTTAAGTTTGACAAAACAGCTGCTGAATGGACCCGTAAATACGCTTCTTGAAAAACTACCATCACTAGTCTTTTGGTAGAAAAAATTCAATAAAAGTAGCATTCAGGACATACCTTGATTATTATTTACTATCCGTTTCAAGGAACAGTTCAGGCAGCCTGTCTGAATCGTAAAAAAGATGATCTAAGGAACAATATTTGTATTGTGTTGTTCACTCCTCAGTCTAGCTTTGAGGCTCTTTTACGTTCATATATTTATTTGGTTGTATCCGTCATGAAGTTACAGCGATCTCAGACACAACTGGTAACATTACTCTCTTACAGCAGTCATAACGTTGGAATGGATTTCGAGTGAAAAAAAGGACTGTTTTTTAGGAAGCTTGGTTTTTATTTGTGATCTTTTTTTAAATATTATTTTTCTTTTCTCATTTCAGGACCTTCTTGCTGACTCAAAAAGCAGAAGTACAAAGCCACAAAGCTACTAAACAAAAACATAACCGCCATCAGAGCGAACGAATCCAAATAACAAAGATGACGGGAATTGATATATTTATGAAACAAAATGGGATACAGACTAACACTACTGAAGAGTCTCGCTCATCATGGGGAGAGAATAGTGGTAAATCAGCTCTGGGTTGGTTAGCTGCCAAGACGCAACCGAGGCAGCTAACTCCTAGTCCTCCACCCAAGGAAGAGTTTAATGTTGCGGACTTTCTGTCAAGTAAGCAGCCGTTGCCACCGAACGAGCCGCCGCCCCCTACACCCCCGCCACCTCATGATAAGCCCCCGACAACTCTTTCGAGAAGTCAGAGTTTGTATACTGAGACGGCACCACATGTCCTAACAATGCAGCATAGTAATAGTGTCCAGAGTCTTTTCAAAATGAATCAAAAGGGTGAAAATACCCCTCCGCAAAGAAGTTCTCCGACTTCCAGGAATGATCCGCAGCAGCAATTACAGCAGCAGATGCAACAGCAGCAACAGCAGCAGTTACGGCAACAGATGCAGCAACAGCAGCTTCAGCAACAACAGCAGCAACAACAACAGCAACCAATGTGGTTATTACCCACAATGGGAGGTATTGGTATGATGCAACCAACTTATGTACCACAGCCAGTAATTCAGGGAATCTCACAGGTTCAACAAGTACAACAAGTCCAGGCTCCTCATATTCCAACTCCTCCAACTGAGCCGCCTCCACCAGAGCCACCTGTTCCACCAGAGGCACCACCTCCACCAGTACCAGAGCCTCCTACTATTCCTCCTCCTCCTCAAGAGGCTCCTCCTGCTGAACCGGCTCCCCCTGTAACCGTCTTTCAGAAGCCAACTCCACCTCAGCAGCATCAGAAGCCTCAAAAGCCAACTCCACCGCAACCTTCTCAGCAGCTTCGACGAGTTGAAAAACCAGTTGACAAACCGCAGCCTGTGCCTGAGCCTCCAGTACCACGTCCTCCTGAGCCACCAATGGCGGATATCGAACCTGTTGATATCTTCAAGGTTGAGGCTCCTCCTGAGCAGCCTGCTGTAGCACTATCGTTAGCACGCTATGGTTTGGCGACTGACAGATTAGCGAGAGCGAGGTCTGAGCTTTCAGTAAAAATTGGTTGTCTGGTAATTGCGAACAAGTCTCTCTGTGAAGTTGAAGAAATAGAAAGTGGTAGAGTAGTACTTAGAGCAATCCATGGCAACTACTGGATGGAGCGACCACTAGCGACTGTCAGACGTGCGAGACTAATTATTTTGAATCCAAAGAATTCTCTCTTTGAGTCTCCAAACAAAGAAAGCCTCAAGTCTTTCGTTACTTTTTTGAAGTCTTCTGCTGCTGTTGCTACCACTTCTGCTGCAGATCACCTTCTCTCAGAAGTTGCATTTACTCACGAGGGTGAATACACTGAAGTGTGGAATTCCCACCCAGAGTGGTCCGAGTGTGATACTTTAGTTCTTGAAGAATCTACTGAGGCAGTAAAGAACTGTTCTACTAATGTATGTTCCCTTCTTGTTTTGTGAAACCGTTTTCAAAAAAAAAAAAAAAAACAATAAAAGTAATTCAACACAGGCTGTTATAATTCCTCCAACGCAAGGCAGCCAGAAGGACAAATCGCTTTTCACGGAATTGCGAGAAATAATTGAGGTATGTCTACTGATTACTTCATGGAGTCAGTTTTAAAAAAAAAACAACAACAAAAAAATCCCCAACAGAAACTATTTAACTCAAGTGATGACACCCGTTCAGTAGTTGACGATAACGTTACTGGAAAGTGGAAGAGCGTATGCCTTTTATCACTTATTTAATAAATGATTATGTCTTGACCAACAGAGCGCAACATACAAAATAATTACAGGGGGGATGGCCATCAAAGAAGAGCGAAGAACCTTCAATCTCCGATGACAAGGAAAAGGTATGCATCAAAACAGGATTGTTTTTTTTAGTTTTCCTCCGATCATTAGAATATCTTAATAACAACAGGGTGATGATGAGCTTTTGAGACTGAATAGCATCGAAGAAGTTCCTAAGGTGGTGGGCTCTGGGTTTGCATCAAAGGCGCCTACCGATGCCGCTGTTAAATTTGCACTCGCTCAGCTTGGAATTACTTACGGAAATCCAAATTCGATTAGTCGCAGAGAAAAACATACCAAAATGTACTGCTGGATTTCGGATCCTAAATTCTCACGATCAAAGGAAGCTGATAAGGCAGTCACTGTAGTTGGTGACTGGACGGAGGAGTTCTCAAAGAGTCGCCGGGTATGGTGGCCTAATAATGACACTGCCATTGAAACTGGTAAGAAGAAGACCCTCAGTGACTATCCGCGTTTTCCTCTGCCCTCGTCATCTTCTTCACCATCGTCATCCTCTTCCATGAGACAAAATAACAACAAAAAGAGAGGAAAGAGAGGAGGCAAGAACTAATCTGAGTTTCACTCGGTGCAGTTCTTCAATACGAGGTAGTGATTCGTGCCCTGTAAGCTACCGGACGGGGACAAGGGCGAGAACGGGATCTCAAACTTTACTATTTCTCTCTTTTTTTTTTCTTTTTTTTCAAAATTATTTGAAAAACAAAAACTTTTGGTTAGTATTATTCAGGTACGTAGAGTTTTTTTCAAAGTCAAAAGGAAAATAGAAAAAAAAAAAAAAATGCACATAGCGTTGCCATTCCAATCACTTTGGTACCCTGTGGATTATGGATGGTGGCGATAAGAATTAAATTCCTTCATAGTTTTCGATATTTAATTGTGACTTTTCTCGAAAGGAAAGCGGGTGTGGGGAGAAATGAGGAGAGAATCAAACAAATTGTCGTTTTTATTTTTTTATTTTTATTTTTGTGTAACAATTTATTTGTGCTTACGTTATACTCCACTTAACGTAAGACTTGTTTAAGTTTGTCATTTGTTGGGGAAAAAAAAAAAATCAAGCAGCGATTAATAGCTTTTCGTTTAAGCAAAAGTGTTGGTGTATGCAAGCCCACTTCATTCCCGTTTTCCCTGATCTCTCTTTTTTTTCTTTTTTTTTTTTCTTCTTTAAATCAGAATAAAAAAGCGCACTCGGGGGTACAAACCTACTTATTGCTATTTCTTTACAGCTCTTTTTTTTTTTTTTTTTTTTCCCCCCACTGGCACTGTTACTGTTTTTACATTGTCAAAGTTTCACCCCCACTAGCACTGGACTCTGTTAACGTTGCAAATGGGTCCAATTTTTTTTTCTTTTTTTTTCTTTTCTTCTCTCCCCATCCATATTTCTTTGCTTATTGTACGATCTCGTACACGATTGTTATCAGGCTACCTTTTCTTTTAGAGGGCTTGTGCAAAAAACAGACTAACTACAGCTTTTTTTTCATTTTCCCCAACTCCCCGTTTTCTTTTTTTTTTTTTTTTTTTTGGCTGTAAAAAAAAATAAGTTGAAAAGTTCGAAATGACTCGATGAGGGGTCTGTGGCAATCCACTCTTCAGATTCCAATATTGAGCAATTCAAAACAGTGGTGTTTTTCCCCCCTACTTAATAATAAAGTGAAAAAAAAAAAAAGATTGTCCAAAAAAACTACGTTTATTCAGAAAAAAAATCTCCTACTTTTTTTATGCAATTGCAAAACTGTTGAAACGTGTGGTTCCCTTTTTTTTTTCTTTTTCTTTTTTTTTTCTCTTTTTTCCATTAAATTTGTGATATTATAAATTAGTTTAAATTCTTTTTTTTACCTTTTAAAGTTTAATAAGAAATGGTTGAGACGCCTCACGGCTTTTCCACTAAATCTGTTACCCGTAGCAGTCAACTACTTGTTAAGGGAGATTTGTTCCATTTGCTGCATGTTGGCAATAAATTAGCTCACTTCTGCTTTGTGATTTTCTTTTTTTAATTTGTTTTAGGGAAAAGGAGTTTTTTTAGAAGGAAAAAAAAAAAAAAAAAGAATAAAGTAGTACTTTTTGTGTGGAATTAGTATGCTGTTGTGTTATTTTTTCATCCTCACTTCCAATTTTTCTTTTTTCCCCCTTCACTTTTTAAAGCATCTTTTTCTTCTTCTACTCCCTCAAAGAAATTATGTCTTCATATTATTATCTGTCGCTGCTTAGTTCTTTCAATCGTTATTACTTACCAAACAGCTGGTAGATGTTTCGTTGCCTGTGCTGCTCTTCAACTTTTTTGGATTTCCTTTTTTTTTTTTTTTTTTTGAACTTTAGTCACATCTATCCCTCTGTTGCCTATCCGTAACAAAAAAAAAAAAAAAAACAAAAAAAACAAAAAAAAAAACGCTTTCTTTTTTTTTTTTTTGGAAGATGCAGCATTCGGTACTTTTTCGAACAACTTTTTTTTTTTTTTTTTTTTTGAATTCTAAATTAGGGAATGTCTCTACTTTTGAAGAGTTGTTGCAAAACTCTTTGTTCTCGTGTTTCAACTATTTCTTTGTTTATGAGGTGTGACAAGCTCCGTCAACACAATTCTTAAATTCATTTTTTTTTTTTTTTTTTTTTACGTTTTGTCTGTTTTGGAACCTAGGTTTCGATTACAAAGAAAAAAAAAAAAAAAAAAAAAAAAAAAAAAAAAAAAAAGGCAAAACACTGCTGTAACAGCCCAGATGAAGATATAATAAAATTGTCGTTATGCTTCCCCCTTTTTTTTTCCCCCTCCTTTTTTTTTTTTTTTTTTTTTTAAATTAATTTTTTTCCTTTAAATATTGCTAGTCATGGGTTTGGTTTTAATGCGTATAATATTTAAGTAGGGAAATTTTAGTACACTGTAATGGGTGTCTTTTTACCTGTTTGTAATATGCTTCGCAAAAAAAAAAAAATTCCAACTCGGCAGATACTCCTCACTCTCTTGAGAGATTGGAGTGATTTTTTTTTGTTTGTTATTTTCCCTTTTTGAAAAACTTTTTCTTTGCCCAACCAGAATTCCTGTGCAGACATCAGTGCTCGTGAAAGATTATGTTGTTTTGTTGTTTTTTTTTTTTTTTTTTTATTCAGGCGCAGTAGGCTGCCTATTCTGGTAACAAAAAAAAAAGAAGGAAAAAAAAAAAAACTTTATTTTTTTCAACTAACTCTCACACACATTTATCACTCCTAATCACCCTCCTTTTGCTTGTGAAAAGGGGAACCGCAAGCATAAAAAAAAATGGAATACTGTGATAATCTGAAATCTTGTCAAGAAGAACAAGTGACTGTTTCTCCCGTTTTCGTATTACTTTTTAATTTTTTATTTTCAATTGTCTTTTTTAAAATTCATAACCTGAAATAAGTGATTTCTCGATATTCTGAGTAGCTTGTTTTTCGTCTTAGCAGCCTTCAAGAAGTGAGCCAAAAAAAAAAAAAAAAAAAAAAAATTGTGCTGACACGATTCTCAGAAAAAAATAAATTATTACTGGCTCGCCCTAACAAAGCGTTATGCTGGAAACGTTGACTTGCCTCCAGTCTATTGTGTACTAAAATTATCCTTAAGCCAAGTACATGTGTTTTTTATGACTGCGAACTTCATAAGTTCGTTGTGTTCAGGTAGCAACTGTTGGGAGATATTTGTGTGGTCATCGTTCGCAATGGTTTCTTTTTTTTTTCTCTTTCCTTTACTTCTCTCCCTCGCTGTTGGTTGTGTTCGATGTGAAGCTAAAAAAATATTTTCTTTTTTATTTAACCCGTTCCCCTATTTCCCATCATTTCTTTTATAAAACACTACCTATATTATTTATTCTATTTTCTCTTTTTTTTTTTTTTCTTCTCTTTTTATTATCTTGTTGCTTTCTTCTACAGGGTGGTCACTCACCCGAATTGGTTGGCTCGTCAGTGGCCGACAGTCTTTTTATTTTATCTATTTTCTTCGCTTTTTTTCTTTTCCCCCCCCCTTCCCATTATTTTCTTTTCCTTCCTGAGGTCAGGTTCCACATTCAACATCTGCCCCATTACCTCCCTAGTTGCTACGCACGTGGCCAAGGACTCGTTCCTCGCTTCGAACTACTTATTACCCAATGTAGGTTGTTGCTGATGTGACTTGTGTCACTTAAGGTTTCAACATGAGTTTTAACTACTTTTCTTCATATTATTTTTTTTTCCTTTTTTTTTTTTTTTTTTTTATCCTCCCTCAATAGGTATCGCTGTGTTTATTCAAAAATATAAAATTTTTTTTCTTCTTTTTTTTTGTGTTTTTTTTTCCTTCGGACAATCGATTATTGGAGTGCATATGTACGGACCTTTCTAGTTATTGAATTGAAAGAAAATATCATCTCAAATCGATTTATTGCTCCACGTCCGTTGTTAAGTTTGTATTTTCTTGTTGTAGCTCTTCATTGCTTGTTCAAGAGGCACTTCGTATAGCATCGTGGTGATCAGCCTCAGATGCTAAAATGAACCCAGTTGCTGACTGTATTCCTTGCGAAGAACAGTGTCTTATGTTGAGAAGGCAAATTTTTTTGACTGAAAAAAAAAAAAAAAAAAAAAAAAAAAAAATGATTTAAAAAAAAGTAATAAAATAAAATAAGAAACTTGAGCAGCTTCAAGTACAGCGAAATCTCTCTCATCGTTTTCGCGTTTTCAATCACTGCAGAAAGATGAATACAAATGGGGGGGGGGGAAATAAATAGTGCTCCCGTTTAAGTTTTTAAACTTAGTCTTTAATGGATATTAAATTTAATGTTGCAAACTTGCTGCTGTTTCTTCCTTACAGATGTGACTGTGAGCATTACAGTGAATGGCATCTGTGCCTCGGCCTTCCATTTGCTCTAGACAACATCAAAATCTGACATCATAAAGAAGGAAGGGAAAAAAAAAACAAAAAAAAACAAGGCATACTTTTTTGAAGGAGGGGGGGGGAAAATCTTTTTTTAAGAAAAAGGAAAAGGAAGAGGGATATATTTAAAAAAAAAAAAAAAAAAAAATTAAAATAATAAAAAGGAAAAGGAAAAGAGAGGAGAAATACAGATCGCCCACTGCCTGTAGTTTAACACCAAAAACAAGGAAGCGATGATTGGGCGCAGCGAGGATGTTTGATGTTGGTATGACGTCCACATGTAAAGTCACTTAACATATACTACTACAAGCAGGAAAACAATACCTACATGATTGTGGAAAAGAAATTATAATAACAACTTTTAAATGTTTTTTTTTTTTTTTAAATTATTTTGAGTATTATTATTAAAAAAAAACTAGACAAAATATTTACAACGATGTGTCAGTAATGATGATTTGAAAACACCTGAGAAGTTTGAAAGAGGAAAAAAAAAAAAAAAAAAAAAAAAAAAAAAATGCTACAAAACTTTGCATCGACTGTGGCAAGGTGCACAACCACCAGACAAATAAAAAAGTCGATATTACTCTATGAAGGTGTTGGTAATTTAGAAAATTATTCAGGAGTAATTGCCAGGGCAGTAAAACAGCTAAATGTGAGTGCGAATTCGGAAGGACTCAATGAGTGTTTACAGAAATGTGTCTTTGTAGAGGGAATGGATATTCAAGACGCTGTGGACGTTATCGAAATGCGAGCAAAATATTCAACTCGATTAAGTGAGTCTCAACTTAACTATATGGAAGAGTCATTTATGAGTCAATTTCATAAACTTAGAGATTGCGCAATTCCAATTATCCTAAAGGCATATATCACATACAGTGTTGCTCCAAGAAACTTCTTAGCCAGAGCACATCCAATAGCATGCGATACCAATCGTTTTACACTACAAGAAATATCGACTTTAATGGAAGCTTATTTAGGATTTGGTCATAACCCCCGTCCTCTATTACTCGCAGCTGCTACCGTTGTTCCCATTAAAACTGGTCCATCCGCGACATGGATGTCATTACTGAGGCAATATACAGATTTCGATGGAAAATGGAAATCTGGTTTTCTAAAACCAGTTTTTCAAGCTGCTGCAAGAGAGATAGATACGAGAAACACTGAACAATGTTATCAGTGTGTGATGTTGTTTCACACGTCTAATTATACGCCTCCACCCGCCATGATGTGGTCTGCTTCACGAAAGAAGTTCAGCAATCTCAATCAGGCAACGTTACTGGCGACGGCATTTATGAAAATGAAATACTTTTCAAGTGTGTTGTTTGATACGTTGAGAGAGTTCTGTCATCCAACACATCTCGTCTCGTATGTTTCATGTCCTCCGGCTGCAGAATACGTTCAGAATTTAATAACACCTGCGGAGTTGAAATCTATATCTTATGAACGATTCTGTCTGCTAGTTCAACATTCATGTTGCAATGAATACATTCTGTTAGCGATAGTAAATCGACTCAGATATTGTGACAGTGAAGGGGTGACTGATGAACAAACTGAAATCTTGGTATACTACATTATGAAATACTTTCCAAGACATGTATACGAAATGGACAACACTTGGAGTAAAGAGTCAGTTATAAGAGTATTAAGAGCCTATCAGAAAAAAGGATGGGGTGGATCTTACTGCGTCCCTAATGTTCCAAATCCGTTAGCAAGATTTCGGGAAGTTGACGCAAATAACATTATACTTGTTGCGTGGTCTCTTGTAAAAAATAGAAACATGGAAGAGACTAATTTACTTATCCACAGCTGTGGATGTAAAGTAGAAGATATATGTGATGCTGATTTCACTGCTTTGACTTATTTATTTGTAGCAATGGCGAGACAGCTTAAGTATGAAGCTGACGTTTACGTCGAATTCGTTTTCGATGCAATTGATATGAATATAGCAAAGAATGGAGTTCCACTTGAATACCGATACGAACTGATTACTATTTTATACACTGCTAGCACATTGCGTTTACAAGACCTCGATCACTATCTGTTTTTATTATCAGAAGCAATGGCTGCAAAGCCAGGAGTTTTTAATGCCTCTGAAGTGAGCTCGTTGGTGCTGGCGGCTGCTTATTATCGTAGGCTATGCCATCCGTATCTAAAAATTCTTGAGCAGCCTCTCATGACTCTTACACCTATTCAGCTTGGCAAGATAGCTTCTGTTTGTACTGCAGTTGCGTATGATTCGATTGCTTTGCGTAATAAGATATTTGAAACTTATCTTTTGAAAAAGGTTAGGTCAAAGAGAGAAATCGCTCTTTTAAAAAATCACTTTGACAGTTTCAGAGATGAGAGACCGTGGATCGCAATATAATTTGTTTTGTTAATGCAGACGGACCTCAGTTATGCAATCTTTTACCCCCTATATGTTTTGACGTTGAACTGAAGGGATAGTCCCTGTCTGCAATACAATAGAAAGAAAATTAAAAATAAATCGAACGACTTTTGCTTGCCGTTTTTTTTTTTTTTTTATTCTTTTACTTACTCTAAATGTTCCCTTCCCCGTTACAAATGGTTATTTTTTGTTTTTTTTTCCTACCTAAAACCGTTACTATTATTATTATTTTTTTTTTTTTTTCCCGTTTCTTTCCATTTCTTGTTGTTCATAAAAAAAACAATAATTTTGAGACAATTTTGTCAAATAAATAAAATGAAAAATGAAACGAATGAACAAAAAAGAAAAAAAAAAAAAAAACTGAAACGAATCCGTAAAGAGATTTGTCCTCGATGGTTCTAATGCACTAGCACAAGGCCGGGTGTAATGAAACCATGCACGATGAGTAGTCTTCAGACCAGTGCTGTTCGAACGTGTGATATGAATTCGCTGTTTACTCGTTGTAATACCGCAAGAGTTACTGTTATATAACAGGCTAACCTGGGCGTTGTATTGGTCACCTTGCAGGTCTCCATTTAAAACTCTCAATTCATTTTTCTCCTTTTTTTATTTTATTTTTATATTGTTCTTTTCAAACTATTAGCAACAAAGGGTTACACACGTCTTCAAAAAAAAAAAAAAAAAAAATCAGGTGTGGACTACAGAACGAAAAAAAATGCAAAAAATATTAAAAAATGTCTTGCCATGCCTTCAGGTGATGAGAATTTAAAGGCTAAACCGGTTGCTTTCACATGATAACGTGTATTGGTTGCTTTGCTTCTCTTTGCACTGAACTCTGAAACAACCAAACACGCCTACACCTCTCTCCCTACACAATTATTTTTATTTTATTACCCCCGTTTTTTTTTCTTCTTCTTTTTCTTTTGCTCCTCTTTATGTTTTATGTCTCCACTCGTATTGGAAGAGGAAGACTGTCACCAACTCTTTACACGAAGAAAACTGTTTAAGCCAACACCTTATCAATTGATGATGATTGTAATATGATAATAAATAAAAATTAAAAAGTCGAACTCTTTTTTGTGTTCATCCGACGAGGTAGAGAAAGGTGGTTGCTTTGCGCATGGTTGAAAAAAAAAAAAAAAAAAAAAAAAAGAAGAAGAAGAATTTTTAATTTCTTAATGTCCGAATTATAATGACATTGGGAATTTTATTTGTTACAAAAAAAAAAAAAAAAAAAAAAAAAATGAATCCATGCTTCACTGTCAGTTTCGTGACAACGGTTGTTGTTCAGTGAATTCGAAAGCCTTTTATTGGGTTCACAATTTGTAGTAGCTGGCTATGTGTCATGTAGGCTATTTAAAAGAATTCTTCACTTTTGTACTTGTGATTTATCTATTATCAAAGCGTGATGCTCGTAATTAACACCAATGATAATTATTGCACGAAAATTCTCTTTCAAGAGGTTAATGTTCATTCCTGCAAAACTTTTTTATTCACAAGCATCTCTTTGTCTCATTTCATACTTTTTAATTTTCCTTTTTTTCAAGCTAATCAGCTCAATATATTGTCTTATATACATATATATATATATTTTCTTTTTACAACCGCGAACCACTTGTCTCTCCCACCCCGATCGTTTCTTTTTTGCTGCTGCTGTAGACACCACGATTGGCTTTGTTAAAATAAACAGTTATAAATATAGGTTGCAATATATGAGATGTTGTGAAGTGAGTTATCTGACACATGTTAAGTATTGTAATGAATTACTTTAAAAACACAGGAAGAAACTAATAAAAAAATGCAAAACACTAAAGAAGAAGAGTTAGAGATTGAACTGGGAATGAGTCTCAGTGACATTATAAGTTTAGATAACGAAAGCATACCTCCAACACTGCCTGGGACTCCTAACGTTCAGGGAAATGTGATGGGGCAGAGAAAGCCTAAAGATGTTAGGCTGTTTCAATTAGAAGGCAGTAAAGGAGGACAGCAAAGGCGACCACCTTATCATCAGCAGCAGCAGCAGCAGCAGCAGCAGCAGCAACAACAACAACCGCAACAACAACCGCAGCAACAACAACAACAACAACAGGGTAGCAATAGACATTACAACCAGCATGGACAACAGGGAAAAAATCATAATAACCATGGTCACGGTGGAGGATATAGAGGCCATAACAACGATTATACTAACAACAACAACAACAGCAACAACAACAACAGCAACAACAATAACAACAATAACAACAATAGAAGACATCAAAGTCCTCCTACTGGCAACATTCACAACAATACTCGTGATCGCCGCAACCGCTCCTCATCACCTCCGGCCGGTGGTCCAAATTACACAAATCCGACCCCGACTCAACTTAATTACCAAAATCAGCAAAATCAACAACGTCGTAAAAACAGACCATCTAGTTGGGGAGGCACCAGCCAATCGTGGAGATGTAGTTATAGTAGTGATAAGGTTTGTTTAATTATTTTATTTATTAAATACCTCTTTAAGTACTCCTCACACATAATAATATTACAGAATGTTGCGATCATCACTTGCGCCGGATGCAATGTTCAGATTCCAGCAAATCAGGCTGTTGGTCACGCTTCGCAATGCAATCGCTTGCAGGGTTCCGGGAAGCGTTCTTCAGGATCGCTGTCTCCAATATCATCACCTAGGAAGGCTGGTGCTAAGAAGAATAATCGTGACAGCTTTACATCTGCCTATTCTCTTTTCATCGCAAAAGAGCTTGAGGGTGTTAAAGTTAAGCGAGATGACGTTACTCCATCAAAATGGAAGGAAATGACTGCTGCCGAAAAGTTCCACGACTTGTCAACAAGAAACAGACTGATGAAGGAGACTTTATTACAGAGAATGACTGCAGCTACCGCAAAGTGGGAAGGAATGAATCCTGAGCTTCGTAAGCCGTTCATCGAAGAGGCTGCAAAGAATAGAGGTGAAGAAATATCCGAGGATGCGAATTCTCCAAGAACAAGCCAACCTGCAGCAAGCCCTGCTGCAGCAGCACCAAAACCAGAGATTGCGACACCAAGCGCATTGGCATCTCAGCAAGCTTTAGCTGCTAGAAAAGCAAAGAGAGTTTCATGGAGTCCGGAAGCATCAGTCTCTAAAGAAGCACTTCAGAAGAATAATCAAACTCTTAAAAGAGTTTCTTGGGGTCCTGATGACATTGCTAAGTGGGACAGTCATGTAACTGGACCACAACCAGGTGATCCAGATAGCGGAGATGCTTCACAACTCGCACAGTTAGCTTTGTACTTAACGGAAGTGGGTTTAGTTCCAACTCCGAGATTTGGTGCTCCATCAGCAGACAGTTCGATGCAAAGTATTGGATGCTTTGTTCCTCACTTATCTACTGCATCATGTCCTGTGTTGCAGCCAAATATCGCAGACTGTTCTAACCTGTCGTTGCCAACGGCATACCACACGGTTGTTGCTCCAACAACTGGTTGGGATGTTGCATCAGCAACAGACTCAGAGGCGTCGGTTCCAATAACACCACCGTCACCAACATACATAACAACTACTGCTAAGCTATCAGCTGTTGCTGGAGGTAAAGAAGGTCCAGAAGCTATCCGTGCTCTTCTCGATTGCTATTCAGACAGCGATGAAGAAGAAGAAGTTGTGGTTCAATCTCAGCAACCAACGTCTCCTGTTTTCTAGTCCGTAAAAAAGTATTTTTTGGAAAATGTATAAACGCATGCTTTTGCCGATGACTAAATCAGTCTGCGACCAACCTTTCTCTCGCGCGAATTCTTTTTTTTTTTTTTTTTTTTTATAATCTGCATTTAATTTGTCTTGCGAATAAAGGAAGTCACGTCCATTCACATTCTTCATTGAAGGCAGAAAAAAAACTCAACAACAGAAAAAAATAGTGAGGACCCCTTAGGCACTCAGTGGAGTGATCATGTAGATGAATAATTTCGTTAACTGATAAAAAAAAAATAAGGAAAAAAAAAAAAAAAAAAAAACAAGACATTAATTGAGATTATTATGTTCGTCAGCCTATTTAACGAGCTTTGGTTTATTAAACTCTGTCCAACAAGCCTATCATATCCCGCTTAGTTGAGTCTTTGTGTGTTTTATTTTTGACTTTACAAGGGATGCTACATGAGTCTGGCTTCAGGAGTCACCCTCTGTGCCAATCTGAATCCAAAAGACCATTTGGGTAGTTTTTTTTTCTTTTTTTTTCCCCCCCCCTTTTTCTTTTTCCCCATCGAACAAAAAGAAAAAAAAATAGATAAAAAGGAGAGAACAGCACCAAAGAAAGAATGGTTGGCGGCATGCATCCTTCTCGGTTCCTTCAACTGCTTGGTCAGCCCTTTTTTGAAATAGTAGCCTCAGAGTAGTAATAGACTAGAGTCCCAAGAAAGAAACATATTTACCTTCTGGAGAACTCTTTAATATTTAGTGTGGGTCGGTCCTCTTGTTTACAACAGTGAAAAAGATACCCCCAAATCAATGCTTGTGGGGGAATATATAATTTCCCCCCCCTTCCTTTCTTTTCCCTTTCTTGAAATTGCCACGATATCTTGTCGGGTTACAAATTATCCTCCTCCGTCGTTTGGATTGGTAGGTATTTTTAGAACGTTCCGAGGGTCATCGGTTCGTTTTTTTTTTTTTTTTTAAAGTGCAGATGTGACGTTTTGAGGTCAGAGAACAATAAGAAAAAAAAAAAAATGGTCGAAAAGAGAAAATGTTGCTTGACATTATTTTTATTTTATTTTTTTAATTTCTATCCTGCGTTTTTTTTTTTGCTTGTTGTGATGTTTGCTAGTTTTTTGTTACTTTCTATTTGCGATTTTCGTGCCCTGAACGTGTAGTGCACGCTGCAACAAAAGGGTTTCGGATTTTCTAATTTGCGTTTTTATCCCTTTCTGGTTCCGACAACGTGGAAAAAAAAAAAAAAAAAGAAGAAAGAAAGGGGGGAAAGTACTGGTGATAAACAACCTGCTGAGGTCACTTGAATAATTTCAAGTCATCCTCTCCCCCTGCCTACTTCATTCGTAATAGAACCCCAAGCGAAACTAAAAAAAATATGACACACTACAGTACTCCAATACTACAATGCCCGCTATAATGTTATCTCCCTTATATGTATCGTCTTAAATCCTGTGCGAGTCAAAAAAAAAAAAAAAAAACTGTGATTATACTTTTGTTAAAGAAGAAAAATGAAGAAGAAAAAAAAGTCCTGACTCGTTGAAAAAGCATCACCCCCACGTGCGGATCAAGTTAACTTGGATGGATGTTGTTTCCCTCTTCTCTAAAAAAACGTTTTTTGATCCCCCGTATTCGTCTTCTTGCACGCTATAATTAATGCAAGAATGAGGCAATCCTTGCTTTGTGTGTAAAAAAAAGCTTTATGCTTCTACGAAAACTGAATTTTTTTATATCTTTTCGCCAATTTTGTCCCTTCTTCACTTTCTTTAAATCAAACTGGTTGTTATAAATGACAACATTTGCGTACGGAGTTTTTTACCGCTATATTCTCATTTCTTTTTTTTTTTTCTTTTGGTTTTTTATGAGCTTCTGTTGGTCATGCAGCTACCACAAGGCGGCGAGAAATAACTCGACTCTACTTGACGAGAAGCGTGTGTTTGGGATGCATTCTGTTTGTTTGAATGAACTTTGTCAAGGAGCTACCACGAAGGCAAAAAAAAAAAAACTCCCAATAATAGTGATAGTCGAGAAAAAAAAAAAAAAAAAAAAAAACCGACAAAAGTAATCGTTCCTGTTTTCTTGCACGGGAATAAGAAAGTTTTTGTTGTTGGTTATATTTCTTATTTTAGTACTCTCCCCCCGCACTTTGATTTAGTCCCTCGGTTGCTGGACAATGTAACTAGGAGGAGAAGTGGAAAAGAAAAAAAAAAAAAAAAAACATGTTATTAATTTTAATATTTCACAACAAGAAAAAAAAAAAAAAAAAAAAAAAAAAAAAAACATTATTGCATAATTTGAATCTTCATTGGGATGTACTTCGAAGTGATAATTCACCACCCCTCTCCCCCGTACCTGTTTTCGGAGTTGTGGTACTTACGCTACTTTACACATGATGAGCCTCTCTGTCTTCACGCTGAATCTCTCTTTCCGTACGACAACGACTAACTATTAGCATCCTCAGTTGTCTTTCTTAGGAATTATCAGCTCATACAAGTGGATGGTCGTTAGTCTAGTGAGAATTGAATTTTTTTTTTTCCCCTTCTCCCATTCCCATTCCCTATTAAGGCAGTAGGCAGAGGAAAAAAAAAAAAAAAAAAAAAAAAAAAAACGGCAAGGAATTACAATGTTACTTTTATTTTTAAAATAGCGCATATCTTTTCTAGGTCAAAAATTGCTAATGGCCTACGATCATCTTTCTACACTGTCGAGTTCTACAATGTAAATTTTCTATCCAAAATAATTCCCTGCCTCTAAACTAAGGCAGGCGAGAATCATTCAGTTGAGTTTATGGAAACATGTGCCATTACTCACTGTTTGCTAATTATAAGGTGGGCTACAACTCGGGAAACTTTTGTCGCGCCATTCTTTTATTAGTTTAGTACTTTCCAACAGGCGGTTTGTTGTTTGTTTCTAGTAGGTTGATGAATCCTGACTTTTGCTTGTCAGTGAGACTAAGACATCCTTTGATTTCTTAATATTTCGATCTACACGTTGGAAACGTAATTTACTACGAATTCTTGCTTTCCTTTCCTTTTTTTTTTTTTTCTTCTTGAGTGCGGTTTTTTGTTTTTGCCTTATTGACGGGATGGTGATTTGAACGCGAACCGTACCTATGAAATAAACAACACAAATACAATACACTGAGGTAAATAGGAATATTAGGAACATTCCTCATTAATACTTCTTAAAGGTTATTTTTATTTAGATATTGAAAAGGTATACGTTCTCCGTGTTTGATTGTATGCTATGAAATTAATTATAATAATAATGTGAGAAAAATGTTCACTGATTCAAAACTTTCTGTGTTGGTTGTGTCCTTTTTCTTTTTTTTATTATTATTATTATTATTATTTTTTGTACCTACAAATTCGTTGTTTTGGCAGAAAGAGAATTGTGGGCAGCACAACTGACGTATTCCTGTATTAGGATTTTGTTCAGATTGCGCACAAACAAAAATTAAAGAATTTTCGTTTTTTTTTTTTTTTTTTTTTTTTTTTTTTCCGGGTTTGCATATTGGTGAGGACGGAGTTGTCTGTGCTACCATATCTGGCATGTTTCAGTTTTTTGTATGATCCAAAAAAAAAAAAAAAAAAAAAAAAAAAAAACACCAATTAACAACTAATGATTGCAATGAAACCTCAGTCACCGTACCACTGAAGTCAAAATTCAGCGAAACAGCACTTCATCCAACTCTTCAGCGTTCTTCTTAAGCCGCGGTTAGCCGTGGCTGTAAGAAGAGAGGTACATGACTTATTCGTTGCTCTATGTCTGCTGTCTTGTGTAGTTTGTCGTGTTCTATTTATCTATTTTACCGACATCCTTTCTTTGTATCGAGAAAAAAAAGCTATTTATTTATTTTTTATTTTTTTTATTTTTTTGAAAAAAACATGATATTTTATTATATTGCATCTGTGGTGTTTATATTTCGGTGACTGGTGGTTATTTAAAAGTGTTTCTCTGATTTCCCCCCTTTTTTTTTTTTTTTTTTTTTTTTTTTTTGTTGTTGCTTTCTTACGGTTTGTTTGTTTCGAGTACGTCTGTCGTTTTTCTTTTTTTGCCTCGGGTTGCTTTATATATGCAGAACAGAAATTCCCTATGAGAGAGAATGCTGAGGAGTGCTGAGCGCTCCTGTTATCAACCTCTTATTTCCGATCCCCTTCTTTCGTTCTTATCATTCGTCTTTTCTTCTCTAGTACGGTGTTTTTCAAAAAAAACAAAAAAAAATGATTCAGCTTTTAATTTTTTCAAGGCTTTTTGTTGGTATTCAACATGTGTAACATCTTGTTTTGACTACCATGTGATTAGGTGACTTTTTCAATCTTGCAAGCGATTAAAAAAAAAAAAGAAAAAAAAAAAGAAAAGAAAGGTTTGCGTTAATCGCATTTTATATCCAAACGGAATTTTATACAGCAAATAAAAAAAAAAAAAAAAAAAAAAAGGAAATATTTTATTCTGTTATTCTTACTCTTTTTTGATCTAATTATTTGTTCATATACATATAAACAGAAACTATAAACACGCCGTCTTTATGGTGTGGTGAGTCTCTGTCTGGACAAACAAACAGATATAGAACAACGAGATAATAAAGAAAAAAAAAAAAAAAAAAAATTGAAATAAATAAATAAAGCAAGATTGGCATCCTGCATTGTTTGCACCAATTTTACTAAACTAAACTTACTCGTCTTTCCCTGTATACTGAAAGAACTTTCAAAGAAAAAAAAAGAAAAAAAAAGAAAAGGGAAGGGAAGTATATTTGAAATACAGTCTCATCTCTGTGTGGGCGTCCCTTTGCTTTTTTTTTCTTTTTTCTTCTGTGTTGTATTGAGCGCTTTTGTGTCGGCGCTTATCAAATCAGCAGAATGCATACGAAAAAAAAAAAAAAAAAAAAAGGAAGAAAGAAAAAAAATTAACGTCACCCAAACTTTCATCTTATAAACTACCGTCGTAAGGTTAAAAAGAGCCGCCGCAGTCTAATCTTTTTGAAAAAAGTTTTTTTTTAAAACAAAAAAAACAAACTTATAAAAGGCAATACAGACTTGAAGAACCGAATACTAGCTGGGAAGAGCTCTCTTCAATATTGCACTCAAGCGTTCTCTTTCATTTTCTTTATCCCTCATTTCCTTTGTACGTTAAACAAGCTTGCCTACGAAAAGCAATTACAATAAGCTATCAAGTAGCTACCGTTGATTTCGTCTACTGCGTTTTTCAAGTTCTGCAGGGTTTACTTTTTTTTTTTTTTTTTTTCAATCTGTTTTATGAAGTGTTTTTTTTTCTTCTTTCTCTTTCTCTTACTTTTTTTGCGTCAAAAAAGAATTTTTTTCCTGCTTTTTCCTGTATTAAATAACTTCTACGCTTGTCCTTATTCCAAACCTGAAAGAGATCAGAAACCATTATTATTATATTAATTTTTTCTTTTTCCCCCCCCCCCCATTTTTTTTCCCCATCTTTCTGATCAATAGTTTGGTTCTCAATGCATATATAAAGACTTGTGCTGTGCTGATGTCCCTTTGTAGTGCGTAAGTGCTTTTTTTGTGGATGCCTGTAATTGTTTCTGAGAGCAGCAGGCACAAATCTAACCGAGTGTTTTTCGTAATATATATTTTTCCTTTTTTTAATTTTGTTTTTGTTTTTTCGAATATCAGACTTCATTTAGTTTTTTACTGCCCACGCGGTCTTAAAAACTTTTATTTTCTGATATCCTGGTAAGAGATGGCAGATATGAGAAAATGAAGAGGAGGATTTTATTTGATTACCTTTGTTAGTTGGTCTTTGAAAGACAGAAAGAATGCAGAAATTAAAAAAAAAAAAAAAAAAAAAAAAAAAATTGAAAACCTTGCCGTCGAATAGGGAAACCCAGCAACCCATCCCACCCTGGTCCCTGGCGTGAGTGCTGAACCACGTGAATAACGCGAACCCTGTTTTGTTGAAATCGCACGGCACGTAAATCCTCATTCTTATCGTGTGTATGTTTCGATTTAAATTTTATTTTTGTAATTCCAATCTCTATTCAGGATATAATATGCCAATCGATGACAATTGAACCTCCACCACGGGGATGCGATGCAATAACTTTTGTTAAAATATTTTTTAAAAATTTCTTCTCTGCGATTCACAATGGACTGGTAGTCGAGATTCTCTCACTGTGGTGTACAGAAGATGTCATTCTATCAAGTGAGAGATTAGCACTGCCAACCTACGCTGAGGGTTTAGCAGACGTTGTTATTGTATACAATAACGTCTTACAACATGTGTGGGGAATAGATTCAAATATAAATTTCAAAGTTGAAGACTGCACTATGTTATGTCCGTGGTACGTTAGAATGGAATTCTTAATGAACATCACTAAGAAAGATCAAAGCGAACCTATTGTTCTAAAACGACGTTGGGAATTGGGTCTACGCGGTGATAAGATCTGTTCGATATTTATCTGTCCTCCCGATAGGAAGATTCAAGGGGTTAAAAGTGTGGAGGTAGTTCAGAATACCGAACCTGCACCCATCCACCCAGTGCTTACGTTGTCGCCTCCTAAGCCTGTGGGAGGCTATCCCTGTTACCATAATTCATGGGATTCAGTTCGTATTAAAAAAGGATTTAGTATTCTCCGATGTCGTTTCTGTCTTTCACAGTGGAAAACAAAAACTTGCGACATGATAAAGTGTAAAAACTTTCCTAATTGTATTGATTATGATTGCGAAATGCTTCACATTCACAACAAGAAAATTCCACGAATTGAGAGGGAAACTCGTGGTGCTGAACTTGCTCGGGCAAAGCTTGAAGAGAAGGTAAATTGTGAATGATGTGCTTTATGAGATGTTAAACCATGGTACAATTTTAAATCAACTTACTAGTGAAATACAATTCAGAGTACGTATTGAACTGCCCCCCCGAAGACTCTTTGATTAGTGCCGTCATGTATTCTGTTTTACTATAATATGCTGATGGGAGATGTAGTAAGCTGTGAGGTTGTGGAAGTTATATTGTTTACTCATTCTCACAGCACATCACTAAAATGATGAAGAACTTGGAACTCTTTCCTGCTGGGAGCCATCCCACGGGAATTATCGTTCAGAATTTCGTGAAATCATTTACTGAAAGTATGGACTCCGGTAAGGTCCGTGAGTGTTTTGAAGAATGGTTGACAGTAGATGCTATCTGGGAATCGATCCCTGGGATGATGGTCCGTATCGAAGCTAATTGTAGAGAACAATGTGTCACATCTTGGATTACAGTTAGAGAGCTATTTTTCGGGGGTGAGACTGCAGGTACTCGAAGCCCACTCCAGCTTGACTTAATCAACGCATCAATCGTGTCAGATGACACTGCTAGAATTGATTTTGTTATTATGTTTTCTCTACCAACTGGTGGAGAACCTCTTAAGATTAGAAGAAGGTGGGAAATCACAATTGATCGAGGGCTAGTTCGGAAAGTTGCAGCGAAGTTTCCTCCATCCGAAGAAGAGGAACCTGAAGAACCCGATGAGAAAAACAGTGATGAAGCAAATCAAATCCCACCTCTTCCACCTCCAATTGCTGAACGCCCGTGCGACCACAACAGTTGGGATTCTGTTCGTGTTAAGAAGAAGAGAATTTTACTTCGTTGTAGAACCTGTGGTAAGCAATGGAAGGTTAAGATAAACGCTGTTAAAAGATGTGCGAAATTCCCATCAGGAAGTTGCAGCAATCAAAGCTGCTCATTACTTCATATTCATCCAAGAAAGCAGACCTTAGATGAGCGAGTCGCTGCATTTAAAGACCAGCCAGATGAACCAATTCTTCAATATCGTGATATGGCTAACGAAGAACTGTCTGGCGAAGAAGATATCGCAGATGAAACTTTAAGAGCGACACTGGAAGCTCTCGATCTGTTGTCTGTACCGTAGAGTTAGTTACAAATAAATTACTCTTTTCAACACAAATCTTATGGTGATAACGTATAAGGATGGACGCGGATATTAACCGTTTGCAATGAACAATTGTAAGTGCCGTTAGCCAATATATCTGGGTTCCTTTCTCTGTTACCTGTTTTTCAAAAAAAAATAAAAAAAATAACATAATTTTCGTTAAAATGGAAAAATGATGATAAATGATGATTTCGGGTTCTTCGTCAGCTCCGGTTTTTTTTTTTTTTTTTTTTTTTTTTTTTTTTTTTGTTGTAATTCCTTTTACCCCTATTTTTATTTTATTTTATTTTTTTTTTTTTCGAATTATTTTGTCTTCCCTCTTCTCAGTGATATCAGCGTAATCTAGCTTTCCTCCAAAAGGTCATCATACATCGGGTCCGCTTAAGGACAACTAATGTATATATAATACAGGTTTCGTCTTTGTTAATTATTTTAGACGTCATGACAATATCGATTAGATTAAGATCAAAAATATCAATCAGGATTGACACGTGTTTTTTTTTTTTTTTTTATTGAAATGTGAAGTTGAGATCAGAAGGAGTTTCTTATTCTTCTAACGGAAGATAATTACAAAAAAAAAAGAAACTTGGAGATTTTTTCGATCAATTTGCAATTTATTTTCACTAGCGGATCTCGCTCTCTTCTTGTTAAAGAAGATTAAATAAAGAGCAATATCTCTCTTCTGGTTATCTGCAAATTTCAGTTTCACATTACAAAGTGGATAATGCAATCTGACATGTTGTCGTATTCCATGCGTGCTGTGTTGTGTGTGCATAATATTATTATTATTATTATTTTCTTTTTTCAATGCTTTTCTCAAGTTTAATGTGTAGTTTTAAGTGAATTGTATCTTCTTGAATTTATCAGAGTTATTTCGGATCATTCGAATTAACAACGAACATACCTGCTTAGTTTCTTCCCATTTTCTTTTTTTAAATTTCCTTCTTGATTCGTAGTTTGATGATATTTTTATC
This sequence comes from Flectonema sp. DT1601, assembly GCA_964019425.1. Taxonomy (NCBI): domain Eukaryota; phylum Euglenozoa; class Diplonemea; order Diplonemida; family Diplonemidae; genus Flectonema; species Flectonema sp. DT1601. Next base: position 206,671 of record OZ025818.1, on the reverse strand, counting down.
TTTAGGTCATTTTGTTGTTGAAAAGTGTGTTGTGTTTTTAAAAGTAATCGACCAATTTGGCGGATCAGTGATCCAACTTCTTTTCCCAAAACATGGGAATTTATCGATTCTACGTTTTCTTTTTCTGTAGAAAGAAAATTGTAGCAGCGTATCTAACATACCTATTCCTTTATTAGGATTATGTACCAGTTGCGCGCAAACAAAAATTTGGGCCTCCGCAAGTAAGGCAAACCAGGGAACACTCGGAGCTACTTTTCGTAGTTTGCAAATGTTTTTTTTTTTTTTTTTTTTCTCTTTCCGGTAGCGCACAAACAACACAAAAAGCGGGAGTAAGAAAGTAAAAGGTGAAGTTTGCCATTTTTTTTTTTTTTTTTTTTTTTTGTATTATGGTGTTGCGTATTTAATAAGTAAATAAAAGTTTCTGTCCTTTTCCCTGTTTGTGTTATTTCATTGGCAGAGCGTGTGAAGGCTAGTTGTCATAGGTTTTAATGATTTTGAAATATTTTCCATTATTAAGGTATCTCACCAGGTATCTTTTCGCATGGTGATTATTCTCGCTATGCGCAGTTGTGAAAATGTCAAACTTTTTCTGAGAGCCTAATGCATGTAACCTGTTGTTGCCTGATTTTTTAATTGAATCGTGATGTCGTAGACGGAAACTATTTGGTACTTATTAGTTTCAGGAAATGTAATGTTTCCTTTTTGTAGGGGCGAACCGTAATATTTATTTTTTCTACAAGTGTTTTTTTTTTTTATTTTTTTTTTTTTTTATATTGTATTTCTCTCTTCTCTTTGCACAGTATGAAAAAAAAAAAAAAAAAAAAAAGCACACTTGATTATATGATTTTTTTTTCCTTCTTTTTTTTTGTCTCCCCCCAACCTGCTTCACTCCTTCGAAAGTAAATAAATGAACAAGTCAACCGCTAATAATCCATTGGACTCTTGGAAAGCCATAATAATTCCGTAACGTTCGACAACGTTATTATATATTATTAATCAGGCGCAACAGTGTGCCTTGTGATCTGTTAGTTGGGTAGCTATGCGATGACGTGTTTTGGTAGTTATGTAATCTTGTTTTCATTCCCTTTGAATGTGCTTAGAAGAAGTTGTGGTCCTTCATCTTCTTGGTGATCGTTTTGCGTTGCTTTCGATCCTGGTATCAAGAAATTCACCTTTTGATTAAGACTAGTTTTTTTTTTCTTCCTTTTTTTTTTTTTTTTTTCTCTCTCTTCCCTTTATTCCCCTGTAGTTGCCGGCAGCCGTAGATAATCTCTCTCCCACAGCTAAAATGGTATAGTTATCGACACTCAAACATCTGATATTTCGAAATGCTAAGTTGAGTAATTATGGTGAGCTATATATATCCTTAGCGGATGCTAAAATTATCGTTTTTATTAATTATTCCCCCATCAAATTACCCCCCTCCAGAGGTGCTCAACTACGTTCACGTGGCTTCCATCAAGGGAACCACGTAAATGTTACGACGCCTCCTGTTTTTATGGTGATAGTATTTTTATTGTTTTTTTTTATTTATGTGCAAAAGGCCTGCAGTATTCTTCCCAGATATATCTTTTCGTATCGTATCAAAATTCCCCCCTCCCAGCTGGGTTGCCAGCTGGTTTGCCTGCCTTCAGAATCGAATCTGAAAATGAATGATATTCGTGTTATTCTTGGTAGAAACCAACCGTAAATAGAATGTTGTCAGGTACTTTTTATTTATGTGTTTGAATACTATTATCTTGCCCATGGATTTATTGGGTACCCTCTCGCTCAATTTTCGTTTTTTGTTGTTTCGTGCCGCTGAATACCTACGATGGAAGATATATATTCTCAAAAAAAATAAAAAAAATAAAATAAAATTAAAAGGGAAAACACATCGAGATCTATTCCTTTTTTTTTTTTTTTTTTTTTTTTTTTTTAATCGAGAGGGAAAGGGTTTCCATGAGGTCTGTTTTCTTTTTATGAAAAGCGCAATCAAGCTTTTTTGTCTTTGCGGGTCAATCCTTTTCGATCCTTTTTCGATTTATACCACCGGTCATTCTATTTGTCATGATCCTTGTGTAGTTCGTTGACATCATAGTGATATAGCTAAGCCGTGAAGTTCTTCACTTCCCGTATGGGTGCATCTTTTATTTTGGATGCTGCGGGTTATTATTATCATTTTTTAAAGGGAACTCTCTTCGGTGCCACCACTGCGGTTCAAAAAAAAAAAAAAAAAAAAAAAAAATCAAGTTAAAAAAAACTGTTCTTTGCTGTTTTTTTCTTCCTCTGTTATTTTCTCACCTCTTGTTTGTTAGCTTTTTTGGATTAATCCGATACAACACCCCCACCACGGTACGATTTGACAGGCTCTACAAGTGCGGCAGGGTAAATGTCAAGGGTGTCCCCTTCCCACCACTATGGTGGTTCTCTCTTTATATTTATTTGTAAAATTGTTTTTTTTTTTTATAAATTTTTTTTAAGACGTTGTTGGTTTGTCTTTTAGAAACGAAACAAAATTTTTTTTTTTTAATAGGTACAACAGTTAATCATCACAGTGGTGTTAGACTTCAGTCGCGCACTGTTGAACCCGCCGTTGTTTGCATTATTCTTAAACTAACGGTTATATTTTTTTTTTCGAGACCAGTTGAAAAGTTGTCTTATCTTCTTACTCTAACCACAACTGGACAAATTAGTGAGATTAATCGTGGTGCTGAGGACAGTTAATTTGCTGCGTCTCTTGCTACAATGTGCAATCAAACATTAAACATGACTCTCCTTTGCCGTTTTTCGCAGAAGGAAGGCTGCTCATGTAACTATTTTGTTCTTTTTCTGTTCTGTCCCAACGTAATTTCTTTTCTTTTGTACCTACAAACCCGTTGTTCGGTAGATGTCAGCGTAACTAATCTATTCATAGGATTTTGTTCCGATTGCGCAAACAAAAAACAAAAATGTGAGTAAAAAAAGTAAAAAGTGAAGATTTCCGATATTCTTTTTAGAGTGTGTCTTTATTCCAAGATGTCATATCACTGATGCATTGGAAAAGCTCATTCTTAAATAGCCTGTGATGCTGAAGTCCGGCCGAGGCTCATTTTTTATTTTTTCTCTTTCCCCAAATTCCTTTCCTCGTAGCCGCGACATTTTTTTTTTTTTTTTTTTTTTTTTTTTTCCACAAAAAAAAAAAAAAAAACATATAGATAATATTATGCAAGTTATAAATCCAAACAATCAAACGAGGGGTAATATTAGCTCGATAAGAAGGATTTTCTTTTTTTTTCTTTTTTTTTTCTCCTAATTATTTCCCCTCGCTCTTATTCATGTTATTGAGCGTTTTTTTTATGAAGTATTGAGTTGCTTCCCTGAGCAATTAATAATTCGCACCAGTGAAGGCCTCATCTGCGGAAATTCCCCTACCTTGTAGTAGTGAGGATTGTAATTCTGTCAAAGTTCGGAAAAGGTTATCACTTAGTTTTTGTAAAGACGTCCTATCGTTTTTCCTGAGGATCCTCAAATCAAGGGAAATACCATGCATTCCTGCCTTCCTTATTAAAGCTTTTTGGAGGCTGAATTTGCTGCCAACACAACCGTTTCTGTGTGACTGCTTTATATAGCTGATACGCGCCTCTCAATCTTTCTCGTTTGGTGTTTCTGGTTTGTTGACATATTTATTATTATTATTATTATTAGTATTATTATTATTGTTATTTTATTTTATTTTATTTTTTTGTTAGGAAAAAGCTTTACATCCGTAAACAAAAATGTTATGTAGTGGTAAGTGTGTTTATTTGTTTGTGTAGTTTTTTGTTTTATTTTAATTTCTTTTCTGCAACAGCATTTCTACCGCAACTCACTTCACACAGAAATGGATTCCCCAAATAGTATGCCAGGTGCTGCTCTTCTTCCAATCAATGGGACCTGCTGTTTCTCCGCTAACAAAGAAGAGGAAGAGTTTCTCAGTCTTCCTCCACTCCCACCTCCAACCTGTGACCGCCCATGTGATCACAACAACTGGGACAGCGTCAGAGTTAAAAGAAAGCAGGTTCTGTTAAGGTGCAGAGAGTGTGTCAGCCAATGGAAGATAAAGGCGGGTGGAGTGAAAAGGTGTAGGGCATTTTTGAATGGTGCGTGCGATGAGGGAGCTTCTTGTCCGCTTCTCCACATTAACTGTAAAAAGCAAACTAAAGAAGAGCGCCATGCTATTGTCATCGCTGGGAAAATAATGGAACTTTATCAAAAAACAGTTGCCAGTGAAGAAGAAACTTCTACGTGTAGCGAACATTCTGAACATAACTCAGACCCAAATTCTGAGCATTCGTCAGCATTGTAAACCGATTCATTCGTTTACAAAACAAAAAAGCAAAAAAAACAAACAATTAGCACCATCCCTTAAAACTATAAGAGTAAAATAACTTTCTTTTTATATATAATCTTTTTTTTTTATATATTCTCCCTCACTGTTTTTCCTTTTAAAATGAAAAGGGAGTTCGTTTTCAACTATATTCGAATGTATTAAATAACAGGAGGAACGGTGGAATGTTCAAACGAGGATAGCATCTTTACTACAGAAAAATATCCTGGTGCCAGAAAAAAAAAAAAAGAAAGAAAAAAAAAAAGAGGAAATTTAAACAATACGAAGAAAAGGGAAACAAAAAAAATAATGAATAATGAGAGAACGAACTCAATCGTCCTTAATCGACTTATCAGTCGATTCTAGCTTCCGAAACCGGTCCTAAGCTGATGCACCGTGCTTTGCTACCCTTTTATTTGACTGCAATCCCCTAACTGTCTTTTTTCAATTAAACTTCTCCATGTCTTGCCGTCCTTGTGTGTTATGTGTTGTTATTGTTTTTACTGTTCTCGTCCTCCCCACCCCCCTTTATTGTTGTATTATTTCGGAATGAACTACAAACTTATATTTTTTTATTTTATTTCATTTATTTTCATCTACGTGTTTCCTGTAACAAAATGTTTGTATGTCCTCATCCCAGCATTATACCCATTGACAGAAGCCGAATTTTCGTTGTGTTATGTGGTGTAGTGCAAAAAAAAAAAAAGTGCCCCTAGTGAGAAATTGCATTGTAAGATGTGTCAGAAAAAAAGCCCATCGCAAGTTGTTCTTTTATTGTTGACATTTTTATATAATATATCAGGCAATGTGCCTATTTGCTGGGATTATTTTTTTTTTTTTTAAATTTTCCCGGTTGTGTTCTGCTTCGTTGTTTCACGAAAGTACGTGATTGACGGAAGAACAGCCAAAAACACCCCAATTTAATAGTTATTAAAAAAATAAGAGAACGAAAAGAAAAAAAGAGAAAAAAAAAAAAAAAAAAAAAAAAGAACCCCTCTTCCTGTGCACATCAAGTGCCTGTAACTATAGTTGAAAAATGCTATGGCAGATGCCAAGGTCTTGTGCAAATCGACAAATCTCATAAGCACTCTTTCTCTGCCAGATGGTGTGATTTTTGTCTGATGGTGCTGCTGTGTGTTTTTCAGCTACCAGCTAAGCGCTGGGTTTTTTTGCAATGGGAAAAAAAAGAAAAATAAAAGTAAAAATAAAATAAAAAAAGCAGAACGATATCCTATAGTAGGAACAAGTATTTATTATGCGGAAAAAAAAAAAAAAAAAAAAAAACTTTTTTTTTAACCAAAAAATAGCAGGTGAACTGTGCAGTAGATGAAAGGTCTCCTTTGTACCAATCTACTGCTTTACCATAAATGCATTTGAAGAAGAAAAAAAAAAAGCTCTACGAAAAGTACCTATTTTTTTTGAGGGAGGAAAAAAAAAAAAAAAAAAAAAAAAACAGGTGCAAGATTAGGATTGTATAAATTGCTATAGCCACACAGTACTTAAACAAAAAAAAAAAACTGAGGGTGTCATTTTTTTAATCATTTCTTTACAACATAATTAGTTATTGGCAACTTCGAGTATCGACTTGCTTTACTAATTATCTAAAATATAACTTTTTTTTATTATTTATAAACTATTCTTATAACAAAAATCATATATCTCTATCATATTATTATTATTATAACTAGGTTTTTCCTAGAAGACTTATAAAACATGACGTATGTGGTGTTGTGATTTTTTTATTCTAAAAAAAAAAAAAAAATTTAAAAAAAAATTGAACAATAATTGCTTTAGGCTGTTGCTAGTTTCTTACGGCAGGTCAATGTGGTTGCGATTTACTTAGCACATTACTCAGCACGGAGAAAAGAAAGCAACAGTGATTTTTGCGGTGTTGATGAATTAAAAAAAAACTTCTACAAGAAAACTATTAAGGTTTTGTTGTCGTTGTGTACGTAACTTATTGAGGTACAATTTTTTTTTATTTTTATTTATGTTATTGTTTGTATGTTGGCAAAAAGGAATTTTTTTTTTTCTTTTAAAAAAAAATTTAATAATAATAATAATAATTCAACCTCTTCATCCCCCCTTCTCTCTCTCTCACTTTCTCTCTCTCTCGCTCTCTCGCTCTCACTCTCTCTCTCTGAGAATTGTCCGGACCTTTTTTTTGGACTTTATTTTCGTCGAAAAGAACTATACATCAGACGTTGATTACTAACTAATTACTAATTCTATTATTATTATTATTGATTTGAAACAACGTTAAAGGCTTACTGCCGGAAATATATACGAATGAAAAAAAAAAAAAAAAAAAAAAACCGAACAGACGAAACGGTGTGAAGGAGCTTTTTTGCTGCTGAGTAATTTCATTCGGTGGTATTATGTTCTTTTATTAATACTAAAAAATAGTTTGTATCCGTTAAGTCACTTTTTTATTAATCATGTAAGATGAGGGAGAATTATTCTGAAAGGCGGGTTTAACGAGCCGATCATCATTATTCGGCGGTGAAAGTCTTCTTTGGCAAGATAATTCTTTCTAGTACGCTTTCGTGTAAAGGAGTAGGACATCTTTTCCCCATGGTATGTAACATGCAGAATTGATCTCTGTTATTCTGTCTTTTGTGATAGCGATTGGTAAATAGAAGTCCAACCCTTGTAAGAACCTTCTTTGATTTTTTTTTTTTTTTTTTTTTTTTTTTTTTTTTCGTGTGTTTGTGGTAACAACAATGTTATTGTTGTCTACTGCGCTTATTTTCTCTCCCTCTTTATTTTTTTTCTTTTCTTTCTTGAGTTCTGTAGTTTTTTTCTGAAATAATTACCCAGTGCCTTACTGTTGTTTGTTTTTTATTTTTGTATTTTTTTTTTTTTTTGCAATAATCTTCCCTCCCAATTTATACCCGTGAACAACTTTTCAACAAAGATTTTTTTTTTAAAAAAAAAAACAGCAGGTTAAAAAAAAAAAAAAAAAAAGGAATCCCATTTAGTCTTCCCGATAACCAAATCCAGGTTATTCGCAGGATAAGTTCCTTTTCTTTTTTTTTTTTTTTTTTTTTTTTGTTGTTGTTGTAGTTGTTGTTTCTTTCCTTTTTCATTATTGTAGATAGGCTTCGCTCCCAGTGTCTTGAATAGTTAAAAAAGCCTACCGCCTCAGGAGCTGTCGATGAGGGACGAGGGGCTTTGTGTATAGCGTTTGTCAATCCACACATTTGTTAATTTGTTTTTGTGTCGTTTTATATGTCTTTTTTTTTGTTTACATCTTTGACTTTGCGCTTACTTGATAACTTACAAAATAATATCTAATCATGTAAGTACTTTCCAAATCAAAGTTAGATAAAAAGTAGTTATTGCCTTAATCGCAGTATCGATAATACTCCTTTAATCGCTTTGTTTGATATACATTTTTCTTGGAAGAGATTCTTTTCTTTTGGGAAAAGAAAAATAACCCAACAACGTTTATCTTTATTTTTATGTTCTCTCTCTCTCTTTTTATTATTTCTTGATGTTTGCCATTTTATATTTCTTGTCTACCATTTTTTAAGTAATTGCAAGAAAGGAGTTCGGGTAGTTCTTCTATTTACGTAAATTGTGTGATGAGTATAAATTTATCATATGATATAGTGTGGTCTTTTTTTTTTTTTAAAAGAAAAAAAAAAAGGGCAACGTCACAGAAGCAAACATCGCCTTTGAATTTGCGGATCCGACTTTTTTTTAAAGTTATTAATTTTTTTTTTTTTTTTTTTTGAAAAAAAGAAGAAAAAAAAAAAAAACTTTAACTATTACTGCTTTCAATCTCTTGGCTATTTTTTGTAATGTTTTTACAGATAATATGGCTCAAGAGAATCCTGTGTCCCTTGCTTGTTTCCGTATCATATTTTCTTTCTCCCACGTACATCAGTTGTGAAGCAAAACTACGAGAAATGATCTCGTCAGCTGTTATGAAGTAATTTTGTCTCTCTCTTTTTATTTCCACTTTCAGAAATAATTGAAGGTTGTTACGTAGGAGATAAATTTGATTATTATGTGGGAGTGGATCATTGTTATTCATTTTTTTTTCTTTTTTCTTTTTGTTTTTTTGCAGCCTGCTTCGCTTATTTTCAATTGAGAAAAGAAAATAACGTTCTAATGACTTATACAGCCACATTTCTTTCCTTTCCTTTCCTTTTTTTTTTTTTTTTTTTTTTTTTTTTTTTTTAGTTCCCTTCCTCCGACTTAATAATGTTTTTATTCTTTTCTCTGTTGTGTGCGAATAGTCGATCACATAATCGATACCCCGCTCGCAGCCATCCCTGAAAAGAAATTTTTTTTTGGAGGAGGAAAAAAAAAAAAAAAAAGAAAAAGAAAGATTCTAAAAATTAAAAAATGAACGTCAAATAAAATAAAAAACAGAATAAAAAGTAAAATATTTGCTTTTTTTTTTTTTTTTTCCTTCTTTCTTTCGTTTTTGAGGGGAAAAAAGTACTAAAAAGTAATAAAAAAAAATACAAGGTTAACCGGAGGTAATGTAAATTATTGCTGGTGGTCTGTAGGGGAAAGGGGATGGAAATGATTGAAAAAAGTACAAAAAAGGTCATGTAGAAAGGGTTGATCCAAGTCACCTAAACTAACGACACGTGAATTGAAAAAAAAATCAAACAAGAGAAAAAATTGTTGACGCCGTTTCTGATTTAACGTTGCGATAATGCTAACCTAGCTCAAGCAGTATTTTATTCTATTGACGCAGCTATGCTACGACTCTATCTCTTCTTTGAGCGAGATTTATTCTTACTCATTAATTTTATTTTCCCCTCGTTTTTTATGCCGCTTAAACAGAAAAAAATAAAATAAAAAAGAAGACAGAAAAAAAAAAAACAAAAGAAAGAAAAAACAAACACAAGCTATAACAAATTGCAACCAAAATATAATTTTCAATATTTCATCTCTCTCTCCAATGTCTGTCCAATAATGTTGCCGTCAGCTTTCTGACGGTTTAATTATGGGTGTTGTGGAAAGTTGGTATATCTATCTCATAGGGAAACCAATGTCTATATACACCTTAGGGACTTACCGGTTCAAAAAAAAAAAAAAAAAAAAAAATCTCTGTCACAAAGCAAACACCTCCCTGGAAAAAAAGAAAAATTTCTACTGTTGTAGTTTGGTTAATTTATTTCTTTATAGGCTTCAGAACATGTTAACGCTAGAGGTGTATTCTGAGTGACTTTTACATTAGAGATGGTCTAGTAGATAGATTTCATTAAATAATCACATCAATTAGTCAGGCCATACAATATGAGCGATAGCAGTAGTCTCGGCAGTTTGTCGTCAGGCTCCGAAGATGAGTTGGAAACCAAGCCACAGCAGAAGCCACAACAAGACGACAATGACGACGACGATACATCATCGTCATCATCGTCTGATGATGACAGCTCCAGTAGCATGTTAGACAGCACAGATGACGAAGATGCAGCTGCAGCATCTCGACTTGAGCTTGAAAATAATTACATCTTACAAATGAAATGGGTTCCAGATAGAGAGAGCCTTCACTCCTTCAGAGCAGGGAGACGTTTCGAGTCAAAATATCTGCCACAGATAATTGAAGGATTGAAAAACATGCCTCCGCCAGTAGTTGCGACAAAACCTGCTCCAAAACCTGCTCCAAAGGAACCAAAACAAAGTGAACCAAAAGAGAAAATAAAAAGAGACGAGGCGGAATCGTCTTCAAGTTTACTTTCATCAGCGGATTCAGATGATGACGACGACGACGACGTCCAAAGCCAAAAGAGATTAAAGACTGATGAGGAAGCTGAAGATAATTACATTCTTGAAATGGGTTGGGTGTCAAACAGAGAATCAATTGCATCATTTAGAAACGCCAGAAAGTTTGAAGGAAAATACGCGCAACTAATCAAAGACGGACTAGCAAAGAAGGCATCAATGCCGCCGCAACAGAAGTCGTCAACCACTGCAGTGGAAAAGAATGACACCAACGATGTTGAAATGACAACCGCACAAACAACTGAACCAGCCCCAACAGAAGGCAAGAAGGCTTATGTTCCTTATGGGATTGCTTTGGAAAGTAATTCAGAACTTTTAATGGTGACTCGTATCCCAACTGATTGGTTTGATATTGAGAGTGACGCTTCTAATTCTATCTACTGCGCTTTAGAGAGTCAGCTACTGTCACTTGACAGTGAGTCTCGTGAAGCTGCTACCCTCCGCTCTAAGATAGCCAGTCTAACTAAATCAGAGAAACCTGGTCTCACGGATATGGTAACTCAGAAGTTAGGTCAAGATATTCTTCAAGGGCTTTGTTCTATCCGTCCATTACTGATTGGAGATTCTTTTATTGGAACCTGTATCCTTCGATATGAGTCAGCAAGTCTCAGTGAAGCTGCTTGGAACTACATTTGTCATCATCACAGAGTAAGCTCTCCAGCAGATGAGTTAAAGATGGTGGTCGCTAACAATCTTGTGGTTTCTCTTGTCTGCGCTCCTAAGATTCAACAAGTCAAGGCTGATGGTCGTATTGCAAGGTATACGGTATTTCCTCCTCCAGATATTAAGATTCAGCGTAAGCGCAGACCAAAGCCTCAAGCAGCAGAGTCGGCACCATGGTTAGAATCCCACTACACTCAGGGAACAACACAAAAAACACCCGAACAAGTAAAACGCGCTGAGGAAGACGAAGTTGTTGCAGCTGCAAAGAAAGACGAGCAAGATGCCAAATTGGCCAAAGTTACTGTATGATAAGTCTTTTAGGTCATTTAATGTTTTAATATTCTTTGTTATTCTCTGCTCACCCTAACAATAAACAAAACAAAACAGTCATTCACTGAGTTCGTTATGGTAAAGAAGGGTCTTGTTCAGGAGTCACTAAGCTCCTTCATGTCCAGCCGAAAGTATTTCAAGGTATGTTAGCAACAGAACTTTTTATGTTTTAATAGCGAAATGTTTCTGTGTCACACCTATAAAATTAATCCCACAGATTAAAGACTCTCTTGAAGAAGAATACAAAGCAGTCCATCAATAGAATAGTGTTGGATCGACATTATGTACTTGCAAAGTTTTGACGCAGAGTAAAGTCAGTGATTTTAGACATGCAGGTTTGCGCGCATGTTTTGTAGTTGATCGACCTACGGCAGTTAAGTTTCATTTCAGTTTATTTCATCACCGCGCCTAACGAGCGATAATTGTTGTTTTTACGAAATCAATCGCAAAAGAAAAAAAATAAATTTAAAAAAAAAAAAAAAAAAAAAAAAAAAAGGAAGGAAGGAAGACAATTACGTTACTATGGCCCCCCCTTTGAGGGCAATCAGTTCACCACATTCAACTTACCGCGTTCGACTACATTATTATTTTATTAAATAGCAAAACTGTAAATGAAAATATAAGGACGTCAAGTTACCCATTACTATAACATACTACTGTCTACCTATTTCATTCAACAGGTAGAAATGCTTTGAACTGAAGCAAACATGTTGGAAGAACCAGATTTCACTATCGAAGATGCGCTGATCCTAAAAGTAGCTAATTGTTTATTTGATGATGGAAACGTTGAACGTCTTGTAAACGTCAACTATAGAGAAGTATTAGACAGATTGATAACTGGTAAGGAAGACGTAGTGACATTTGCAATTCAGATCACTGAAGAAGACCTGAGCGGATCTGCTTTTGGAAGCCCTTCAAGAAGCAGTTTTGTCAAGAGGAAAAGCATCCAAGGAATGGGAACCAGAAGATTATCACGCAAACAAAGTCTATCAAGAAGACCTGTCAGATCTCCTTCTATCAGTAACTTCGGTCAAGTTGAGAGCATCACAGCAATATCTGGACTCCCTTTAGAGACGGATACTGTAACCAGATGTTGTTATTTACTTCATCGTTCGTCATCATCATCATCATCATCATCTACTCAAAGTAGTTTATCACTTGAGGATATTTCTGTTGGAGTATTTAGTGGTTCAGCTTTAAGACACTTCAGTAAGCTACTGAAAGAGTTCTCACCTGAGTCTGCTGCAGTTCTAACTGCTGCTTCATCGTTGAAATCGTTAGCTATCGCTGAAGCAGCATCGGTTCACTTACCACAACCAAACTACATGTCATTGCAATCAGGAACAATGAGTACTTTATTTGTTCAGAAATGGAGTGGTGTTCTTCAAGACCTTATGAACACATCTGTTCCTGGACCTCAAACTACTTCTGATGAAGGTCCACATGCAGAAATTGATATTTGGAAATCATGTCCTCCTCGTCTCTCATCAGTTCTCAGACAGACAAATCAACCAGCTTTCAAGGATACTTTCAAAAGGGCGTCTCCCGAATCGATAAACAACTGGTCACTAATCGAGGCTTCTGCACAGGCGACCATCAAAGAAGCCCGTGCGGTGACTAGAAACTTAGAAACACTCAAACAACTATTAGCTCCATTGTACGGTCTGGATAGTGGTCAGGTGTTGTGTAGCTTGCCTGGATTATTACAAAATATGATGTTGTTAAGAAATCTAGGAAGTCATTATGATAAGCCTGCGAATACTACTCGGCTTTTGGCGAGGGTGACAGCTCAATTCATAGCTCATATGAAAAATAAAATTTTAAAATTAGCGACTCTTGGTGTTACAACTTCCCCATCAGAGTCTGGCTCTCTCTGGGAACTTGCTGACAGAGATGGTGGGTTATCTGTTATTTTGGATTGGTGTAAAAGTTGTATGAGAGACTCATTGAAATATCAATCAATATTAGCAAAGCAATTACAAAATGAATCAGAGTTTCCAATCGTACCAATAATTAGCAGATTAGAACTGTTTTGTAAAAGAGTCGATAAATTAAATGAAGTGTTTGCAGCATTTAATCAGTTTGATATGCTCTCTTCAAGACATATTCCTGGAGCGTCTTCGTTAGTCGAAAGGTTTCACTCAATTATTGTTCAGCTTAGAGCATCTGGCGCAGACTTACTGGAGCATACAGCACCAGCATTTGATAAGGCTAGTGTTGCATTTAAACAGTCTTTGAATGAAGTTGAAACATCTCTAAAAGTATTTGTTAACAATGCTTTTGAAAGAGTCACAGATGTACCGTCTGCGTCTATATTACTGAGAAAGTTTTCTGTGACTCTCCGATCTTCAGACCTTCGATCTGAAGTAGGAAAGAAGCATTCACTGATAATTGAGCACTTCATTGCTGATATTCACAGAACACACACTCTCTTTGAGTCCCAAAAAAAAAAACCGCCCAAATTTAGAAATTCCCTCCCAGTAGCAAGCGCTGTAGGTTGGGCCAGGCTTCTTGTTAGACGACTTGAACACAGCGCTAATATCTTGTTACGCGATCCACCAGAACACACTGGATATCGACTAGCAAAAAAGGCCATCACTCTTTACAATAATATAGCAAGGGGACTCGTTGACTATGAGAATATCTGGTTGCTGGCTTGGGAAAAAATGGTAATGAAACACCTTCCTGAATTACACAGTACTCCGATAGTGCATGCGGTTGTAAAGCAACAGTGTCTTACATTTGATGTTATCAGTGATGAGACTGCGAGAGTGACTATTGAATCAAAGCAATTACTATCTTTGGGTGTTAAGTTATCTAAAGACGTTGAATGTATATTAAAATCTGCTCCTGGAACACATCGCCATCGCATAGTACTCAAAGGGATCCTCGAAGAGTACAATAAAACGATTCTAGGAATACCAACATACCTCCGTTCTATCACTGAACCTCTAATTGAAAAACTTCATACAGCAATTCATCCTGCAACACATGGACCACTCACATGGGTGTCAGCGGGTATTAGTGATTTCATTTCACTTATTGACTCTTCAGTTTACAATATTATTGATACTTTAAAATACATTCGGAGACTGACAACGGACTGGATGTCGTTCGTATTGACCAGCACTAGTAATATATTGCTTCTTGACTTGTCTAAAGCTCCTTACAGTCCTGATGACTTTATCAGATCTCAGCAGCTGTTTTCAAAAGGCAGACCAGAAGAACTATCCAAATGGTACACTGCTGTTGAAAGGGGATGTTTGCTAGTAATATCAATGTTTCCTGAAGGTACTGAATCCGCAGCTCGTGAACTACTATGTCATTTCCAACGTCATTTCTGTAAAGAAGCAGTTGCTGCAACTATTCGTTCTTTGAAATTATTGAGAAGGATGGTCAGTCCTCACTGCAATTCTGAGGCATCATTTTTAACTGTTTCTACCGGTGATCCATCTTTACAAATAAAGCCTCTATTCACTCTTTCAATTATACTAGGACATAATGGTCCCGAAGTACAACCGTCTTTGTCTGTTGTTCAAGAGGCTGTTAATGACTGTGGTGCTCAAATTATTCAAACATCACAATCGCTTAATCCTTGGGAGAGTCTGCCTGAGGCTTCTGTCTTTGATGCGGTAACAACTAATAAAGAAGTTATAAAGACCATGTTTACAATAACGACTGCAATTCATCAGCACTGTCCAACCTCTGAGAAACAGAGAAAGAGAGTATCAAGTTCGGTAATGTTAATAAAAAAGGAAAGAGCAAAGGACAGATTATCGAGATATTTGGATAGGTATAAAACAAAATTTGAACATCTGTGGAATTCAATGCTGTGTGATGTCAACCCTGAGAGTCTTCTTCAAGGAGATCCATTAGACTGCTATGAAGAAAGTATTCAAAAGCTCGTCGCTACGGTTCAGAGCATCCAGAATGATATTCCCGTCACTCACGTCATCGCTCCGTTCCTACTTGATTTCTCTCCTTTCAAAGAGAGTCTTGTAGAAATTACTCAACAGAAAATTACTGCATACCTGCGACCTCTCCATGAACATGGAAAATATCTTCTTAAAGAAATATGCGCACTTTTTGGTGACTATGAGAGAAGGCTTAGAATGGAGAACACGGCTGACACTCTCCACGACATGGGATTGTTAGTGAAAGTGTTGAAAGAAGTGAGAACGACATCAGCGGAAGTTGAATTAATAATTCTACCGATAGAAGATCTTTATAAGACGTTATTAATGTATGACTACAGCATTCCGTCAACTGAAGAAAATCTTGTTGCGGATTTGTGGTACAGATGGAAAAAGCTTCTTCGAATGTCTCGTCAAACTCAAGACTACGTTAACCGTATTCAGTCGTTTCATCAGAGAGATCTTCTTCTGGATATACAGAGGTTTGGAGTTGAGGTAATCGTTTATTCGAATAATTATAATTACTTTATGCTGTCGGTTGATTCAATGCATCCACAAGACATTTTGGAACGACTTAAGAAAAGCCAACGTATCCTTGATGATATGGTCGCTAGAGCTCAGTCACAGTACGAAGGAGCTCAACTGTTCGCAATCCCATTTAAAAAATGTGCTATTTTAGAATCATGTCGAAGAGACTTTAAATTACAACTAAGAGTCTACTCATTACGTATAAAAGTTTCTGATGAGGAAGAAGCTATGACAAGCCTCGCGTGGAAGGATTTATCTTTACCGTCCCTGACCGCTGTTGTTAATGATTTAGCGAATCAATTTAAATGTCTCCCTGTCCTGAACAGTACAAAAGCATACTGTGAGGTTCGTGGAATAATATCAAATATGCAGCATTATCTTCCTTTGTTTAGATTACTTCATCAGCCGTGTATTCACACTAGACATTGGAATAAATTAATGACATTGTGTGGACATCAATGGTCTCTCTCTCCGGAGACTTTTCGAATTCATAATTTGATATCAGCGGACCTTTTGCAAGTAAAGGAAGGTCTCGAGGAGTTGGTCTTGTGTGCGAATAAGGAGGCTAATATTGAAAGTTGTCTTCAGAGAGTTACCGAACAGTGGAAGACTAGAAAATTAGAATTCACAAAACATCCGAAAGGAAATGGAAGCATCTTAAAAGTTGATGACACTCTGACTGTGAAAGACGCACTTGAAGAAGCTCAAATCCAGTTAGTGTCGTTGTTATCCAGCAGACATATTGATGCTTTCAAAGAAGAAGCTCAGCACTGGATGATGCAACTCGCTACCACATCTGAGACGTTAACTAGTTGGCTTGAAGTTCAAGGAGCTTGGATGCATATTGAAGCGGTCTTTTCAGGTGGCTCAATCGCAAAACAGATGCCTCACGAAGTTCGAAGGTTCGCAATGATTGACCAGCAATGGGCGAAAATCATAACACGCGCTAAAGCATCATCTTCTGTAGTTCAGTTCTGTTCAGGAAATGATCTCACTGTTCTTCCTGGACTAGCTGAACAGCTTGCTGAGTGTCAGCGTCGTTTATCTGTTTATTTAGAACAGAAGAGAGGAATATTCCCACGACTGTACTTCGTCAGTGAGAGCGTCCTTTTAGAAATTCTCGCACAGGCTTCACAACCAGCATGTCTTGGTTCTTTCCTCCCTTCAATATTCAGTGGAATCACTGGAGTGGTTGTGACTGAGGGAGATGATCCTCAAATTATAAAATTAGAAACAGCAGAAGGAAGACCAATGTTCTTAAAGAATCCTGTCTGTTGTGGTGGTAATGTTGAGGAATGGCTGAACACATTACGAACTGCAATCCAAGAAACAGTTCACGAATCTCTTCGAAATGCAGCTCTCGAATTATCAGTTTTAAACCCAACAGATAAAGTTGATGCGACATTATTGATTTCTGATGATAAGCCAACTCAGATTAGTGTACTGATGCTTTATTTATTATGGACTGCTGATGTTTCTGCGGCACTGTCAGCACCCAGAGGAGAGCAACGAAGATCCGCAAACGATTGCACAAAGAGACTCAGAGAAGTAATGTCATCACTACTTGAGAGTAAGAAACCTTCGACTACAAGACAAGAACAACTGTCACTCGATTCTTTACTTGTCTGTTTAGTTTATCTTTCTGACTTATGGACAACATTAAACATCGCAAGAGTAACAAGAGATGCTATTTATACTTTATGGGATTGGGTTCGCTTAGTTCGAGTCCATTGGAAGAGTGATGGCAACACTTGCGTCATCCGAAACGTCGATTCAGAACTTCAATACGGATTTGAGTATCTCGGACACAAAGAACAATTAGTAGCAACACCTCTTACTGATAGATGTTACATGACTATGTTTCAAGCGATAACATTACACTTAGGAGGTGCTGCTGTTGGTCCAGCAGGAACTGGAAAGACAGAAACTATTAAAGAATTGGGTCGGATATGTGGTCGTCTTGTCGTCGTATTTAACTGTTCTGACATTATGGACAGCAGAGGAACAGCAACAATATTTAGAGGATTAGTTCAGTCAGGAGATTGGGGATGCTTCGACGAATTCAATCGCATCCCTTCATCTGTTCTCAGCGTACTCGCTAGTCAGCTAACTGCTATCTTCAGTGGATTGAAGAGACGTGTTTCTGAATTCATGTTCACTGATGGTCGTCTTTGTAAACTAACTGGAGCAGTTGCAACATTCGCTACACTGAATCCAACAGACACTCAGTTACTTCCTCAGAATCTTAAAATGTTATTTAGAACTGTTGCTATGACTATTCCAGATTGCCGAATTATAATAAAAACAAAATTAGCAGCTGTTGGATTCCGAGAACCGGCAGTGTTGGCGAGAAGGTTTGATGTATTGTACAAGTTAGCTTCATGGCAGCTATCACAACAACATCACTATGACTTTGGTCTCAGAAGTATTCTATCAGTTTTACGAACACTTGCATTTGTTGGCGTCAAAGACTCTTCTCAGGAGGCACAGCAGCAGCAGCCTCAAAGTGCGGTTCTCGGCCCTCCTGTTTTTGGTATTCGTCGGAATAGAAGTTTTTTATCAAGTTCTCCTGTCTTTTCACCTAACGTAGAGCAGCAGTCTTGTCAATCAGAAGAAAACATTCTCGTAGCCGTTCTGTTGAATATCAACCTTCCGAGACTTGTTGAAGAAGACACTGAACCGTTTAAAGCTCTCGTTCAGTTAGTATTTCCGAATTGCAATGCCAACCGTCAGCCGCGTGAAGCTGGACTTGTTTGTAATGCTTTGGAAGAAAAGTGTCAGCAGATGAAATTATCACCAGCTGATGGATGGCTGAGAAAAGCAGCGCAGTTATACACAACTAAAATAGCTCGTCATGGAGTCTTATTGGCAGGTCCTGCAGGGTCAGGGAAGACAAAGCTTCTTGAAGTGTTGTTGTCGGCATTGACGACGTCAAAGATTGAAATTCGCAACCGTGAAATTCGACTAAACCCTCGAACCTTAACAAGCCAACAGATGTTTGGAAACTTAAACACCGTCACTGGTGAATGGAATAAAGGAATCTTTTCAACAATATGGAAATATGCAAACAATCAAAAATTACTAAAATCACAAGTCACTTGGATCATACTCGACGGTCCTATTGGTCAAGATTGGGTAGAGAATCTAAATACTGTACTTGATGATAATAAAATATTAACTCTACCAAATGGTGATCGTCTTACTATGTTAGACACTACTAGAATCTTATTTGAAGTTGAGGAAATGATGAATTGCACACCGGCAACAGTAAGTAGACTGGGAATTGTGTTCTTGTCAGCTGATGACCTTCCTTGGAGGGATTTATTGCAATCGATATTCTCAACGTATGAATCATCAGAAGCTGAAGGCATCACACCTGAAGCTGCCTCACAAGGATTGCTTCTATTCTACGAACACGCTGAAAACATTTGGAATATCGTTTCTGAAGACCCCACAACGGTAATGCTCAGCATTAGTATTAAAACTGTTGTAGCCCAGGCGGTTACATTTTATTGTAATGCTGTTCAAGGATTGCTTTGCAGTAATGTGAGTATTTCAGCCTTCACGACTTCATTTTGGTATTCAATATGCACAGTGATGGGATCTATGTGTAGTCATGATACTCAACAAGTGATTGATGCATATCAGAAAGAAAATCGAACTCAAATGGGAGTGATTTCAGATTCAGAGTCTTGCAGTGATTGGGGAAGTAGTGAAACTGAAGTGATTTCGATATTTAGTTCGAAATTAGATATCTCAACAGGTCACTTAATTCCATTAGAGTCATGTTGTGTAGGGGATAAACTCTCTCTTTGTGGTAATTTTATTGCCACTCCAGAAGGTCATTCTTCAATAGTTTTCACAAAGAATTGTCTAAAATCAGGAATGCCGGTACTAATGATTGGTGATAGAGGTTGTGGAAAAAGCACTATTATGAAGCATTGTTTATCTCAGATCTCGTTGGAAAAGAATAATAACGGAAGTGTTGGAAAGAGATATCATGCCCTGTCACCGTCATTGTCAACAACTCAAACACAGATGATGATCGAGTCTAATTTAGTGAAAACTATGGGATCGACGTATGCTCCTCGCAATTCTTCAAAATTATTTATTTTACTTGACGACATGTCAGCTCCTGAACCAAATAATTTCGGAGACAATCCTTCTTTAGAAGTAATCCGTCAACTACTTGAGTTTAATGGATTATGGAGCCTCTCTCGCAGCGGTGATTACAAAACACTTTCAGGAATCTTCTGGGCTGCTGCGATGGATGCCACGCTTGCTATTTATAATAAATTTCCTCAAAGACTTCTGAGATATTTCATTGTAGTGCAGTATGATTTATCTGTTTCGAGGTTGAGGAATGTATTACCTCTCGTTTCACCGAATTTACCTGAAAAACTGCTAGCGATGACTACTAGTTTATGGCACAGGTGTAGTACTACATTGTTACCTTCATTAAATAGATCTCATTTACTTTGGAATGTCAGAGATGTGTTTAGAGTTATTCAAGGGTTGCAGATGAGTTGTTCGGGGAGTTCAGAAAATCAATTAATTCATTTATGGAAACATGAATGTCAATGTGTTTTTTCAGATCGATTAAACATTCCAAAAGACGTACAAACTTTTAGTGAGCTTCTTGGTGATGTCACGATGGAATTCTTATCTAACAGACATCACTTGGATAGCCGAACTTTTTATTTTAAAGATTGCTTATCCGACGCCACTGTTGACGCTTCGACAGGTGACATTTCATCTGGAAGAGCGAATTACGTAAACTATTCGATGTTTACTCACATGCAATTAGTTCGTAAAGTTCAACATGCAAAACAACTTCTATCAGAACAAATGATGTACTCTGACTACAGTGATATTGTTTTATTTGATGAGATAATCCAACACATTGCTAGAGTCGCTAGAATCCTATCTCTTGACAACGGTTCTTTAATATTAGTTGGATCAAAAGGAGTTGGTAGACGATCACTAATATATTTAACATCATACATGTGTGGATATCCTTGTCATGAATTAGTATGCAGAGGAGGATTAAACGGTTCTAAAGCGGTTATTTCAACTGTAGGAGGAGCAACTGACGCTCAAAGTATTGAAGAATCACTTCGTCATATTATAAAAGCGTCTGGTTTGGAGGGTCCTCAAACACTCTTATTCAAAGACGAGGGTAGCTCTCCAACTGCATGTGAGTCTTTCTTAGAATCTGCGTGTCTTGTTCTTGACACAGGTGAGATCCCAGCTCTGTTTTCAGCTGAAGACATCTTTTCAATGAAACACGATTTAGCAACTCTCTCAAAAGATGAGACTACTTCAGAAGCTCTGTGGAATCTTTTTATTTCAAATGTTCATAAGAATCTTCATGTAATCCTCTGCATGGATCCCTCGACGGTATCATCAGCCAGGTTCATTCACAAATATAAATCTCTTCTTTCTAACTGTGTCGTTGATTGGTGTCATCCATGGTCACCACAAGGACTACAAACAATAGCAAGCAACCTACTTTCTGATACAAAATTTGCTTCTGAAGAGAACGTTAGTGCTGTGAGTAGAGAGCGAATCTACTCTGCAGCTGGTGAAATCCATCAGAGACTTGATCATCTTGCAGATGAATTTGAACGACAAGAAATGAAACGAGCCTACTTCACTCTCCGAACTTATAAGTGTTTTATTCGATTATTTTCATCAACGTTCTCTGATAGACACAAAGGTATCTCAGAGTACGCTGCGAAGGCTAAAAGTGGGCTCATGAAACTAAAAGAAACCGCTTCAGATGTTAGTAAAATAAAACTAATGGTAACACTAAAGGAAGAAAAACTAAAAGAAGCTCAACAACAACAAGCAACACTGAGGGCAGAGATGTACGAATCGACAGCAGAAGCTGAAACAAAGAAACGGCAAGCAAACGAACAACGAGAAGCCTTTAGTGACGAAGCTACCAAGGTGGCAATTGCACGTAAGGATGCGGTGGCTGACTTGAATGTCGCTCAGCCAGCACTAGAGAGTGCGAAGAGAGTCTTGGATGCCATTACAAGTCAAGATGTTAAAACTATTCGAACCATGTCCAACCCTCCGGCAGTCATCCGACGAATCATCGACACTGTCAGCATCCTCATGAACCTCCCAGTCTCTGAAGTGAAAGCGGAAATTGATAATAAAGGTCGTATCTTTATCGCAGATTCGTGGCACTACTCTGGTCGTGCTCTCGCTCACCGACTCGATTTCATGCAAATGATCCACGAATTTAACTCTACTAAGAAGGATTGGATAAATCAAGAGACACTTGAAATAATGCTTCCCTACCTCGCCCTTGAAGACTTTAGTTATGAACGAGCAAAGAAGGCCTGCGGTAATGTAGCTGGATTATGTACGTGGGCTAGAACTATGTATAATTATTATTGGGTAGCAAGAGATGTCGAACCAAAAATGCAGAAAGTCAGAGAAGCAGAAGCTAAAATGCGTGCTGCGAACAGTAAGTTAGAAAGGTCTCAGGAAGCTTTTGATAAATTAGCAGCTGAGGTTAGCAGATGTGAAGAAAAACTTGAAGAACAAAGACAACTTCAATACTCACTTGAGCGTGATGCTACAAACCTTAGACGTACAACAGAAGCAGCAAATACTTTGATTGAAGGACTTTCATCAGAAAAAGAGCGATGGATTCACATGTCTAGAACATTCTCTGACTCACTAAATCAAACACCGATGACCTGTTTACGTACGGCTACTGCATTGGGATATTCTGGTCCTTTTGATGCCCATTTTAGATCAAAAATTGATCTTCTTCTTGAAGAAGTATGCGGCGAAGAAGTTTCCAGAGAAACAGTTTGGACAGCAGTTCAACAACAAGCGACATCAACTGAAGCATCACCTGATTGGATAGCACAGGGATTACCAAATGATAAACACAGCATAGCTAATGCTGAAATTGTTATTAATCTTTTAAAGTATCGTTATAGTTATTTAATTGACCCACAATCTCAAGGTGTTTCATGGCTTAAAGAAAGAGGTAAATCAAAGAACATCACAATCATCAAAACAACAGACGATAGAGAATTACTCGATAGTGTAGCTCTCTGTATGACAGAAGGAAGACCTTGTTTAATTCAAAGCTCATCACGTCCAACAATGACATCTCCACTGAAGTTAATATTACAACGTGGTTACAGAAAGAGTGGTAGATCACCACAAGTTAACTTAGAAGGAAAGTTGATTGAAGTCGCTGAGGGATTTGAGTTATACTTCTCAAGTAAGGATCCGTTCGTACAGCTGACGAGAGAATTTCAAAGTTTAGTGTCAGTTGTGAATTTTGAAGTCACTCGCTTAGGTCTACAAGAACAACTACTGTCAAGAACTTTACAATGGGAACGTCCTGAACTTGAAATTGAGATGACAAATCTCAATAAGATTCTTGCTGACGGAGAACATAACCTTCGCGAACTTGAAGAACGCCTCCTCGAAAACGTCACCCACACCGGGACAGCCATCATAGAAGATGACAACCTCATTAGTACATTAGCAGCTATAAAGAGTGCTGTCACAGATGTCAAGGACAGACTCTCAAACGCTCACAATACTCGAAACAAAATTCAAAATGCCAGAGAAGAGTATCGTCCATTGGCTATAAGAGGAAATCTACTCTACACTTTAGCCCTTGACATGGCGAAGGTAAATCCCATATACGGAACATCATTACATCGTATACTATACCTATTTGATAAAAGTATTAAGAAGAGCGAGCACAGTGAAGTTCCTTCGCGTAGAGTGGCATTCATTTCACACACGCTCACGTTGGAGGTGTATACACATTACGCTAGAGGAATACTTGAGGAACATAAAGGATTGTTTTCACTCATATTGGCTTGTCAAATTAGTTTAGAAAATGGTCAAATGACACCAGACAGTTTCAATTGCCTCCTATGTGGTAGTAGTAGTATGCCTAATGGAAGGACTAAACCAGCACTCTTAACATGGTTACCTAATGCTGCGTGGAGTAATTCAGTCGCTGCAGCGAATGCTTCACATGCTCTGAGAGGACTGCCTGCAATATTAGAACTAAATAGAGAAGAGTGGAGGCCTTGGTATGAGTCAGATAAACCTGAATTAACACCTCTACCTCCAAGTATTGATGGTACAATCAGTCATTGTGATCATCTGTTATTGGTAAGATGCCTGAGGGAGGATCGAACTATTTGTGCGACACAACAATTTGTTTGTAAAGTACTCGGAGAATCGTATTCAACGCTTCCTGAGGTTCACATCCCAGATGTTATATGTGAGGCAACTCCTTTGACACCATTGCTGTTCTTTTTAAATGGAGATTCTGATCCTCTTTCTTCTCTTGATGGAATCTCAAAAAGATTTAAACAAAAATGTACGATTGTTCATCTGGGTTCAGACCAACAACACATAGCATGGGAAGTCGCAAAGGATACTATTCATTCAGGTGGTTGGATTGTTTTACAAAATGCTCATTTTGGATTATCATTCTTAGAACTGTTGGAAGCATTCTACGAATCACTAATAGTCGATTGTACTGAAGCAGGTGATCAAGTAATTAGATACGCTGATGAGTCTCTAACTATTCCTCCAGAAGCACGTGTGTTTATCACTACAGAGATAGTTGAAGGATTGCCTCAGTGGTTAATACAAAGATCATTTAAACTTTCTGGAGGTCTTCTTGTAGGAGTTCGAGGAACAATGAAGAAATCTCTTGAATGTTTATCGAGTGATATGGTGACGTCATTCAGAAGAGTTGAATACAGAACACTTCTTTATAGCTTGTGTATGATTCACTCCCTGCTACAGAATAGATCGAGGTTTGGATCTCTTGGATGGAGTCGTCCGTACAGTTTTGATACTTCTGATATCACTTCAGTTGCTGCCTTTTTACAAAGTCATTTCTCAGTTATTGGAGACTCAGCATTCAGACAAAGACCTGTTAACTTTAACTGTGTTGCAACGGTGGTGACTGACGTCTTTTTCGGTGGCAGTGTTAGTGAAGAATGTGATAGACGAATTGTAAAAGCTCAAGTTAATCAAAGTTTTCAGCAACTCAAATCGATACCTGTTACTGACGTAACAACAGAAATAGAAATAGCTCCAGGAGGGTACACCGTATCATGGGATATCGACTTGTACGCAATTAGAACAAAGATCCATTCTCTCCCTTTGAATGATAATCCGAAGACATTTGGGATTCATAGTGGAACGGATGTCACTCGTTCTCTTGATCTGTTTTTAAATAATTTATTATTACTAACGGCAAACTCTAGATCGGAAACTGTTAAAGATCCTCTCAATATAACTGAAAACATCCTTCTGGACATCCCATATGAAGAAACAAAAAAACTACTTCAGACGTTACAAAACTGTAAATGGCCATCTGGTCCTGGGTCACCAATGCAGATGTGTTTAATGCAAGAAGTAAGAGTGTTTCACAGTCATATTAAATTCGTTACCCATTCTCTTCAAGCTATCACGAGAGGGTTAAAAGGTGAAATCTTGCTTGGGTTGGAACATAGGACCCATTTGGAATATTTGTATAGATCTGAAGTCCCTCCAAAATGGGTAGAAATGAAATCAAGAAAACGACGAACAGTCACTATTGTTGCTCAATGGTTATGCGCTATCCAAGGAAGATATCAATTATTGAATAAATGGATTGGTAGTAAGGATGGTTGTCTCAGATCGATTCCACTTAACTTTATAATAAATCCTAAAGGGTGTCTTGGTGCTGTACTACAAATAATAGCAACAAGAGAGAATAAGCCTCTCGATAATATTAGAATCGCTTATGAGTTTACCTCATACATGAATGAGGCTGATCTTGATCCAGATGATCAGTTTTATTACCTTTCTGGTCTTGTTCTTGATGCTGTTGATTGGTCAGTTCCACTTCAGAAATTAACAAATGCTGTTCCTAAAGAAACTCAGCCATTTCCTCTCATTCGGATGGCTGCTGAGGATGGAGATATGTTTTATGAGGCTCCTGTTGCGGTTGCTGCTCCTGTGCAAACTCTTCCTCTGACTAGAGATCGTAAAATAGCCGTCACCAAATCATATTTTCGATGTCCTTGTTACACTTCAAGAGAACGAGGTGATGCCAATCTTGTTGTTGAGATTCCAATGGAAAGTTCTCACCCGGATGCTATGATCCTACGAGGAGCTGCTCTGTTTGCGGAGTGATTATTTACGTTTTTTAGTTTTGTGTTTTTTTTATTGTCATTTACCGTAACCAACTTATTGTTAGTATTCTATTTTTTTTTTTTTTTTTTTTTTTTAAACCTATTTTTTTTCCCCCGTATATTTCCTTATTTAGAATTATCGTCACAGTTACACGGCAGAGCTAAATCTGCTATTTTTTTTTTTTTTTTACGACAATTGTGAATTAGACTCTCGTTTTTTATGTCAATTCAACAACAACAGATTAAACATTAATGGTGTTGTCAGAGATAGTAGGGTCTATATGACTCATTGTTTGAGTTTACTTGGATTTTCGTGAGTTAGTAATTCTACTTAAATTTCCTTTTTTTTTTTTTAATAAAAATAAAAAACAGAACTTGGTGATCAAGGTAATTAAAAAAAAATAATGAAATTCACCGTCTTTGCGGTGCTCCTGACGCTTTTTGTCATCTCCACCGAAGCTAAAGAGCCAGACTTCTACGAGCTGTTAGGAGTAACTCGTTACGTTGATGCTGATGGAGTTAGAGCAGCATATAAAAGATTAGCTAGACAATGGCATCCTGATAAGCAAGATGATAAAGAATCTGCAAACGAAATGATGAAAAAATTAAACGAAGCAAAAGAAGTATTAAGCGACGACAGCAAGCGGGCTCAATACGATAGGATGGTTCAGAAAATGGAAAGTCTTCAAAGCTTCACTCCAACAGATCTCCCAACTCCAATCGTCATTTACTTTACATGTCCTGTTTATGTATCATTTCGTTACAGCACCGTTCTTGCTTCATTCTTGTGTACGTTTATGTGGCTTGGTCACATACCGGTTCTTATTGCTTGCTATCTTTTCTACAAACATGCTTTCTGGGGACCTGTTCCACTCGAAGAGAGAACGAGAATGATTCAGTACACATACCCAGTTAGATTCTTAATGCTTATTTTGTTAACACTTTGGTGTTTACTTTTCATGGTATCGTTCTTTGACTATATGGTATGTGTGTTATATATTGAAGGGTGTGAATTAAGACAAACTAATATTTGAAAAAAAATAAATAAATAACAGCTCTACATGGCAATCTGGGTAGTGCTTCCAGTTGTTGGTGTGATGTTTGCTGATAACACTTTTTGTGTACAGACGATTCGAGGTATGTAATTACAATAAACTAGACGTGGCGTAAGTGACTAGGAGAAACAACACACTAAAAACAGAGAAAAAATTTACGGGTCCAGCAGGCTCTCCTAAAATGGTTTCAAGAACAATTCACAAAAGACCTGAATGGATGCCATGGTGGTGTTCTTGGACAGGAATTGGTGAAGCATTCAGTACTAAGATGGCAGAACTTGATAACCAACCAGTGATCGTGGTGGAATACAGAAGGAATTATGAAATAGAAATATCTTACAGAGCTTGTGATGTTGAAGCAATGAAAAAGGTCGAAGCAGAACAAGAAAATAAAAAAAGCAAAAAAACAGCACTCGCAGCACACAAACGAGCAACAGAAACTGAAAAGAGAAGACAACGAGAACTTGAATTAGAAGAGGCGAGGAAGTCTTCAGAAATAACAGCAGTGAGCTCTGTGGTGAAGACCGAGACAAAAGCAGCATCGGGTCCAACTCTTCGCAAGACTATTGACCCCAAGAGAGGAGATAACTCCAATGTGGTAGACACTGGCAGCTCAAGCTGGTCAAAGGCTGACCAAACTGCTTTTGAAAAAGCTCTTAAGAAAGCTCCTCGTGGAGTCAGCAATCGCTGGGAATTAATCGCCGCATCGGTGCCAGGAAAAACACCAAAACAGTGCGCTGGTCGCTTTAAAGAACTTGCCTCTCTGAGAACCTCGTTAGGTACGTCAAAGTAATGTTTTTTTACAGCTATTTTGGCCGATTATATTGACCAAGCTGCTTCAACAAGACTGCAAAAAGCAGTTTAGCAGCAGCAGGTGCCAACTGTCAGCACCTATTAAACAGACTTTAGAAGAATTAACACTTATGTCTTTCTGATTACGAATTACAACACTTTACATTTTATCTACAAATAGCTTCTCCCTTAATGTCATCACTGACTACAGCAAGCTGTTAGCTTTTCATAGCTGACAGTATTTGCCTAAATTCTGGTGAAATTATTTTCTTTTCGCTAGTTTTATTTATTTATTTTTTTTTTTTCTTTCTTTGTACGTCAATGATCGTTATTTATTTTTCATCAATTATTTCTATTTTTGTTTGTGGTAACTGAAATTCTGATATCAACTTTCTTCTTTCCAACAGTTTCTCGACCGAAAATTCATTCCATCAGTTTACCGAACAAAAACCAATGGTCTTAATTATATTTCGCTGGTTGTGCGTCGTGATCTCAATGAAATAATAATGTTACCACCGTGTCCTGAGGGGTGAGTCATTATTGTCTAAGGTTTCTTTACAAGGTTCTCAACACCAAATTTAAAAAAAAAAAATGATTAAATAAAACAAAAACAAAAACAAAAACAAAAAGTCGATATCAAATGCTACGAGAAAGTAAGAGAGGTCAGAAGAGACCTTCAACAGCTGGAACTATAAGAAGTCAGCCTCTTGATGACGTAATGAGAGGCAAGTTAAGACCACAAAGTGCTTCTTCTTTAAGAGGAGGAGGACAGCAGTCGACTGAAACATGTAGAAGGATGTTGGAAAAGTTAATAGCGGAACTTAGAATATCAGGTAGAGACCTGTCATGGTGTAGTGTCACTAAAGGCTCAGCTGATGAAACTAGTCAACTCCAAGGTAAGATTAGCACATTGTTAACCATCAGATCAAGAATTCTTCATGTTCTTCGTTTAATTGAAACCCACCAACAGACTAACGACAAGTCGATAGAGTCAGAGTTGCTCTCAGCTATCGATGATTGGAGAAATTCATTTCCAATAATTAGAAAAAATAGATCGTTCATGTGGAGAGACACCAACTACGAGGAATTACTACAACAAAAACATGAAACCCAATCACAGAACACTACAATACCTGTAGGTAGAAGAGGGAGTCCAATTCAAGATGTTCCGATTGTTAATATGATGCAAACCAGTTTTACAAGTAACGAGATGCCTCCACTTCATGTAGACGATGTCAGCGAACCAATAATCAAAAAAATATTACCGACAACAAGTCAGCTACTCGCAGCCATACGAATCCAGTCAGTGTACAGAGGCTATCTATCCAGGTGTCGTGCTACTTATCAAAAAATGAGAGTAGCAGCTGCGATAAAAATTCAAAAATTACAACGCAGAATATTTTCAAAACAGAGAGTGTTATGGTGGAGAGAACTCCAACGACTTGCTACTCTTATTCAGTCTGGTTGGAGGGGATATCAAGTAAGAAGAATGTTAAAGAGAAGAGGATTCGTTATCAATAATGCCATCCAAATACAATCCTTATGGAGAGGACACTTAACAAGACGAAAATTAGAAGCAAGCGCGTTAGAACGACGAGCTCTAAATGTAGCAGCGTCTCAAGTAGCAATCGCATGGAAGCGATCAGTGTGGAGAATAAGAACTCAATGTCACTCTGATAGGAGATCAGCTCAAATAGCCATCTCTGCAGTCGTAAGAGGACACCTTACAAGATCTCGACTACAAGGTGTTAGGAGGATAGAGGTCGATCAAATTGATCTCGTAAGCTCACCACGATCACCATCACCTGCTGCTGTTGTGTCTCCGTTGATGAAAGGTCCGATGAGCCCAACAGTTTCAGGGAATCACAGCCCAGGATTGCCTTCAAATATTATTATTTTATCTTCAGCTGACTTAACACCTGGAGAATGGCTTGTGTGCCCACCTGCTCCAGAAGACAATATCACGATACCAGCTGTACCAGAAGCAATAGATATTCCTCGTGAAAAACCACAGCAACTTGGAATGAAACCAGCTCTGTGGATATCAACTTCTCCTAGTCCATTAAAATTAGTTAGCGTTCAGCCCTCGTGTCTTAGCTCACCTGTGTCAGTTCTGTCTCCTGTTCAATGGTATCCACCTTTAGATATAATTATTAAAGTACAGCAGTTCTTCCGTCTCATGCTTGCCATTAGGAGAGTTGCAAGACAGCGTCTTCTCCACGAAAGGGAAAAGGCGGAAATGTTTATTAATAATGAAATAGAAATGGCATCTATTTTGATTCAAGTTCGAGTCCGCATCATGCTCGCAAAAAAACAGTTGAATCAGCGGTTGAAAAACCGAATTGCAGCAACTGCTATCCAAATCTGGTGGAGGGATGCCTCTCAAAAACTTGTAAATATTCACACTCACGAAGACTCTTTGTTGGATGACTCATCGAAAGTCAACATCGCTAGCACACAAAAACGTGCGGCAAAACGTATTGAGACCTGCATGACAGCACACTTAGCTACAAAGAGAATAAAGCAACAATGGATCGACTACTTCTTGCAGGAAGAAGAAAAACTTAATAAAGTTGTTCATGTTCAGAGGTGGTGGTTAGCAGTTACGAAATATGTTTCTGAATCACACCACCGAACAATAGTACAAAACAGAATGAAACACTTAGCAAAAAGGAAAGAAATACAATCGGATGCAGTACTGGTAATACAATCAGTTTGGAGAGGATATCTTCATAGAAAACAACGAACAAGACTGCGTGCTAAAAACCATGCTCTTCGTATTCTGAGTGACCTACGAATAGAAGCTGCTTTGATAATTCAGAGATCTTGGCGTCGCGTTACAGTCAAGAGTAGATATTCGTACCTCCGTCAAAATCATAATAATTTGATGTCAGAAATACTATTTCGTGAAATGCTTGTAGAAAATGTTATTAAAATTCAATCTCTTATACGAGGATCACTTACACGAAAACACTTGTCAGAGAGTCGACACGCTGCTTATGTCGAGCAATTTAATTCAGCCATTGACATTCAAAGAATTGTGAGAGGATTTCTTGTTAGGCAATATCTTGCTACAGTAAAAACACACATCCCTCCATCACCTAGTCAAATCCAATCATTGCGACAACAGTTGCTTGCTGACTGGCCAACCGATTTCCCGTACCCTCTTGGAGCTTCTGCTAGGCAAACATAAGAGTTATGTATTAGGGTTTTATTTATTATTTACACAGTTAAAAGTAGTCTCTTTTAGTTTCTTAATTAAACTGAAAAATATTTATATTATTGAAAAATTATCATTCGTTGTTAACTAATTAATGTACTTATACAGATTACAAAACACAACAATGCCCACCCACGTGTTGGCACAAGAACTTCATTACATCCCAGGTCATGGACAGCGGACGGTGACACTGGCGGATTTTGAAGTTGGTAAGAAGTTAGGAGAAGGACGATTTGGGTCGGTCTACTCAGCCAGAGACAAGGTGACTAATGCGATAGTCGCATTGAAGAGACTTGATCTACAGTTGATTGTTAAAGATAGAATGGAGAAACAGGTTAAGAGAGAACTTGATATTATGCAAAAATTAAAACATAAAAACATCCTTCGACTCTTCACTTACTTTGTCGACCAATCCTACATCTGGTTGGTACTCGAGTACGCAGCAAGAGGTGACACTTGGAACAGACTGTTGACTGAAAAACGATTTGACCTCGCGACCACTGCTAAGTTAGTTTCTCAACTAACAGAAGCAGTTGATTGCGCACACAAGAATCATGTTATTCATAGGGATATTAAACCTGAAAACTTGTTGTTAGATGCCAATAAAAATTTAAAACTCGCTGACTTCGGTTGGTCTGTCCTTGACCGTCACCCAAAGCGTCGCACCTTCTGCGGAACTCCTGACTACCTCCCTCCAGAGATGGCTGCTAACAAGTCGTATGATGCTAAAATAGATAATTGGTGTATTGGTGTATTTGCTTACGAGTGCTTCTTTGGAAAACCACCTTTCGAAGCGCCCGATGATGTCACTCGTGCTAAGAAGATTCTTGAACAGAAATATGTGTTTCCTGCTGAGCCTCGTCTACCAGAATGTTGTTACGATCTTATTCGTCATTTACTTGTAGTCGATCCAAGTAAAAGAATGACTACTGAACAGATCTTGGATCACCCTTTCATTAGAGAATACTACCCTCAGGGAAGAAGTGAGAGAACCAATAACGTTCCTTGTCCTTAAAACTTTTTTTAATTAGATTTTATTTTACTTTTTACTGTTCTCATAGGATTTTCTTTTTTTTTTTTTCTATTCTTATTCCTTTCGTGTCAGGGCAACTTTCACATTTTAGATTTTCCAAAAAAAAAAAATTGCCCCGCGTTTTATAGATTTTACTTAAACACATTTTTTTTTTTCTTAATTGAATGGCCTCTCAATTACAAGGCTCTGTTAGTACTATGAATGATTCTGTTTTACTGATTGGGAAATTTAAAGGAGAAAAAAAAAAACAGCACAATAGGTAAACCCCGTACCCATATGTAGATCTTTTTGTATAACTTTAGGTGTGAACTTGAATGCTAATTACTATTCCGTTTATTAGGATAAAAAATTATGGAACTGGATTGATTTATTTTATAGGGAAGAATTCACCAACAGAAATACTTTTGTTGTTTTGGGAAACATGTTTCGGGGGTTTAGATTTCTTCCCCGTCGTTGGTCCCACCAACGAATTCCATTAAATGAAATAGTTGACCTGATCGTTGTGGATAATATTCAGGTTCATGGAAATAAAAAACACCCTCAGGGGGCGAGATGCGCAGCCATATGTACGGACGGACTTCGAAATGCGTATCAACACGAAATCCTTTTTATGATTCAATATCCTTTTGCAAAACCAGGAATGATCCCAAGCGTCGTATCCAATACCATCCGATACATAACTTCACTAAACCAGTTAGGGGGTTTTGTTAGAAGTGGTGATATCCTTGATTTGGGTCATTCTGGAAATGTATTAGAATTTGGAGCTCTTGGTGATGAGTCTGGGAGTAAAGCTTTATCATTCACACCTGCTCCTTCTCATGATAATTATTGGAAAGGTGATCATGAGTTTACAATACCTCCTTACCCTACTCTGATAGCGTCGATACTATCCGAGGCTGAGAGATCTGTTACTGGATTTCACGGTGCAGCATCTCGAGTATTTGCATCCCAATCTGGGTTTTACAAATACGGAACCGTCCCATTTATTCAATCGTCAATACTACCACTGCAGTCGGACATACCAGAGAATACTTTATCATCTAAGACTGATGCTTTGTTATTATCAAGAGAATTACAGTCGGCATCCAACACAAGTTGTTTACGTTTAAATTATAGCAGCATTGTATTATGTGGGAATATTCTAACGTTGAAAATTCCAAATGGTGTGGGTGACTTTGCTCATGGAACACTGTCAGAAGTGTATGCTGAGAGAAAGGATAAATCCGTGACTTTATTTTGTGATGTACCTGAGGAGGAGGTTATTGCAGACTCTGAATTGCACAGAGCAGTTCTATCCGATGATGTATCTGAGATTGGGACATTGGAAGCTTCAACTGTAGTTCCTATGAATCCAGTTAAGAAGAAGTCAGCTGACGGAATCACAAAAGTATTCGGATCAGGAATTACTCTCGATTACTTCAGTGATGAATCACATATAGATTCGATGGATGTCATCTCATCAGTAGAAGACTGTACTCAAATGCAAGATGCAGATGCTTGTCAAGTATCAATGAAAGACGACATGTTTCATATCAAACTCAGACACCGTTCTTGGGTTAAGCTTCTCTCCTCATTTAAAACAAAATCATCATTTCTCTGTCCTAGTGATGACAAGAATGGTATTCATTTTGAAATTCGTTGGACTCACGGAGGAGAACTTCCATATTTTCAAAAGCAAACTGAAGCCAGCAATGCTGCATTCTTGATGATGAAGGAAGAAGCAAAGAATGCTTTTGTTGATAACCTACCGACCGATGATTCTGAACAAGAATTACAACAACAAGAACAGCCGGATGAATTAAACAAAAGCTCAAACAGCATGCAAGAGATAAACGACTCTGATCGCAATAGAAAAGTGTTGTTAGTAACTGGGAATGATTTATCTGATTCTCAAAAACAGAAATTGAGAATAGCAGGAGGAGGTCATTTGATAACGGAATCACTACCTGAACTTAATACTCCTATGAACCCAAACCAACTTCAGAAGTTTACTAAAGAATTACACTATCACAAAGAACTTTCTGAAACTGTAACAAAAGACATTGCGAAGCGAAAGACTCATGCGCTTGAAGCAAACATAATTCGGATAGTTTGGTCGTACGACGAGACAAATAAAACAGCTCTCGATAATCTGCAAGAAGAGTTAAAAGAATGTGATTACCTTTGGAAACAATGGAGAGATCATTTGCTATCAGTCGTGATGAACGTCATTGAAGATAACAAAGACGATATTCTCAATCTGCCAGATGATAAAAAACCCGACTTATCTCCGAATTTCTGTTTGAAAGTATTAACTCCGGCTGATGCTGGCACTGACATACCAGTATACGGTATTCTGTATAAGGATAATTTGCTTAAATCAACGTCACTTATCATGGATCGTATCAGAGATGATAATTACTTGAAAGATATGCCTATTACTTTCTCTTTTGATATGTTTCTTAACATAGCTCGTAGAGGTACTTATAGTGCTGCTCGTCGTCGGACGACTCAGTGGACTGATTTAGAATCGCATTACCGATCCTTGTCACAAGAAGCAGTTGATAGACTTACGTCACTCGAGAAGGAAGAGCAGAAATTAAAAATGCGTCAACTGGAAATTGAGAAACGTGAGAAAGAACTCAACTTGACAGACAAGCCTTCCTCGTAAACATCTGATTCATGTGACCATCACATCATTATAGTATTCTTGTTAAGTTTTTCTTATTTTATTATTTATTTTTCTTTTTAGTCAAATCCCCGATTAGGTACAATAAAACTATCCGAGTTGACAGAACTTTTTATAAGTTTTATTGGTATTGTCACATTGTTTGTATGTTTACTTTCTTCAGAGTACCACGTCCGTGAATATGGCATGGCCTGGTCACCAGGCACTGTTTGCAGTCCAAGGCATTCCTGCATACAATGACTTAGACGGACAGCAGAAGGCAAACGCGGTGTTCATGGTGAGGTCTGGAGCGGCACCTGACAAGGCAGTTGAAGATGCGAAGCAAATGAGTTTTAAAACGATGGTTCCAATGTCTGGTTTACATGCATTACCACAAAGTACAATTCCAGGTTTCTCATTAGCTGGTGTACCAATGGCTGTACCAAACAGTAATATCCATCCAATGTACGGAGGAATGATGATGCAACCAATGCAAGCCTTTCCTGAGCAGCAGCGGCCACACCAGTCGGGTAGCCATCACCATCATCATCATCATCACTCTCATCACCACCAACATCAGCATCAGCAACAGCCACAGCAACAGCATCAGTCGGTACATAGACCGCAGTCATACTCTCGACAGTCACCATCACAACAGCCCAGACATCATCAGCAACAACAGCAGTCTCAGTATTC
This sequence comes from Flectonema sp. DT1601, assembly GCA_964019425.1. Lineage (NCBI taxonomy): Eukaryota > Euglenozoa > Diplonemea > Diplonemida > Diplonemidae > Flectonema > Flectonema sp. DT1601. The sequence goes on along the minus strand of OZ025818.1, from coordinate 171,525 downwards.
TCACCAACACCAACAGCAGCCTTTAACAGAACAGCCGTCTTCTCATCAACAACATCCGCAACAACAGCAGCAGCAGCCGCAACAGCAGCAACAACAGCGGCCGACCACCTCTTCCTCTGTCACCTCCCAATCCTCAACGGCTCAAAAAGCCACCTCGCAAACTACTACAACTGCTGCTACCTCTGCCACTGCCTCGACCACGGCTGCTGGCACTGCTGCTGCTACGACCGCTACCGCTAGCACATCGAGGAAGTCAACGTGGCACACATACAAAGATCCAACAAGTGGTAGAGACTACTACTATAATTCAGTTACTAAAGAGAAACAATGGGAAAAGCCTGCAGAGTTACGCGGAAAGAATGAGTGGCAAGCCTTCGAGGTATGAAATCTTTTTTTTTACGGTACGGCAACAAGAAGTATTTTTATACCATTCTGTTAACAAACTGAAACCTGAATCCCAAAACACAGGACCCGAAGTCTAAGAGAGCTTTTTATTATAACCAGGCCACTGGTGAGAAACAGTGGGAGTGTCCAGCAGAATTTGCGGCGCAAAAGGCAAAGAAGGAGCAAGAAGAAGAAGAGGAGAAGAAAAGAGAAGAAAAGGAAGAGCGCGACAGAAATCAACAACAACAACTGGAAAAGGAACGACGAGAGAAGGCAGCTGCGGCAGAGGAAGCAGCGCAAGAAGAAGCGAGAAAGAAAGCTCAGCAGCAGCAGGCCACGTGGGATAAGGCGAGAGCAATGCAGCAGCAACAGGAAGTTGTTCAACAGGTTTCAGAACCTGTTATGGGAGTCCAGTCAAGTCCACCACCACCTCCACCAAGTGGTGAAGGAATTAATGTCTCTGAGCTATTTCAGGTAGCTAGACAGGTTCCAACACCTTCTCAACCTGTCAAGTCGGATAACGTGATGGACAAGGTGAAATCTGCTCTGGAAGCTGCTTCTAAGTCATCCAAAAATGACGCTCCTAAGGAAGACTTCGTAAAGCAGCTTCTTCAAGTGCAAGCAAACCGTCGTGGACCAGATGATGAATCTGAAGATCCCCACAGACTCGCTAAACAGGAACAACGTAGACAACAAAGAGAGAGACTGTATGGAGACGTTCATGAGACTGGAAGTAATATCGTTCGTGAGAGTTTTGGATTAGGTTTGACCAAGAAAGAAAGATTACCTGAAAAGAGACCTACACGAACTGATAACTTCAATGACGGCGATGACGACCAATGGAGAGATAATCGCCAAGAGGCCAGAGACAGAACACGAAGAGAGTGGAATACTCAAAATGGACACACACAAATTAAACCAAAGAACTCCCATATCAATTCCGCTCCTCGCCATCAAAATGGCAGCTCCCCTCCCACAAATTCCGGTGGCATACAAATTAAATCAAAGAATCCTCCGCCAGTCAACTCGTCATCCGAAAAGGTTAAGGTTAAAATAGCCCCTGCGCCATCTCCACAAAACAAACCAGCGCTCAATTTGGTGTGTATTATTATCAAAATGTGATTTTTGTTAGTTTTGATTAATTAAAATAAAAAAAATATATAACAGCGACTTGGCGACCACGTAGTGTTCACACGCGATGTGTCACGAGGCAATATTTCTGTTCGTCAGTGGCAGCATGGAACTGTATGTTATAAATTGCTTTTCGGTGGTTAAAACATTTTTGGTTACTCAAAATATCTACAACAAAAAAAAACAGATTAAAATTGTAGATCCAGCAGCAGGTGTGTACCACGTAGAAGTTCAGTCAACTGGTAATGTAATTGGAGGACTCCATCCAAGTTTTGTAGAGTTAGCAAAGAAGCAAATGAGAGAGAACAGTAACAGCAACAACAACAATTTTAGAAACAACAACTCAGCTGCTAAGAAGATTGTTGTAAAAGCTGTTTCAGCTAATGATATGCCAGCAAGGAATAACAACATCAACACCACTGGTAAAAGTAAGGTACAGGCAATTGTTTCAAAGCCGACTCCATCAGCTAAGCCGTTGCCACCTAAAACAAAATTGACCCCTCAACCCGCCAACAACAACAGCTGGTAGTAGACGTGTAAATGTTAACATTCGAATTATACTTTAATGCTGAGTGACAATCAACTGCAGCACATCAGCTGAAAGAAAAACCCCCGCGACCGAGGCATGACGCGACCTCTATTATATTTCTTTTTGAAGCAACCTCTGGCTTCCAACATGGTGTTGATATTATTTTTCTTGTCTCCCCAGACAGATCTCACTGTGTGTGGTGTTGTGATATAGCCTTAATCTAACCAAAAATAAAAGGAGGTTTAATTTACGAGAGAAAAAAAAAAAAAAATAAAAGCAATTATCTAAATATGTGAAATGTTGGGTGCATCAGAATCAGCCTTCACAATTCAACAGTGATTCTTAGCAGTTGTGAAAAAAAACATGAGAAACAGTAAGAGCAAAAAAACATAAAGCATATCAAACATAAGTGTGTTGTATTGCGCCGCCGAAAAAGAATCCTCCCGTCCCATCTTTCCCAGACCCCTGATTCCCAGTTTTAGTCTCGTCCCGAGGTTCCCCTGCCACCCAGGTTAAGTAAAAATATTTTAAGCGGTCATTCTTTTTTTTTTTGGAGAGGGAAAAAAAAAAAAAAAAAAAAAAAAAAAAAGAAAAAAAATAACACTTAATTTGGTAAATACGGACAATAATTAGAATCTTCATAAAAAAAGTTTTTTTTAAAAAAAGAATAAGTAAGTAATTTCAGCTTGAGTCGAGTCGAGGCTTATTTACATTATGGATTGTTGAAGTGATTGCAGCCGACTTACTGCAGCTGAACGAAAGTAGTTGAGATACCTACTCTCAGGCTTTAACAATAGCCCCCCAGACAAGGAAAAAAAAAAAAGAATGAAAAAAAAAAAAAATTAAAAAAAGAATGAAAAAGGGATGAAAAAACAATGATTCATTTCAAAAAAAACGGGAAAATAACTGAAACAGAAAAAACAAATTAAAAAGAAGGAAAAAAAAAAAAAAAAAAACGATCCTACAGACAGCAGTCATAACAAGAAGAGACTGAACTTGCCTTCAGCAACATTGTAAATGAAGTAACAAATACGTATAATGCCTTCAACAGTCAGTCAAAATAATGAAAATAAATGTAATATTTATTTAATAATTCTTTTCTTTATCCCAGACACTTCTCATGAAGATTCCACTTAAGATCGTTAGACAAGAAAAAGTACGAAGAGTAAGTGCCGAAACTTTTGAAGAAGTAATGAGAATTGTTGAAGGATGGTCTGATGGTAAAAGATTTCTGCTCCAATACGATGACAACGAAGGTGATGTAATATCAATCGAGTCGCAGCTTGAGTGGAAAGAATGCGTCCGCCTATGGGAAAGCGAATGTATAGACACGCCAATGAAGTCACTTCGACTACAGCTCTCAGTAATAGACGACCACCACACGAATAGTTATCATCCTGATATCGTATCAGATGTTGTTTGTAATGTTTTAAAATTAATATATGGCGATAACTACGCTACTGAGTTACAAAATGTTAACAATAAAACTTGCAACTCTTGGCTGTTCATTGACACCTCTCCAAACGACGAATTAATCCTCGACGCTAATGTACCAAACCTTCGTGATTTCCTTTCTCATTCGGGTAACACTTACCTCTCTCTCTTACAATACGCTGATGCTATGAAATGGTATAAACTACTATTGCAATTAGAACCCACGAACGAAAGCGCTTTATCAAACCTTAAGATATCTCAAATGGCAATACAATCTCAGGTACAAGATAATCAAGAAGCTACCCTACGCAGACTTGAGTTAGAAAGAATTGCATGCGAAGATGATCCAACCCAGATAACACATAATAGCACTTCAGAACATGACAGGCTTCGCGAAACAGTTCTTCGAGAAAGACTTCAGAGATTCTCAGTGAGACGAGAGAGGTAATATTCGTAACCCTTCAACATATTGAATTATTTCCTCTCCTTTAAAGCAGATTTCCGTTTTGAGTACCTTACTTACCCTGATATTCTGTCCCTAGCATTTACCTGATCGATATTAGTTTAAAGATAATCTGGTGAGGTTCGTTTTTTTTTTAACATCATTTTTTTGTTGCTTCCAGGTTAGAAAAAATGAGAGTTGTGGGTAAAAGAACTTCTTTGCATATTAGTTTATAGTCTGCTGTGTTTGATTTTGTAAAATTACCTTCAAAAATAAATAAGAATATCGTGTTACAGCCAGGTAGGTATTATGCCTCGTAAACGGTTGATTGTTGGTGGTGCTAAACTGGCACAGGCACATCAGAGTTGTGGTCAGGTATCTGATAAGAAACTTCCGGCATTCTCTCTCTTGATGGAATCACATACTCGCGCGGGTAGAGCATGTTTTATGAAACACGTAGTACAACCAACTCATTTAGTCATCCCGGATAAGTTATTTGCTGCAATACCGAGTTATGTTAAGGGTGAGAGTGCTAACGTGTCACCACCACATATTGTACAGGAAAATGAACCGTTGACAGTATCTGAGTTAGAACTTTTAGCACCGGTTTCTGATCGAAAAAAAAAAAAAAAACACAAAAAGATAAAAGTAAACGAGGGAAAACGAAACGCCACAAAACTATCGCAGTCAGCTGCTGAAGTGCTGTTGTCGGGTACAGAGAAAGAGCTTTTGAAATGGAGAGAAAGTCGGTGGTTTCAAACGTTTTACGAAGACCAGCTACGTAATAAAATATCAATCTGTGCTGCAATACCTTCAGATGGAAGGGATTCTATAAAGTCAATCGTTGACGATGCTCTGACATCAGAAGATAGCAGTCGTAAACTTCATTTAATTCACGGTGAGACTGGATCTGGAAAGAGTACTCAAGTCCCTCAAATAATCCTCGATGAGTTGATAACCCGTCGAGTTCCAGGTCGTATCATTGTATCTCAACCTCGTAGAATTGCTGCAACAACACTGGCTGAAAGAGTTGCAACTGAACGAGGTCAAGACTTGGGAAGTTCAATTGGATATCAAATATCAGGAGATCGTCTTTTTGCTAGAGGTGCTGCTACTATCGATTATTGCACAGCTGGTTTGTATTACCGTCTTGTATTGGGAAAAAAAAAAAAAACCAAAAACCAAAAAAAAAAAAAAAAAAAAAAACCTAATCCCCACACCAGGCTATCTTGCTAATTCACTTACTGATGTCTTAGACAACGCAAGAGAATCTAATAAAGCATTGTTTATTATCGTTGATGAAATACATGATCGTGGATTGGTATCTGATTTATTACTGTACAGACTGAGACATAATTTAGATGAATACAAGATAACAATCATATTCATGTCTGCTACTGCTAACATGGAGTTATTAAAGAACTATTTTATTGGATTTGATATGAGTCAAATATTTCTACCAGGAAAGACTTTTGGAGTTGAGCAGTATTATCAGGACGACTTATCGCAATTGGGTCATTTTAAAGTTTCAAACAGCAGGTTGGAACCAACTCAAATTGTTAACATTATAACATTTTTAGTAAGTCAGCGTTCGATTCCGGGATCTGTTATACAAAATAAAGGAATTCCCCCAACTGGATCTGTCCTCGTATTTCTACCAGGAAAACCTGAAATTCTGGGAATACGTGAATTGCTTCAAAAAAGAAACCCAGATCTCAATGTAGTAAAACTATACAGAGGATGTTCAAAAGAAGAGTTTAGGAAAGCATTCAAAAGTGAGATTGGAAAGACTAAAATAGTACTAACAACTAACATAGCAGAATCAAGCATCACCATACCTGATGTAACGCTAGTTCTTAATACCGGACTAGCGAGGACATCACTGATGAAAGCAGGAACCAGAGTATTAATGACTGCCGAGTGTTCTAAATCATCAAATCAACAGCGAGCTGGTAGAGCTGGACGAGTTCAACGTGGAGTGTGCATTCATCTTTTTTCAAAAGCATCTCACAACCGGAGACGAGATCATCCAGAAGCAGAAGCGGTAAATTCACCCCTCGCTAATATTGCTTTGAAAATTATAAATTTCGATTGCTTCGGTTCGAATCTCCGTAACGTACTAGAAAATCTCATAGAACCCCCAATTTCTGATACCGTTAACGATGCGATATCAGAACTTGTCCAGCTTGGAGCTGTAAGAGTAACATCAAAAGGAGATTATAAAAAAACGCAACTCGGAATACTACTTGGATCACTTTGGTTACTACCTAGAGATGGGTACTTCGTATTATTAGCATGCGCCCTTGGCTGTCTTGATTGGGCTGTTGTACATCTGCAAAGAGCACATGGTGCTCGTGATTTCCATGAAGTACAAGATGCTGTTTTATTATCGCTATCGAGGTCAGGTATAAATTCGATCGGAATGACAGTTGAACAGCAACAATGTTTATCGGTCAATCGACTGTGTGATAATAATGCTTTAACGTCTGCTGCTAAAACAGTTTATCAAACAAACAGATTGTCAAAAATTATTAATGAAGATAATCGAAGAGTTTTAGTTTCACGCAATCGATGTTTTAATTTAAATCTTCCTCGGAAACCTGATGGATGGTTTATCATTGAAAACGAGGTCCTATTGGCAGATGGCTTCACTGAAACCCATCGCCTCACATATGCAAATGTTGAAGCATTTATATCTCTCATTATATTGTCACCCGCATTACGAGCGATTCAATATAAAAATGATCAGTCGGTAATTGGTCTTGTTGTTAATGATTGGGCAGTCTTCACAATGCCATCTCATCAAGCAGAATGTCTTATGTCGTATAACGATATTATTCAAAAAGTTTTAAGATCTCACTTTGCTTTGGGAGAATCGTTTGAGAATAAAACATCAGAAGAAATAGTGGATTCGTTGGCAAACTTTATCTGGGCAGAGAGCAATCTCGGATCTAAACCTCCGACAAGACGTGTACCAATTTCAACACTTCACGGTGCGATAGATGTTTCCGCAACAGTTAAAAACATGATGAAATTTGGTAAGGAAGGGTGAGAGGGACAATCCTTAATTTGTAATTCATTTCCAATTTTACCTGTACTTAAGCTGTGTTCATCCATTGCTCAAATCATCAACACGTAGATTAATAACATTAAAAGGAAAAGTTGTATATTTTCTGTTTTTTTTTTTTTTTTAAAAATCTTTTTTTTTTCTAAAATAGAAGTTCTAGAAATAAGATGAACAATAAAATAATCCTCAAAAAGGTAATAAAACATTATGCAGTCAAATTAAAACACCATACTCTAATACATCCTTATCCAGTGAAGCTAATAATATGACTCGTGGAAACCAGCGTGACATGGCGAGAGCCAAAAACATGGCGAAACATTCAAAAGATGGAAAGGGAGAAAGGTCTGATGGAATGACCAGAGGCGCAGCAAAAGAGACTGATGCTGATAGAATGCGTCGCAAGCAGGAGGAGGCTAACAAGAAAAAGGAAGTTGCAGCAGCTGACGCAGCAGCAAATTCGAAAGGAAAGGTAGCAAAACAGAACTTTAAGGGATATGCAGGAAATAATTAGTTCTTTTCAACTAATTATCGTTTTCCGCATGAAACTGACCCTCCACCACCACCACCACCTAGCCATCATGGAATTGGGAAGGGTTGGCAACAACTTAAAGCCACTGAGCTATAGAAAGAAGCATAATGGGGTACTTGGTATCCTCTTTGTGTGTGAAGTATTCCTTTTGCACTTGTTCCCCTCCCACATTGCCCATATAGTTTTCAATTTTTTTTTTTTTTTTTTTTTATACGCTTTCTTGAATTCCCTCTTTCGCGTTTACCTGGTGGGTAAGGTCTGGTACGCGAATAGAAAAAAGAACAACTACAAAAAAAAGAAAGAAAAAAATAGAGGGAAGGGAAGATGGCTGAAAGGAGTCGTTGGAAAAAGAACGAAATAAATGAAAAGATTATTCAGTCACGGTCAATTATCATTCACTTGCAAGGTGTCGATGATTTCTACTTCCCTTTAGCAGCTTTAAACTCGTAGATGCAGCTCAGCGTGCTTTATGATGTCGTTAGTGCAATGTTCATTTATTTGTTTCATCAGATTTTCACACAAAATGTCAAAGAACAAGTTAATTAAGGGAAACGTTCACCTTACCTACGGCAGTGCCGAAGGTAAGAAGGTTGGTATCCTTACCCTAGACAACCCTCCAATGAACCCTTTGAGTGTTGGAGTTAGAATTGGTATTGATAAGCACGTTAGAGCCTGCATGGCAGATGACACCGTAGCTGGTATCGTACTCACTGGAGCGAATGGAGCATTCTGTGCTGGAGCTGATATTTCGGAGTTTGCAAACTTTGCAAAGCTTCCAAAAGCTCCAAGTCTGCCACAGATTTTCGACCTGATGGAGACCAGCAAGAAGCCTGTTGTTGCAGCAATCGATGGTGTCTCTCTCGGAGGAGGTCTCGAAACCGCACTTGCCTGCCAGTGGAGATTAGCCACCGCTCGTTCAAGAGCTGGTCTTCCAGAAGTAAACCTTGGTCTACTCCCAGGAGCCGGAGGTACTCAGCGTCTCCCTCGTGCAATTGGAGCAGAAAAAGCCCTCGCCTTCATGTGCGGTGGTGCACCAGTCTCTGCCGAAAAGGCTGTCAAGCTCGGAATTTACGACGCAGTTGTTTCTGGTAACGTTGTAGAGGAGGCTGTCAAATTCGCCGTGTCAAAGTCCGCAAACGCAGCCGAAATTGCTTCCCGTCCTTTGAGCAGAAGAACTTGCGCACCACTTGACTTCGAGGCTGCCAGAAGCAAGTGGGGTAAGGCAAGAAGGGGAGAAGTTGCTCCACAGGCAATCATCAAATGTGTAGAAGCCGCATGCAACCCGGAATTAAACTTCGCGCAAGGAATGAAGATTGAGCAGAAGGAATTCTTCCCACTTCTCACTGGAGACCAATCAAAGGCTATGCAATACATGTTCTTTGCTGAGCGTGCGTGCTGGAAGGTTCCGGGACTTAACGCCAAGCCAAAGAAGTTGCAACAGATTGGTATCCTCGGATCTGGTTTGATGGGTGGAGGTATTGCCATGTCATGTGCTGAGGCCGGCTACAATGTGATTTTAATGGATGCCAAGGATGAATTCTTAAAGAAAGGAATGACCGTAATTCAGAAGAACTACGAGAGATCAGTAAAGAGAGGATCAATGCCACAAGCAAAGGCCGAAGCTGCCTTCGGAAGAATCACTGCTGGTGGATCAGACTACAAAGTTCTGTCGACTTGCGACATGGTAATCGAAGCCGTCTATGAGAACATGGACATCAAAAAGGAGGTCTTTGCCAAGCTTGACGCCGTCTGCAAACCTGGATGTGTCCTCGCCACAAACACATCGTTCTTATCAATCGATGAAATCGCAAACTCCACCAGCAGACCGCAGGATGTTATTGGATGCCACTTCTTCTCACCAGCTAACGTGATGAAGCTTCTCGAGAATGTTAAGGGTAAGAAGACTTCGGGTGAAACCGTCGCCACAGCGATGGAGTTTGGAAAGAGAATTAATAAAATTGCTGTCCTTGCTAACAACTGTCACGGATTTATTGCAAACAGAATGATGGCAATGCAGGGAGCAAACAAACTTGTATACTCTGGTATGTACCCAGCTGATGTAGATGCTGCTGCTGAGGCATTCGGTATCAGAATGGGACCAATGAGAATGGGTGACTTGGTAGGAATTGACCTCGCCTGCCGTGAACGTGAGCGTGAAGGAAAGGCCGACCCAAAGAACAACCTTGCTGATTACTTGTACAGCAACGGTAACTACGGTATGAAGACTGGTAAGGGAGTTTACTGCTATGACGAAAAGCGTCGTGCGACTCCTAACCCAGAAGCCAACGCGTTCTTAGAATCATACTGGAAGAGAAATAACATTCAGAAACTTCAGCTCACCGCAGATGAAGTCGCTGAGAGAATCTACTTTCCAGTCATTAACGAAGGGTTTAGAATCTTAGAAGACGGTATTGTTAGCAAGGCATCCGATATTGATATCGCTATTGTCTACGGATACAATTTCCCAAGATACAGAGGAGGACCAATGAAGTACGCTGAACAGGTAGGCCTTAAGCATGTCGTAAAAGTATTGACAGAGTTGGGTGAAACTCCATGTCCATTATTAGCAAAAATGGCAAGCGAGCGTATCTCGCTAAACAAATGGAATAAGGAGCGTGCTGCTCAGCTTTCTAAGTTGTAAGTGACTTTTCCCCGTTCATGTTGCTCTCTTGTCACTTTCAAGTACTATTTGTCGAGTGGAAATTTGTTTTTATTTTTATTTTTAAATTTTTATTTTTAAAAAAAAACTTTTCATATGGAAACAATAATCCACCTTCGGTACGATGTCATCACTTTCAATCACCATTTGTTAAGTGGTGGAAGCATTGTAACCTCTTTTTATTCTATGTTTTAAAAAAAAAAAAAAGAACAAAAAGAAAAAAAATGAAAGACTTTATTTTTTGCGACAAACAAAAAAATAAACTAAACTAAACGAAGGAATGCACACGCTTTCAGGGATGTCTGAGCACGCGTAGCGTTCATGAGAGTAATGAAGAAGAAAAAAAAAGACAAAATTTTTAAAAAGAAAAATATGCAATTTCGTTACCGCTACACCGCCACACGGTCGGAGCTTGAGCCACGAAACTTTGAAGTTGACAATAAAAACCAACACAAAAGAAAAAAAAAACAAATAAAAATGAAAAGCAAAAGAAAAACCTACCACTCCCGGTAAGGCTTATAAAAAGCTTACGAAAAGAAGACCGAAGGGTCGATGTTCTAAATGTGGATCAGCGGTAGATCTCTTCTGAATGATTATTACGAACAAAAAAAAAAGAACTGTTTTCCTCCACCAGAGGAAGAACGATGCAAAGGTTTTGAAAAAACCTTAAAACAGTTATCAACCTGTTACTATTCTTAACATGAAACTCAGCACACAGAAATTCAACAAAAATGACAAAAAGTGATCGGAATTGGTTGCTAATTAAACACCGAACTTTATTATCATCAACTACCTTATTCTATTCAGCACATAATAAGAGATATGGACTCCCACGGAGACCAAAACGGACTCACCAGATGCAGTAGAAGTCAAGGCATAACGGAACAGAGTGGAGTAGAAAGTGAAAAAGACGGACTCACCAGATGCAGTAGAAGTCAAGGCAGTGGAGGTGGAGGTGACAGTGAAGGACTCACCAGATGCAGCAGAAGTCAAGGCAGTGGAGGTGGAGGTGACAGTGAAGGACTCACCAGATGCAGTAGAAGTCAAGGAATAGCCGATTTTAGCAGCGACAATGATGGACTTCCCAGATGCAGTAGAAGTCAGGGCGTAGCCGAACAGAGTGAAACTGACGGTGGCGGCCTTGCGAGAACATCAGTTTCTGCTCCGATGATAAGAGAAAGAAGTAATCCAGATATCCCAGAACAACAAACTGCGAGAACCGTTTCATCATGTCCAGTAGCACATGAAGTAGTTGATAATGTTCGAAACACAGACAACACTACATCAGAATCAACTCTTCTGTACATCGATAGAATACCTGCTGACGCATCAACAAAGATGGTTGAGAATTTAATAACAAAAGAGATTGGATTTCTAAACCGATGGACTCTTGAAGTAGTCAGAAAACACAAAACAAAACATTGCCACGCTTTCGCCGAAGTAAACAGACTTTGGAAACCAGACTTGGATGGTGAGAAATTCCAAAGTGAGAAACTTGAGACGGGAGAAGAAGTTCGCATCAGTGTTTCGGATGCTCCAAAGAGAACGAGAACTGAAGCTGAAGAAATTCCAAAGTCAACGTTGCACATCAGGTTTTATGCTCAAAAAGCAAAATGGATTGAATCAGCCAACCGCATAACTTGGGCAGGAGTACTGACAGTTATAAAGAATGCTACCTCAGCTTGGCAAGGTATTCAAATGCTTGCTGATGATATTAAGAAGAAGAGAGGAAGTGGTGTTTGGACCCATCCGTCAGTATTATTGGGAGCATTCTTCGCAGACTGTGGGACCGTACCAGATGCCGCTCGATTACAAAACAAGATTAATGATAAGAGAATAACTGTACAGGGTGTTCCATTCTTAATCGAAGCTCAGTTTACCTGCGACAACAAGAATTTACATGAGAAGGGAAAGCAAGCTGCGGCAGAGAAGAAGTTTAAATTGGCGAAATCAGTTGCCGTTAGTGAAAACCCGTCAACAGATCAATTGGTTGTTAGAAAGAAAGACAAAGCTGCAGGAGAACCGGAAACTCCTTTTGAAATATCCGACATTGGAAGTCCGTTGACGTTTGCTGAAGGAACTGACACTGTCGATTCCGTTCTTCGTGAACCCCTTGACGAGATTCTTGGTAGGTGTCCAGCATTCAGAACACTGTTCTTTGAAGATTTCAGTGAAAACGCTAGAAAACGCTACCGCTCTCAATGGGAAGAAAAGACATCACCTGAAAGTTTATCAAATCTAATCAGAAGACTTATTCTTGGTGGGTTTTTTGTTTCTGAATCTTCAGATTAGTGTCTGCCTGACCTGTTTGATAAGTCGGTTCCTTGTTCAGTGTTGGCAAGTAGTGAATGGATGTTGTGTGAGAGAGAACGAAGGGAAAAAAAGTGTTGAGAAAAAAAAAATTAAAAATAAAAATAAAAATAAAAATGAAAAATGGAAAAAAAGGTGTTTGAACTGCCGCGTTATTCGTGGATCTCAATCAATCTCATTGAATTGAAAAATGAAAAAAAAAAAAAAAAAAAAAAGAATTTGTCGTAGAAAGTGTTTTTTACGGAAGAAGCATTTTTTTTTTTTGAATTTTTTGTTTCTGACCATCACGTAAACCTCCTATAGCCTTCTCAGTTGTCATGGTTTCATGCACAAAAAAGAATTTTTTTTTTCCACAATAAACTCGTGAATACCGAAGTAGCTCAGATTGGTACCAACTGAAGAACGTGCCTCATGAACTTATTCATCACTGTCAAAAAAAAAAAAAAAGAAGAAAAGAAGAAAAAGCCGAGTTTTATTATTTTAACGCCAGAATTACTTTTGTTTGATGATTTGAAAAGGAGAAGAAACACCCCAAAAAAAAAAAAAAAAAAGTTGAGAGAAAACGAAAAAAAAGAAATACTTTCCGATTAGCATATGTCAGGTTTTCTACACAGTGGAAACATGAAGAGTAGACAGAAATTTCTTTTTTCTTTTCTTTTTTTTTTCTTCTGGAGAGAACAATTTCGTCAAATCATTGCATCGATTTCTTGTGTTGAATCACACTGCCAAACCGCTTTTCGATTAGCGGTCAACGCGTAGTCTTTCCCGTGGTAATATAAGGGGTGGGAAAGAATGAAATAACAATAAGTTATATTATAACAATAAAAAAAAAAACCCAATCAATCAAGAACAAGCAACCACTGGCAAAGCTTTGCTAGAAACCATGTAAGCATTTACGGTTTAGCTATTTTTTTTTTTATATTTTGCTAGCAATCTCGATGACCCTCCTTGGCTTGCTCGCAGGCGACGTTCCGAAAGGAAAAATGTTCACATGTATATGTAGCAAGATTGTTTTTTTCCCCTTTCTTTTTGTTGACTTTCATTCACACCTTTGGAAGTCATGCAATCCGAGGAACAAGTCGCATGTGGTCCTCTGGATTTAAATTCTACAATATAATCACCAACGTCATGCTCACAATTATTTATATCCCGTTAATGTCGTGTACGTATTGCATATCGAAATATAGGTAATCTTTAATTGTCAGTTCGAACGAAGAAATAGCCTCTTTGATATGCTGTGTGTTCATAGCATGTTAGTTCTTTTTTTTTTTTTTTTTGCACCGACGAAGTCGGAGAAGAAACTATTCAGATTAAGAGCCGTTATTTATTATGTCATGTTATCTATTTCCCTGTGCGCCAGTAACACTAGCTGCGATCAACAAAATATAAGGCTGCTTATTTGAATGGTTTTTTTTTTTTTTTTTTTTTTTTTTTTTCAAGTTACTAACCTGCTGACTCTCTCAGTGATTGAGAAAGTTCAGAGGAGAGCATCAACTGAAAGGTCAGATGGAATTGAAAATATTGTCCCGAAAATATGAAACATTTCTCACACAGTCATCATAAATCTTCTTCTTCTTCGCACAAGCCACTATTGTTGCCGTAATTCCCTCGCTTGGGAGGAGCAGTTTTGGTGTTGTGAACAATTGGGTTTTTGTAGGTACAAAAAACATTTTTTCTTATATTTTGTTTTTAATAAAAAGAGCCATCTCTTCTTACGTAGTCCCATTTTCACCCCCCTCTAAATTATTTACTTTCCTGCTTAACAATAATTTTATAGGGGGGTGTTTCGTTCTGCTTGCGATATTTTGGTCAGGTGACAGCTTCCTTCGATTCTGTTTCCTTACAGATTGCAATAGTGAGTCGTGTTGCCTAATTATTTGTGATATTTTATATATTAATGTGACAGTTAGAAGCGAATGGTCGTATTCCGGGTTTTTTTATTTAACTTTATTGTTCTTTCGTGGTATGGAGGCATTCGACACATGTGATTATTTCATGAAAAGAAAGGGTTTTATGGAATGGAAATGATATAATTACTCCCCACCTTCCCCCCCCCCTCCCCTTATTTTTTTATTTTCAACATGTTAGTTTCGCCGAAGCTATAAAACGCTATATCAGTGATTGAGTCCTCAACTGGTGCGGGTACCCAGACTCCTTGTAGTCATCAGTTTAGGGCTTACTAAGTTAACTTAACTGACTAAATTCATCCTTTCTTTCCCTCTTTTTATTCTTGTTGCGCACAGTCTTGTTCTTTACTCCTTGATTGGGGTGAATGAAGCCGACTCTCTCGTCAACTTGTATCACAACATGCAATTCGCAGGAGCGCCTTCCGATAGTGTTTTATCTCTTGTTGCTGAGTCCAGTTGAGCAGTTGAGTCTCTTACTACTAATGGGAACTGATGGTTGCCTCGGTAACATTGTAGGATATTTTTTTTCTACAATGTAACCGAGTACTTAGCTTAGTGTTCATATCTTAAAAGCTGGTAAATCTATTAACTGGTGGTTGAATTCGGCATTCGTGTTTGCATTAAACTGCACCGAGTTGGTCACATCTCTTTCCAATTTTATGGAGCAACAGTCACGTGGGATGTCAAGCCATCCCCCTATTGGAGGAAGCAATCTCTGGTTGATAACACAATTAGATGTTATGGTGGTGTTTTGTTTGTTGCCGAAAATACGGGTCATCAGGCAAGTGCGGAACACTAATTCTAGTGACTTTTTCAGGTTACTTCTTTTTAGTCAACTTGTGAAGGAGCTATGGCTGCTCAGTTAGGTAGTAAGTAATCCTTCCTCTTCCAGTACGCAAACGAGCATCATTGGAATGGTACACATGTTCCTTGCTAGTAGCGTTGCTGCTGTAGGATTACTGTCTTCCAATCTTCTTTTGTCCCCCCAGATCTTGATAATACAGTATCAATTTACCCCCGCGAACTTTACGACAATTTCCTTTTTTTTTTTTTTTTTTTTTGAATTTTTTTTTTTTGATATTGTTATTGAGGGGTGAAAATACTCCATATTTGCAATACGTTTCCCACTGCGCGCTTAATCAAGGTTACAGATGTACAAATTTGCATGATGTTTTTTTCGCAAAAGCTCGTGTTGTACTTTTGTTCATTTTCTGGATCTCTTTTGTAAAACTAGATGCTACCAACAACGACTGGTACCGCTATTTTTTTTAGTTGTTGGGGAGGTTGGATATATATTTTTTCTTTTTTTTTGCTCCGTTCCTTTGTCCAGAGGATGCCTCTCAAAGCTTGAATTCCAAGCAGGAAAACGATATCCTAACAACATTGATTTTGGTTCAGACGGCGGACTCACAATAGTAGCTGGTGGAGTTGAAGTGCTTGATTATTTCTCGATAGCTACTTGTTAAGTAATTATCATTTATCAAAATATTTTTTTTTTCCCCTTTCTTTCCTGAACATATTAAGCAGTGTCCGTGATTTTGGTATCATGTGGCTTTACGCACGCCTTGCAAAAATAATCATTGATTCGTTCATTTATGAGTCATAAGGGCGTCAGGCTGTTTCTTCTAATTAAGGGGGAAACTAACCCGTCAACCCACTGTTTGGATGGAGAGCAACCCTCAAAACCAAATAAACGATCGACGTTTTTAGAATTATTATTAAAAACTCATTAAATTCTGTCAGCTTTCGCTCACTGCTGAAAGTTGCATTTACTTTGTATCTCTCTCTTGCAAGCTGTAATGTTTTATGAGCAGTGACGCTATTTATGTTGGATGTTGGACGTTTTTTGTTTTTTTTTGTTTTTTATCTGCATCTTAACAAAGCAAAAAAAAAAAAAAAAAAAAACACGCGCAGTATTCAAGGGCGCGAGACTATTTTTTGGTTTGTAGTTTTATTTTTCGGGTTTGCTCTCTTTAAAATTTATAATTTTCCCGCAGTGGTCAAGTCAAAACAAAAACAATTAATAATAATAACAATAATTAAACATAAATAAATAAACATACTGTCAACCCAAAAATATCACTTACTGTAGTGTTGTTGCTCGTGATTAAAAAAAAAAAACAGCACGTTACTTTTATTGTACCTCTTACTTCTTTACTGCGTTTTGTCTGCATTGACAAAGAACGATTTTCCCATTCTCTTGTTACACTTTTCGTCCCCTTCGTGGGTTTTTATTCACTGGTGTAACGTTTTTGGTAGTTTGTTTATTCACTTTAATGGAGGTAACAAAAAAAAGACGGAAAGAAAGAAGAGAAATGAAAAAAATCCTAAACCAGCTTCTCCCACTCCATGGTACAAAAAAACATGAAACCAAATTAATAGGCTTTTATTGCTTTGCTATTGTGATGCTTTTTTTTTGTGTTGCTTCTTTTTTATCTGGAGGCGACTGCCTTTCCAGTCATTTTTTTTTCCTCACTCCCAGATAAACCTTTTTTGCATCAATAAGTTGACCATTCACAGTTGCGAAGGATTTTTATATTTTTCAGCCAAAATTTTCTTTTTGCGACATTCGAGAAAGAAGAAAATCGAAAGCTTTTTTTTTTTTTTTTTTTTTTTCGTATTGAACTATTCATATTTTTAATCTCTTGGGGGTGTTTTCTTTTATTTTTATTTTGTTCCTCTTTTTATCGGAACCTTCGAATTTTCTTTTTTCTTCGTTTTGTGTTGGAAAGAAAACAGAAACGGCAATACAGGCAACCCGCTAGTCTCTCATCTTATGTGTGATTTAGTAGTACACTGCTAATTAATGTCTTATCAGGCTTTGGTAATAATTCGAGTTCCCTTCTGCTGATTAGGTTTTCCCATTTCGCCCCCCTTGTCTCGGATTTTTTGTTTATTTATTTTTTTTAAAAATTTTAATCTCAAAGAGTATGAAGCTTTCTGAGAATAGCAGGCCGTTTACTTCTTTTTGTAAATTTTTTTGTCTTTTTTTTCTTTCTTTCGGAATGTGGAAATTTACTAGCCTCAGTCTGAGTGGAAGGCATGAGTAAAGAGAGGTAAGGAGATTACGAATTTTATTTTATTTTTATTTTTTTTTAAATAAATCAGTTGAATCATTCAATAGAAAGTTAAGTAGTGCTGTGCGTGGTCGACAGAACTGAGCCGGTTATACTCATCGTCATCAAACAGCCTACTTATCTGGTGGCTGGACAGTTATAATTTTGTGTGTTACAACAACAAAAAAAAAAAAAAAAGAAGGGAGAGGAGAAATACAAAATGTAAGATGAAATAAAAAAATATATATAACATAATAAAATAAATTAAATTTAACGATACCTTAGTCGTAGACCGCGAGCTAATTGGTTGGATCTCAACGGACCGACTACCTCTCGCCCTAGCAATCGTAAACAACTTTGTGTACGGTATTTGCAACGGAAAAAAAAAAAAAAAAAGGAAAAACAAATTACTGACAAGGTAGTAAAAAAAAAAAAAAAAACAATGAAAAAAAAAAACCAAAAAACCAAAACTAAAAAAAAAAAAAGTGAGTGCACAATCCACTGCCGACGTAGGCATAAACACGCTCAAGGACAAAAACCGGTTTGTTTAAAAAAACAAAACGCAGGGTCCTAACGTGTATCGAGATTACTTGCCTTGAAGAAAACGTGATTCTCACAATCGTAGTTGTCTATTTAATAGTAAATACTATTTTCCCTTTGTAGGTAGAAAACATCATCGCGCGACAATATATTCTTTATTACCTTTTAACACATTAACACCTATTCAGATTTAACCAACACAAAATGTGCAAGGTTACCACTAAAAAGGTAAAGAAGATATCAAAGAAAGCATCAAAAGATGGTGTTGAGGAAACCGTAAAAGAAGAGAAGCCGGTCGCCATCACAGAAAATGAAACAGAAGACGCATCTGAGAAAAAGAAGAAAGTAAAGAAAGCAAAGAAAGCAGAAAAAGATGAAGCACCTGCCAAGAAAGAGAAATCTAAGAAATCAAAATCCGAGTCTGATTCTGAAGCTCCTGTGAAGCGTGCTAAAGTTGATGAAGAACAACCTGCTGAAGAAGTGAAGCCAGCTACCCTAACCCCAGAAGATTTCTACAAGAAACATGACATCAAGCTTTGGGATGCAGATCAGTTTGCTCCATTCCAGTCATTCGATGATATTAAAAACTACGTTGACGCTCCAATGATGAAGCAATTCGGTAAGGCTGGGTTTGACTCACCATCATGCATTCAGTCTGTCTGCTGGCCTGCAGCGATATCTGGAAGAGATTTGATTGCTGTGGCAAAGACTGGTTCCGGTAAGACTTTGGGATTTTTAGTACCTGCATACAGTTTATTTATGAAGGAATTACCAAGTGATCCAAGACAGCCAAGAATTCAATACGGAGCACCTCCACTTGGAATTGTTTTAGCCCCAACAAGAGAACTGGCTTGTCAAATTCACGAGGAAGCAAAGAAGTTCGGAAACTCTTCAAGAATGGTGAGTGTGGCTGTGTACGGAGGAGTACCTTCTGGTCAACAAATTAGAGAACTTCGTAAGGGATGCCACCTTGTAGTAGCAACACCAGGTAGAATAAAGGATTTATTGGCTCTTGACAACCCTCCTGTTACTAACCTCAACTGTGTTAAGTACGCTGTTCTTGATGAAGCTGATCAGATGCTTGACATGGGATTTGAACCTATAATCACAGAACTCATGGGAATGCTTCCAGAGAAACACCAAACTCTGATGTTTACCGCAACGTGGCCAAAGGCTATTCAGAAGATCGCACACAAGTTTTTAAGCAACCCAGTCCACGTTCAAGTCGGAGGCGAAGGTCTAAAGGCCAACAGCGATGTGAAGCAGCAGCTTATCGCAGTGTCTGAATACGAAAAGGAAGCAAAACTTATTGAAGTGCTATCAGCGATTGAGGGAACTGAAAGTATTTTAGTGTTCAGCAACAGAAAGAACGCCTGCGAGCAGATCAGCAGAACCGTAAAGCGCAGTGGAATGACCTCGATGACCATCCACGGAGATATGGACCAAGCTGAGAGAATGTACGCACTAAAGCAATTCCGAACTGATAAGGTTAGAGTAATTGTAGCAACTGACGTAGCGGCTAGAGGACTCGACATCAGTGGTGTCGGTACCGTTGTTAACTACGACTTTCCTCCATCTGGATGTGAAGTATGGGTTCACCGTGTTGGTCGTACTGGAAGAGCAGGTCGTAAAGGTAACGCTATCACTTTCTTTGACCCGACTGGATCTGAAAGAAAGTGGGCCAGTGATCTTCAGAACCTCCTCCGCAACAGTAAAGTAGAAATCCCATCTTGGCTCCCAAACCTGTCAAGAAGCAGCGACCGTGAAAATGCTCGCAAAGATGTTAAGAAAAACTTCTTCATGTTTGGAGGCAAAGGTGGCGGTAAGCGTGGGGGTGGCAAGGGAGGTAAGGGAGGCGGTAAGAAGGGTGGCAAAAACTTCTCCCGTTGGTAAACTGTTTAAAACCTTTATTTATTATCAGTAAGTCTGTTCCGTTTATAACAGCCTCTTTTATCGGTGTCATCACCCATTTTATTCTTTGTGGGGGATGTCGTTTGTCCAAACTTACCTAACCCCATAATATAAAAGAGGTTGTTCGAATGAAAACACTCTAAAAAAAAAAAAAAAAAACCAGAAAAAATTAAAAAAAAAAAAAAAAAAAACACAAAATTCCTCTCATTTTACATCTCTTTGTTCTTTGCGTTATCAGAGGAACCCCATTCTTATCAGGGATTCCTTACGTTTGTATCGACGTTGTGTTAATTTATTTTGATTAATATTTATGTCAGTTCTCAGGATGCCTTCATTTCTTCACAACTATAACATAAAAATAACATAAATGAAACAACAACTTAGATGGGATCGTTTTTGTCAACGCAGCTTCAATGGAGTTTAGCTGATGGAAAATGGAAAATCGATGCCATTCAAAGTAACTTCGATGCTATTTATATTTTGTATTTAGAATTGTGTGAACTTTACTTACGATGGTATCGACAACAAGATTTAATGTTTTCTGAAAATTGTGATAAGAAAACTGAAGATGCGTTGTTGTTAACGACTCCGTTCGCAAGAATGTTAAGATTTCCTACTTTACTAAACATGTCTTCATTGTCGGGTGAGATATCAAGTGAAGAAAGATTAAATACAATGATGGTTCAACAACATAAGTTAAAAGACATTCAGAGTGACACGATGAGTTATATCTCAGCATGTATGAATACTACTCCACGACATCGAAGAGACCCAATCGCCAGACGGACGTCAATTGCTGGATTGGAAGACAGTCCCGAAAGCTTAGAAGTTTGGGGTGAAATGCCTGACATCTTTTGGAAACTCTATCGAGTTGCTGATAAAGCAACAGTTCTATCTTCTGTTGATGAGATTAATGTACGTACGAATGACTCACAACAATGCAGAGATGAATTCGCAATCGGAAGCGACACGACAACTCCATCCTACTCAGTTACAGAAGATGATAATAATTCTCATTATTGTTCTGTCTGGACATTACAACATTTGATTCATCATTTAGGTCTTCTTCTAACGGTAGCATTCCCTGCGGTTACACTACACTCAAGTTCATCAAAATATTTCCTTCCATGTGATAACTCTTACTTGTTAGAGAGTGTCAGGTTAGGACTCTCGAGATGTTATTTATTTGTTGACAAAGACCATATGATTATCCCATCTGTTCCAACTCAAACAATGCATTCTGTACTACTAAATGAATTAATAGAGATAATGGAATGCTTAGCTAATTGTTGTACTACTGAAACTGGGCAGGGTGATCAGTGTGGTGGTGCAGAAGCAGCGATTTCAAGAATTTGGCAAAAAGTTGTGATTGGAGAGTGTCAGACGATGCTGTCAGAAGGAAAGAGGAGTGGATCTGTCGCTGATGTTTTACGAAGTCGGGCGTCAGTTGCGAGAATCTTCAACACGTCTGATCCCTCAGCTTGTAATCCAGTCAGATCAATAAGTTGTATTCCAATGAAGATGTTAAATGATGTTCTTTCTGATACGAATTCCTTAGCTATTGATCGTCAACCCAGTCACACCTCCAGCAAAAGACAACGCTCCCTCCGAAGTCCTTCTCAAAGACCTATAAATAGAATTCACAGTGAAGATCATCGCCTATCAGCATCTCACGTATCTCTCTTTGAAACTCCTTTTACACGATCGAATCTAGGATCTATAGCAGGAGATTGTGAAACTCCAAAGAGTGATAAAGTTATTGGATTGGAATTAGGCAGCACGCAATGGGATGATAAAGACAGCAGCAGTACTGCTATTGCAGGTGATGAAGAAGAGGAAGGATCTGTAACAGAATCGCAGAGTACAGCTGAGACCAGTCCAGCTAAAGATGGATCGTATCAAAGACGGAGAATACCTCCGGCAATGATGGACCTCTCGGGTGATTTAAGATTATTAACACCTTGTGAGATAACTGCAGCGATGGTATCACAATGTCACCGCGAAGACTTTGATGACGTGAATGACGCTTGTCGACGAGATGACTACAAAAAGTGGAAACGCTACGAACGTCAGCAATCAGAACCAACTCGATTATCCTCAAGACGTGAAACAGTTAATCAACAAGGGAAACCTGATTTCCCTTTGACAGGACAAAAAGATGCTTTGTGGTTACAGTACTCTGCAGACAGCCCAAATATTCACAACCAAAATGCCGAGTCAGTCAAAGATCGAGAACGCAAACGGCGTGAACAGCAACACAAGAAAAGTGTCGAGACTTGGGAAGCCGAATGCCATTCGGAGAACGAAGACGATGAAAATGGAGTTCATGACGACCACGAGTTCCGCAAGTACTCTGGCGGGTCAGGGAATAAAGAAATAATAACTAAATTACAAATCATTGGTGATGTGTCAAAGAAACTACTGCAATACAAACCTCTTCGTAGAGCAGCAGCATCGACATCATTACCTGGACCAACTGACTGTATGTTATCAGTTACTTCAAATAGTAAAATATCAGTCAACAAGTTGAGCACTTTACAAAGACTAGTCTTCTCAATGATATGGCAGCAACTTGATCTTCAACTCATGTCAGTAATGAGCCTCCGACATCGCGCAGGAGCACGACAATCTGTTTTGTCTTTACAGACTGTTGACTTTGAAGTATCAAACGCTTCGTGTCTGTCTCGAAAACATAAAAAAATCTCACCTCTGATTTCTATTCAAAAAGATTCCTTAGCAATCCCTCCTTGGAAGGTAGCCTTGGGATACTTGGCTGAAATTACAGCCAACATTGCTGACGAACCAAGTTTAAAAATTGTGGCTTGTCAGGCCGGTTGGTACCTAACAACTGCGACTAATAATATTGACACACATTTCACTACTTGTGAACCAGCTCCTGTTTGTATCCTTGGGAAAGATGTTTCTGAAATGAAATCGTCTCCGTACTATTCGAGTGTTGTGATGTTGTTGAGGGATAACTCTGAGGGGTTCAGATCTTTTTTAAAGTTTTTGGATTGTTCTCAAGATGTTTTAAACTCTGACACGACTAGTGGATCACCTGTCTCACCACAGCAGTCAAGAGTTGGAGAATCTCCTCGTGGAACTCCGTCAAAGTCGAAGGGAATGCAGCTGACGTTTCCTGAAATACTGAACGACAGTTCTTATTGTGCAATTTCATCTCCTTTAGTGTCGGAGTTTTCGACGTCCTTAAAATCACCGTTCCCACCGCGGAAAGGAAAGTCAAAAGTTTCTGCTTTTCACAGAAAAGAAACACAGTGTACAAGAAAGTCTTCGGTCTCACAAGTGTGTTTTATAGATAGAGATAAAAAGCGAAAGAACATCGCAGAATCTCTAAGATTACAACAACAAACACCAGTCGAGATCAGTACTGATGATGCTCAAAGTGTTGGTTCGATTTCTATCGATGATTCACTTCCTATCACTGGATACAACATCTTAACTCATGGACCTGAAAGAAAAACTAAGCGTAAGAAAACAACAATTTCATTATCTCCAACTAATGATATGTTAGCAGACGAGAAAGGGAACTTAGTTAAGAATGGAAGTGGAAGCAGCCTTCTCTCTAATGAAATAACACAGACAGCAGACATTACCCAATCTAATGGCGAGTCAGTTACTGAACCAGAAACTATCTCATCAGTTGTTAAAAGAGATGCTTTTGATGTTAGAAATTGGAATCTGTACTGCGACAACAACGTTAGAATGCGTCATTTTGTTGTTACAGATTTACTAACAACTGGATTCTCAAATTTTAATGAATTTTCTTACATTGTAAAACCATCTCCTGTTTGCGGCGCATCAGCTTTCAAAGTTGGATGCACTGTCAGCCTTCAGTGGGTTCACTTTTTAGACCCTTCAGTTAAACAAGCCCGCATGCTATTCGCCCTTCGAAGCTTACTCGAAGGAGACATGACCAAGGCAGCTAATCAAGCCGTCATATTCCAAGCATCTGGTATTGAAAACTTATGTTTAGCAATCCCAAGAAGAATTGATTATCGAATAAGAATTTGTTCAGCTAAAGTACTCTTGTGTGTCGCTCAGAATCCGGAGGCTGTTAAAATGATGTCAACTCAAGTAATTAAAACGGTCTCAGAAGTGTTATCGACTGGAAGCTATGACGCCGGAGCAGACAGGTCAAGTTCTGGAAGAAGAAAATCGGAAGTTATATTTCTGAAATCTGGTAATTTATCAAAACTTGCTAATCTAGCTGCGCAGTCAAAAGACCCTCCTCGTCGAGGTGCTGGTTCAGATGCTAAAACAGATCACCACGAGTTATTATCAATAATTGTGTTTTTATTCGCATCGATGGCGTTATCATGTTCACGTTCCAGAGAGATGATGTGGAAATATGACATTGGAGGGGTTGCTGTTTCTCTTTTTGCTGATAAAAGTCTGCCAAACTGCCTTCACGTTGGAGTAATTCATTTCCTAAGAGCATTACTCATAGACACGAATGATCAACAGAGAAGACTATCAAAACTAACTGGTGTGATTCCAGCTACTATTAATTTTATGAAACCAACAACGGGAACGACAAAAAACAGCTGTTCACTCATACCAATAACTGGACTACAAGCGGTCTGTGGATTAATAATCACTTTGTCTGATAACAGAGTAGGATTGTCACATTCTGATGCAGTTAGTTTGTTAAAACAAACGATCAGAAATATTGATTTATTATCAAATATTCTGTCATCATCATCAACAGAGTTATTAACAGCTGTTGAACACGCATATTTAAATTGTAGTGTGAATCCATCCACGGTCATAAGCACTGCTGTTTCAGAACACATTCTACGTACTCGTTGTTTTATACTACTATTTCAGTCCTTAGAAAGGATCTTGCAGAGAATTCCCAAAAACATCTCGACGATAACAAAATCACTTTCTGGTGTCCTGCCTTTGCTAAAATCTCATATAGATTTAGTTTTGAACATGTTCAATTCCCTCTCAAACAATTTATTACACGGAAAATCCCACAAATTAGACAAAGGTCCTCTAAAAGCATTTTTACCGATAGATTTCGCTGATACGAAAGATGACATGGAATCAGACAGTTATAAGAAAGATAAACATCAAGGAACCTTATTACTACTGACAAGTATCGTGGGTGTATTAGTTAGTCTTGTAGGAAATGACAGTGAAGGGGGTTCATCATCATCTGGAGTGAGTCTTAAAAGTATGACTGAAGAAGCAATGAGACAACACCCTGATTTTATTAACATAACGAGCAGTCTTTTAAGCGTTGAAAGCCTTGTTAATCCTTCTCCTGACAGTGACGTTGGATGTCTACCGAGAATAACTGGTATTCTACTCATGCTCAAGGGATGTGCAGCAAGCCTACTAGGAAGTCTTTCAGTCATATCCTGCAGTAGTAAAATGGTACCATACACGTCTGTTTATATTAAAGAAATAACAGCAAGTAGATCCCTGTCAGTTGTGGCAAGTCTCTGTACAGCTCTCCGAAACCTGTCTTCAAGACACCCTGATGTGAGGGAATTTTTATTAAAAAGGAGCAATATGACTATTTTATGGCAACTCATTCAGAGTACCTCACACAAGATAAGAATAAGTGCCGCAGAGTGTCTGCGTGCTATGATATACCCTGGTAATATTGATAGAGAAAGTGCTCGTCTTGAGAGTGATTGTTTCGTAGAAGGGTTTCTAAGTTGTGTTCAAGATGAAATATCAGCTCTGGTGTCTCTGTTAGACGCTGATTCACATCTCAATATCCTGTCTGATCAAGGTGACTACACAGGTGTTCAGGTCGCAATTTGTAATCTAATCGCTGCAATCTGTCATTTTCGAAATTCTGAAGTCCTCTTAGCTGCCGAAGGATTACTTCCCAGACTTATGAAAATGTGTAAATCAAAAAACCCAGATCTACTAGCTGCTGCTACTCACTGCATCTGGCTTGCAGCTCTTTATATGCCAAAAGAAGTTGACTACGCTCGTGGAATTCAAGTTCTTGCTGACAAGTTGTGTACGAGTAGTGAACTGTCAGATCGATATATCATATTAACATTACATGCGTTAGTCACAAGTCATGAGGGCTGTTCTTTGAGTTGTATCCAATCAGGTATTGTTCCTCATCTTGTAAAGTTCTTAGGATCAAATGACTCGTCAGTAAAGTCAACTGTCGCTGCAACACTTTCTGCTATTCGAAGGTCTCAGAGACAAACAAAACATCTAAACAATGAGAAGTAGTATTTGTATTTTTATTTATGGTGTCCCTTTTCAGGGGTTCACCTCCCAAAACTTTTTTATTTACAAAGTCACAGGAGTCACCTGTTGTCGGGAAAAAAAAAAATTAAAACACATCATCTCTGCAGCACACAACAAAATGTATGTAACCTGGGCCTTAGTATTAGTAGCACTCATGTGTGAAAGTGTTACCGCATACGGGGTGGTTGAAATGTACGGATATCCAACGGCGGAAATATGTCGAAATTGCACTTGTTTAGATTGCCCTTGCGTGCAGGCTACGAAAGAATGTCGTAAATGTACTCAAGAAACGTTAATTGTAAAAATAGTTGTTGAGAGAACTGATGGAATGTGTCACGCTGTTAAGTTTCAAAATACACATCCACTACTGGATGCTGATAACTTAGAACCCCTAAACTACATGGCTGTCTTGTGTAAGGATAGACTTTTTATCAACGCTGATGGTGCAACAAAAGAAGAATGCGATGCACGTGCTGCGGGTCTAACCTCATCATTTGAAAGAGGTGAGTTACACGCTAGAACACAACAATGTATTCACAGTGGTGATAATTCGTATATTCAATATCTATGTGATGATGATCCTCTTATTAGAGAGTCTGTTAATAATCCTCAACATCAACAGAGACATTCAATTAATCTCGCAAAGCTACCTGATCGTTCCGCATTTCAGTTGTTCCTTTCGGAAATGTCTCAATCTGTTCCGTTAGTTGTACCACCTTGTTTGTTATTAATCTTTATGTTTCGTGATAGGGTGAGGACCGTAAAGAAATATTTTACTGCTGTTGCGGGTCTGATCATCGTGTTCTCAATCGTATTTATATATTCAATGTCAGACGTAGTGACTTAGTATAGTAGGCATTGACTTCTTTGAAGAACTTTTTTTAAAAATCCGGTTTTGAAAGTCATCGTTGCAACGATATTCGAAAGATTCAGTAAAAAGTTAACATCAACATGGAAAAATTTATATTTTGCTGATCATCTGACGTGTTCTTACACTGATTTCTTGAAAAAAAAAAAAAAAAAAAAAAAAAAAAAGGAGCGATATTTGTTGCCGCCAATTACGTTTAGTTTTCTTTTTTTACAATTCACACTGCTGCCTAGTGTTTGCTTTTTTTTTTTTTTTTTAAAAAAAAAAATATATATTATTATTGGCAAGCAATCTGTTTCTGAGAAATTCACTCTTTTTGTTTATTAGATGATGTCGATTATTATTTCTTTCTCTCTCCTTTTATCAGTCAAGATTAAATACAACATTAGAGAGGTGAAAATAGTATGAATGGTAATTCACTGTCGTACTTTACATAATCATATCATCAACTCTCTCTTTTAACAGAAATCCATAACATGGATATAGAATCCTATTTGTTAACATTGCAGATGTCAGAACACATCAATACAATGTTATCAAATAAAATAACAACTTTAGATGACATTACAGATTTAGGAAGGGGTGACTTAGTTGGAATTGGAATACCCCTGGGTGATGCGAGTAAGATTATAAAAGGTACACGTGAGATCGACGGAGGAGCTGCGATTCAGCAGCCAGCCTATATTGACAGGCAACAAGCGGGATATAAAATTTTGAGGAAAAAGAAGGAAAGCACTCCGATGGTGCCACCCACTAAACCGGAAGCGGATACAATGATTGTTATTACATCCGATAAATGTGAATTTATGTTGTCAAAATCACTAGCTCAGAAATCATCTGGTTACTTTAGAGCTTTACTAGACACTGACTGTGAAGAGGTTAGCACAGGTGTGATAAAAGTTCAACTTCTGGGAGTTGATTTCCAAAGAGTTCACGACATGATTGTTTATCCAGTCACAGCAATTGGAGACGATATTGGTAGAGACCTCACTCGTACAGATGCTTCAAAACTTCTTTATAACGCGAAGTATTTTCAACTTCATGATTGGATTTCGATTATCCTTCGCAATACAAATGAGTGTTGTTCTTTAATAACTAAAACAGTTATATCTGATTGTTATTTCTGTGGAAAACAACATCTATGTACTGAAGCTTGCATTCACTGCGACAAACCAGTCTGCTCTGGATGTACAACTTCCTGCGATAAGTGTTTTGAAAACCACTGTCAACTCTGTACAGAATGTTGTACTGAGAGCTTACCTGTGAGAGATTGGGGAAAGTATGATACGACGTTGGGTCAAAAGATTTCATTACAGGGTCATGGAGCAACGGTGAACAGTGTTGCTTTTTCAGAAGATGGAAAGTTATTAGCAAGTGCTAGTGGTGATAAAACAATTCAGATTTGGGATAACTCTGCAGGTGTTCGAGTGAAAACACTTGAAGGTCACAAGTCATGTGTTACGAGTGTCGCTTTTTCAAAAGATGGCAAACTGATTGCTAGCGGCAGTCGTGATTTTACGATTCGTATCTGGGACCCGGCAACAGGAAACCAACTCCGAGTACTTGAAGGACACACCTGCAGTGTTCGTAGTATTTGTTTTAACAACAACACTTCTCACATAGCCAGCGCCAGCAGTGACAAAACAGTTCGCATTTGGGATTCCCAAACAGGTCATCAAGTTCGATCCCTGGGAGGTAACACGACGTACGTATTCTGCGTCAGATATTCAAACGATGGCAAGTATTTAATAAGCGGAAGCCGCGACAAAATTAGAATTTGGGATGCCAACACAGGCAGTCATGTGAGAACCCTAGAAGGACACACATCTCAAGTCAACAGTGTGGCCGTGTCTCCAAATTCAAAGTATTTGGTGAGTGGTAGTACGGATAAGACAATAAAAATATGGGAACTTGAATCAGGTGTTCGCTTGTTATCATTATCAGGTCACTCATCATGGGTAAACAC
This sequence comes from Flectonema sp. DT1601, assembly GCA_964019425.1. Lineage (NCBI taxonomy): Eukaryota > Euglenozoa > Diplonemea > Diplonemida > Diplonemidae > Flectonema > Flectonema sp. DT1601. The sequence goes on along the minus strand of OZ025818.1, from coordinate 142,546 downwards.
TGTTTGTTATTCTAATGATGGACAGTACATTGCTAGTTGCTCAGGTGATAAAACGATTAGAATTTGGAATTCATCTACTGGGAAACACGTCTGGTCTCTTGAGGGTCACTCTGCAAGTGTTCTGGCTACATCATTTTCTAATAATGGAAAGTACTTAGCTAGTTGTAGTGGTGAGACTATCAGACTTTATAGCTCACCTCAAGAAGAGTTACCCAGCCTTTCGAAACAGAAATCATTTGAGAATCAAGTTGTTGTTACTACAGAAGAAAAGTAATTCACTGATGGCAATTATTTACAACAAATTGACCGTTTTACTGTTTAGAGCCCGTGTGGCCTGCTGATGTATTCATTCGGTTCTTTTAGTACTATTTTTTTTTTTTTATAAATATTTACCTTACAGCTGTATTGCTTTTTTCATATTGCTACATACAAGGGTGATGTGTTGATTTTCGATTAGCACCTGTTTTAGTTTCCTCCTCATCTCCCTCCCCCCGCTGCATTTTGTTATGTTGGTAATAAGTCAACAGTTGCATTGTTTATATTTATTTTTTTTAAAATCTCCTTGGTGTCTCATATTGCTTGTAGTTGCTTTATGATTCAAGGCCAAGAGCCTCTGACAGAACAACTCTTGGCGTTTTACACTATCCTCGTGTCTGTGTCCTCAGTGAGCTTGCCTTTATACGTATGATTGGTTAAAATGTATGTTTATATCTGTCGAAAAGGTTATTGTATTATAGCAATTTTTTCCCCACACTTTTTTTTATATAGTCTTGTCCTTGTTGGTGTTTGGGTTTTTTTTTTTTATTGTTTTGATATTATTTTTTCTCTAAATAAAAAAAAAAAAATAATAATTACTTGTCGGAACATGTGTACTATCACACTGTATGTTCTGTGTTATCTACTAGTAAGTGTTCTTCTTACGTTGACGAATGCTATAAATTTTCATTCCCTTTTTTTTTTTTTTTTTTTTGCTGTTTTCAGTTGTGCATTGTCTTGCTCATAAATACGTACTACTTTTACAGAAAGAAGTTAGTTTTATTAATTGCGAACGAAGCAGTGTTAAACTTTGTGGGCAATGCATGGAATTGAGGTTCTGAAGAACTTCATAAACCTCCTCCAAAATAAATGGAAAAAACTGTACTGCATCAACGATAACACAAATTATAATGTTACTGAGCTGACGCTGTCCAAAAATCGTCGGGAACGTCGTCTTTTTTTTTTTCCTTCTTTTTGTTCTTCTTCCTTCTCTTATTCACGCTTTCTAACAAGGGCAGTAAATTTTGCATTTTGGTCCCAAACCTTTATGCAAAAAACTTGTATTATTTATGTGATATTATAGTTTTATATATGAAAAAACAAATTCTAATTCGCTAACGTTTTTCTATTTAATCTTTTCTACAGTAGCGGAAGTAGCTCTCATGAGTTACTTCTTTGAGTACGTTAGCAGCGTGCAGTTGATGACCTGATGAGTTAATCTTTTATTTAGATGCAGAAAACCTTTTTTTTTTTTTTTTTAATTTTCTTGTCGGTAAATCTGATCAAAAGAGCTATCGTTCGAAATATTTTTCTTTTTTTTTTTTTTAAAATTAATATTTATTTATTTTTCTTAAGTTGCCTCCCTTTTTCCCTTGTTTTCCTTAATTATTATTTTTTTTTTTTTTTTTTGCAATTAACAAGTATTGTAAGAACGAAAAAGAATGTTGGCAGCACACGTAAACCTCCTTTAGCTTTATCAGTTTAAGTCGGTTTCAGTTTCGTGCACAAACAAATTAAAAATTTGACCCCATATCTTGCGGTTTAACAAGCTGCTTTTTGAAATGTTTTGAAATAATGTTCGATCGTCTTTCGTTTTTTTGTTATATTTCTAGTTTAAGGAAAAATGACCTCCCTTTTTTTTCTTCTTTTTTTGTTTTTTTACATCAGGTGTACACAAATAATATTGCATTTTGGGGAATTGAATGCTTTGTGAATGAATCTTTTTTAAAAAAAATGAAATAAAACTATTTTATAACCATCCAATCAGGACATGTCTACAGAAAGTGATGCAGTGAACGTGGAATTAGCGTCGTCTCAAGAGCAGTTTCCGAATTTGGTGTATTCGGATTCAGGCCTAGGCTCTCCAATGTCACCAGTAGTTCCACCTCCGTTAGAATCTCCTTTAACAAGACGGATACGAAAAGTAAATGGTTCGGTGAGTGTATTTAATAATATAAATCCAATTCCCAATAACAATAAAGAGGATGATATCACCAGTTCTAAAGACAGCAATGACGACGTTGACGACGCGTCAGACTGCTCACCTCTATCACCACACACGGAGAAGACACTCGAAACTATTGAAATTCAAGTTCAAAGTAATGGATCACCAATAATAACAAACACTGCTGATGGACCAACTACAGTAGACGTAGAACCTCCTTATCGAAGAGTTGCTTCAAAGGTTCGAATGATCCACAGACGAGAGCAAAACAAGTTTGAAAGTATCGACTACGACACTACTGCTTCCCTTGAAGCAATAAGACGTAAGAAGGAACAAGATGCTACATTTCAGAGTTTTTGTTGTATTAAAATAAGTGCGAAGACTGGCTATGCTTCCCTCTCTTGGATACTTGCTATAATAACAGCGTGTCTAACAGCTGTGATATCATACGGTATGACTATGGGTGTTAAATATATTCATGAGTTTAAAGAACACATTGTTCAAGAAGGATTCAAAACATCTGTTGGCACAGCCTATGGCTACTCAGTTATGTTCTGGATAGTATTGACTGGTGTAGCATCATCATTAACATATTGGGCTCCAGATGCCTCAGGGTCAGGAATTCCACAAGTGAAAGCTTTCTTAAATGGAGTAAATGTAAAATCCATTCTTTCTATGAAAACCTTTACTGCTAAAGTTATCGGTATAACAGCCTGTCTTGGTATTGGATTCCCAGCTGGAAGAGAAGGTCCAATGGTTCAAGTTGGAGCTTGTATTGGAGCAGGACTCTCAAGAGGTTATTCTAAAATGCTTTGTGGAATTGACGGAGAACGGATGCGTTTCTACACTTCAATGGACACACCACAACATCGTAGAGATTTTGTTTCTTTGGGTTCAGCATGCGGAGTTGCAGCAGCCTTCTCTGCACCGATTGGAGGGATTTTATTCGCAATCGAAGAAGTCAGCACTTTCTGGTCTCCACACCTAACATTTCGAGCATTTGCATCCGCCTGCATATCCGGCTACGTTGTTAACATCTTATTGAGTGGAGCTGAACTTCATGATGAAGGTTGGGTGATATTTGGTTATGATGGGTCACACAAGTTCGCTGTTTGGGAAATTATATTTTTCAGCGCGTTATCAGTTGTCGGAGGTCTCATTGGTTCAACGTATTGTCAGATTAATAAATATACGATGAGAATGAGAAAACGGATCCTTGCTGGAGACAAAAACAAGAAAGTAGTCGAAGCATTTCTCATTATATTTCTTATTATGAGTGTTTTTTTTTGGATGCCATACTTTACAAATTGTGTTGAAAAACCTGTGGATCAATTTAACGTTAACAGAAGTGGTATTCACTTTGTGTCATACGGCTGCAGCAACCCTGATGAATATAATCAGCTTGCGACGTTAACTCTAAATCCTCAAGAAAGACTACTGTTTCAATTATATAGCAGGGATACTGGTGGGTATTTTGATGTTCAGACATTGCTTGTCTATTTAGTGGTTTATTTCTTCTTGGCTGCCATAACGTTTGGGATTGCTGTACCCTCGGGATTATTTATCCCGAGTATGATCATTGGTGCTACACTAGGAAGAGCAGCTGGAGAAGGGCTAAGACTTGCTCTAGGGTCAGATATTGACCCTGGGCTGTATGCTCTTGTTGGTGCTGCAAGTACTTTAGGTGGGATAACCAGAATGACTATTTCACTCGCTGCTATTCTTGTTGAAACAACTAATGATGCGGATATGATTTTACCAATAATGCTTGCTCTCGTAATCAGTAAAGGTGTAGCTGATCTCTTTGGAGAAAGTATCTATGAACTCGTTCTTTCTAATATGGGAGTTGTTCTTCTACATGCAGAACCACCTCATAATATAGATTTACAAACTGTTAATGATGTTATGAGTGCTGATCCTGAGGTATTACCAAAACTTGCATCTGTTGCAGCAATTAATCACGCGTTGAACGTATCTTCTCATAGTGCTTTTCCTGTTATTTCTGGTGACTTAAAATCGAATCCAATGCAGTTCTGTGGACTTGTCACGAGAGATCAATTGCAAGTTGCGAAATCAGTAGCAGCATCAGAAGCGAAATATTCAGGTGGGCTTAAGGCTCAACTTGCGTTGGATTTGGTGTTGGATTTGCGTAACTTTATGACGATATCTCCTTACGTTATGTTAGACACTACACCTCTGAAGATGGCTTATCGACTCTTTCGTACAATGGGATTAAGACATTTGTGTGTAATTGATAAAAGTCATCGATTGGTTGGTATCTTAACGCGTGTTGACTTAGCAGCTGCTCCTCAAACAACATCTCTTGCGACAGCACATCATCACTATCCTGCTGTGTTTAGTTGTACAGAAGAAGTTATAAGAATGAGACAAAACTCAGTTAGTCAAATGTTACCAACTGGAGGATTTCCTGGAGGTCTATCTCCTCATTATCACGATATTTAATCCCCAATTATGAATAATTCTATCCTCCTTTACCTTCTTTAATTATCTTTTCTCTATTTTGTAATTTACTTTCGCAACGATGGTGTACCAACGCATTTCGTTATTTTAAGTTTTTTTATTATTATAGTGCGAACTTTTTTTTTTATATTGTGATTCTTCTTCATATTTTTTACCTAACTTTGAAAACGTTTTGGGACGGTAAAGAAAGAAGATTCTTACTTGTTTTTTTTTTTTTTTTTTTTTTTTTTTTTACTATCCTCCCAAACTCATAACGAGCTTTGTAAACACAAATTTTCGCAGTGTCTCTGTACGTAAGACCTAAAATGCGTGTGTGTTTTTTTTTTTGCTACTTGTGTTTCGCTCAGTTTCTTCTAATTAAATAATTATGTTACAAGCCGTGTTAAAAATGCAGCCTAATAGATCCCCTTTAATCTATTGGCACCGGTTTTTTAATTCAAAAAGTCCTCTTGTGAATATTTTCATTGTTTATTTTTTATTTTTCCTTTATAATGAGGAGAAATTGTAGAGAGGTGACCTATGAAATGTTGTGTACCAAAGGTTCAACAAATTTTAGTCTTCCTTTTCAATCGTTCATCTTCTTCTGTTTGTTGTTAATTCTGCTTTTTTTTTTTGAATATTATTATTATTCTTCCTTTTCGATGAGTATTCGTGAATATATATTCTTGTCTGCTTATCATAATTTCTTTTTTTACAAGCAAGAAAAATTAGTTCAAAAAAAAACAAAAAACAAAAAATAGAATCAACCTTAGTACCGTGTAGATACAACTGCAGCAGTGCGTCATATCTTTTTTGGGTATTCTGCTCGGATTTGTTTTGATAGTTTTTACACATCAGAAAAAAGGTACCTTCGGAGATTACAGTCTTTTTTTAAATTCTTAGTAGCAACAGGAATTGACTTTTAAAAATAATAAAAAAAAACAACAACATGGGTCATGTGAGTTCTGAGAACACTTATAAAACAACATTCGGGGGAAAAAATAAACAACAACAACAACATTTTATCATAATTAAATACAACAGCATTTATTGTTATAAAAAACACAACAAACATGATGCTGGCATGCCAAGCTCTGTTAGCCGCGGTGAGTATGAGCTGCACTAGTGTGAAGGTTCATGGACAAGACCTCCCTCCACTAACACTGCGAACAATGGAACTAGGAGCACCAAAAAGGTTAATGAATTGGAAGTATTCTTGGTACCCAAGAGGTCAAAGTGACTATGATAATAATACTTATGGATACTTCGCATTAGAGAGCGATGACAAGATTCTGTTTGCCGATGGAATGAATGAAGTTGGACTCACGGTATCCGCATTAACCTTTAGAGAAGCAACGTATCAATCACCTCCTGATAGAAATAGTTCTAAAAAAGAAGTTCCTTACAGATTCTTAGTACAATACCTGCTTGGTACTGCTACTAACTCATCGCATGCTAAACAATTAGTTAATAATGTGACCGTCACAAAGGGAGGACAAGAGATCCCAGAACTCTACATTCACTGGTCAATAACTGATAAGTACAATATCTCATACATTCTTGAATACATTAATGGAAAAGCTGTTTGGCATGATGACAACTTGGGAGTACTAACAAATGATCCAGACTACAGTTGGCATGTATCTAATTTGAATAACTTTGTAGCACTCTCTCCTTACCTACCGGATGCTGAGAAGTCCGCATCTGTTGGAGAAGTTCCGAGTAGGAGTGCTTTTGGAACTAATCTCCTCGGGTTGCCAGGTGATCTATCTCCGCCGGCACGCTTTGTTAGGATGTTTTATTTAAGGGAGTTTGCGATGTCAAAAAACTACCCGACATCTCTTGATGAATTAATAACTTTGGCAACCGGACTTGCGAACACTGTTCATATTATTAAGGGAGTCGTTGGTAAAAATCCAAACTCAACTGCACCTGAGGCTACGTACTGGTCGGTTATGAAAATCCCTGCTTTACGTCTTATATACTTTCGTTCTTACACTGATATGCAGTGGAAATTAATTGATATTGGTCATCTTGGTAATTCCAATAAAAAGTGGTCTCACTTAGTTGAGTCTGATGGTAATGGTGTTAAGAATATTACTCCTGGGTTATAGTATTCTCTGTTTGTTTGTTTATTTGTATTATTGTTTTTCCTGATATTCTAACCAGCGGGGACTCTATTGCAATCCCAAATGTTAAGCCCTATTTTAGTTACCTTAATCTTTGGAAATAGTTATAGATGGTGGTGGTAACAATTTTTTTTTTTTGTCTTTAGTTTTCAGACGCTTTGTCACATTTTCACTGAGTGCTTTTAGGGAGTGTTCCCATGTATTTTGTGACTAGTGGCTGTCTGGATGTGTTTCATATTTTTTCAGGCCATCGTCTGGAATTGATGTTGTACTATAATTGTAACTGGTGTTTTTTTTTTTTTTTTTGCGAGTCCGACTTCTGCGTTGGAACCCTTTTTTTTTTGTTGTTTTATTAACCTGCAGTAATTTAATCTTCGACTGACCTATTCCCGGAATACAAACAAAGTAGGTATTGGCGACATTGCCCTGATTTGCTCGTATTCCTTAGTTTCAGTTTGGTGATAATATATTTTTTTTTTTTTTGCTTCATTTAATTGTTGCTGTTGGTGACTACCCAACATGAGGATGGGTTAGCAGGTTTCTGACGATTTTCCAGTAAAATTCTTCACTTATTGTTCTAAATTTATACTTTTGGTATCTCTCTCTGTGCATGTTGACAGTTTTTAATTTATTTTAGTGCTCTCTGTTAACAAACCATTTTCCTTTAGCAGAAAATGATTGAAAAAAAAAAAAAAATTATTATTTTTTCCCATTAAATTTCATTTTCTGATACCTCTCCTTTTCGCTTCCTGTTATCGGCGTCGTCAAGAAGCAGTTGGTGTTTTCTTTAATACACTCCTGCATTGGTATCGCTGAATGGAATCGGAAGTGTCTTCCTTTTTTTTTTTTTTTTTTTTTTTTAATTCCATCCCTCTCTAGTTTCCAGATACTGTTTTTTTCTTTTTTTTTCTTTTTTAAAATCCGGAAGAAAACACATGTTAGTATAGTTCTTTTACTTTTCTTTTTCAGCTGGAATTCTATCTGAGTAAAATTGTAAGCCAGATACAAGTTGCCCTCTGTCGTATCTTGTAGGTAGTCAGAAATTAGTAACACTGCTCCAAATTATCAAGACACACTACTCCACACACGTCAGGCGCATTTCTTGTTCTAGCCCTACCAGCCTGGGCCTCGTTGTAAAGAAGTTTTTGCTATAAATAATAATATACTTTTTTAATTCAAAAAAAAAAAAAACAGCTTCTAGAATTTCTATTACTATATATTTTTTTTAAATTCAGAAGTACTTTTTGAAGAGGCCTCATGACTTTGGCAACATTGATCAGCCTCAGAATTGAATTCGTCAGCGCATTGTAATAATACCAGAGGATATCAAACTGATGACTTAACTGTTTTATACTTACTCAGCTGGTGGAAAAAAAAAAAAAAACAACCAGCATATGTGACATTTTTTTTGTTTTTTCATTCCCTTTGCTTGTGCACAAAAAAAAACAGAGTCTGGTTAGACTGCCACTTCTTTGGTACTGCATGAATTTAAACCTGATGCAGTTCGTTAATGAAGTAAACAAGATAACATGTGGTGTACTTTGCAATAAAAAAACACACAAAACGTTTAATAAGTGTCGCTCTTGGAGCGGTTCTGACATTTGTTTAATTAACTAAAGGAGGAAGACCGTTACTTAGCAGGCTGAGATGTCCCTCGCTGAGGTTGACAATTCGACCTTCTGAACAATTGTGAATAAAATATCAAACTATCGTGTCGACTTTCGTGGGATACTCCCCGAAATCGACTCTTCAAATCAAATTTCCTTTCTCTCGTTTTCTTTCCTCCGTTCTTAGAGCCTTCTGAAGGCGGTGAGTATCTACTTGTCAAAGAACTACAACATTACGTTATTTATTATTTCACAGGAACCTATCACAATACGACGACAGTTTTAATTTTAATTCCAAACTCAAATAGACCACAACTTCACTCCATGGATACCACTTCTTCAATACTATCCCGTTCAGAGTTAAGTTCTGCTTCCGCAGAACTATCTACACCGAATTCATCTCGAAATCTAAACCCACTGAGAAGGAAAGCTTCATTAGCGAAGTGTATTTCATCGAATGATAGAAATGTCTCAAAACAAGATTTCGAACTTAAGCAGCTTTCAAAATCAACGTTGCTCTCTCGACGGAGGAGTTCACAGAAGCTGACTATCCAACCGATAATGAAATCTCTGACACCGATAGTTGAAAAAGAAAAACAGCGACTGAAAGAGGAAGAACAAACAAAAAAAAATCGTTCAACAGAAGCAGAGCAACAAAATCGGAATACAAGGCGTCAAAGTGTACATGATTCTCTCATGCAAGCTAAGGAACTGCAGCTTCGAGATTCAGAGGAGAAGTTAGCGAAGGCTGCAGAAGTAAGAAAATGGAACCAAGGCGGAGGTGCCAAACTAGTGGAAGCATCTAAAATGTGGATAACTATTTTAACATGGGCTAAAATAATAAAGGGTAAAGGGGTCTTTCCTACACAAATAGTTTCAGAACGGCCATTCATTACAAAATCCAAAATGGCTGTAAACCGTCCAGTTCGATCCTGGGTGAGGGCATTTTTTTTTTTCCTGGATTTTTTTTTCAGGTTGGACTTTGTACGGGGGAGGTTGGCTTTTATTAGTGGCTCCCCCCCCTTGGGGGGGGTTGGGGGGGGGGCTTGCGTCCCGCCAAGAATTTGGCGGACGCAAGCCCCCTTGCACTCTTCCCCAGCTTAACATCCATTAGTAGCAAACTTGTTTTTTGAGGTTGGACTTTGTACGGGACAGGCAGACTTTGTACGGGAGAGGTTGGCTTTTATTAGTGGCTCCCCCCCCTTGGGGGGGTTGGGGGGGGGGGCTTGCGTTCCGCCAAGAACTTGGCGGAACGCAAGCCCCCCTTGCACTCTTCCCCAGCTTAATATCCATTAGTAGCAAATTTGTTTTTTGAGGTTGGACTTTGTACGGGAGAGGTTGGCTTTTATTAGGGGCTCCCCCCCCTTGGGGGGGGTTGGGGGGGGGGCTTGCGTTCCGCCAAGTTCTTGGCGGAACGCAAGCCCCCCCTTGCACTCTTCCCAGCTTAATACCCCGTTCTGGGGTGAAAAAATCCGGTGAAAAAAAATGACGTTGGTCGGGATTGAGCCTGGGCGTCCGGTATCCAAAGTCAGTGCTCCCACCTCTGAACCACATCCGCTCTTAAATACAGCTGGGGGTCTCGATGCATCCCGTATATGGTTTTTCGGGCCCCCCAGCCATTTTGGATTTTGTAATAAACGCCCGTTCTGAAACTATTTGTGTAGTAAACGCTAGTTTGCCCAATAATAAATAAAGTTAGCAAACAACTTGACTATTCCAAAGCTGTTAAAACACTACGAGAAGTATTCCTACCTCCATGTCTATTTTGGAAAGCTAGGCGACTCCGTCGCTCTCAAAAAGCCGAACGTGAAATTCTCACAAAATTAAAACACCAAGAAGGTAACTTTACTCGACGACTAACGACTACAAACCTTCCTTCTCAAGTATCATTTTTTGAAGGATGGGGATCTCACGCGTTAACAACTGTAATTGATAACTTAATACCAGCTTTCTTCAATACCTCTGAAATCATAATAATGGAAGGAGACTGGGGGAATTGCATGTACATTATTGATCATGGCTGTGTGTCAGTTCATACCCGAGGTAAACATGTTACTGATATGTGTGAGAAAGGATTCTTTGGAGAGTATTCACTACTTCGAAATGAACCGCAATCTGCTACAATCATAGCAAAAACTGAATGCTATTTATGGAAATTAGACAATGAAGAAATTCAAAGGAATGTATTACCACAACTTCCGATATCTTTACAAACAACGTTAATCGAAGTGGCTGATAAGCGAAGAGGTGAATTAATGAGACTAATCTCCCCACTCGACCATAGGATTCTTTATAAAGCATCTCCTCTGTTTTCTTCATGGGATAAATCCACACTGACTAGTTTCATTAAAAAATCATTCTTTGGAAGGGTCGTACCTCAAGACACTGAGTTACTATCACAAGGTAATCATGGTACTTGTCTTTATTACTTAGCAAGTGGAGAAGTAGAAATCACTGTTAAGAATAAGCAAGGAATCAAAGAGTATATCGGTACTGTTGGTCCAGGAGAAATAGTAGGCGAAGTGTCGATATTGTACCTGGAGACTTGTTCAGCAACCGTGAGAACAGTTGAAAAGTGTGATGTTTGGGTGGCTCAAAAACAGGATGTGATGTCAACGTTACTAGACAACCCGTTGTGGTTCATTGCAGCAAAGGAAGCTGTCAATGATAAAAGAGCGAAATGGACTGATATAAATATCTTACTTAAGGACAAAGAGTTACAACAACTCTCCATACCACACAAAGTCCTCCAAATAATGCATTCAAAACTACAACCAAGAGTACTCGACGCAAGCTCTTTAATCATCGCAAGTGGTGAACGTCACACGGAACTTCTTATAGTTACTGATGGGGAGATATCTGATCAATCTGTTCAAGGTACAGTTTTAGGAACTGAACTCTTAATCAATTCACAAGCAACGTGGTGGAACCAGTCACTTAAAAGTCGTACAAAGGTTGAGATGTGGTACCTCCCTCAGTCTGAATTCTGGTTTATCCTGCAAGAACAATCTCCATCTCTGTTTCGATATTTGATTGATGAGAGTGGTGGGAACTCGTTCTTGTTTCAAAGAAGAAAATCGTTAAATTCAAAAGTGACTTCAGAATCGCAGATGAAAAGTAGAAAATTGAAATTAAATTTGAAAAGGATTTCAAAAACAGAATCAGTTCCCATTCATGCTGCTACACCGCGGGCAAGGAGGAGTCAACAGTTTGATGTGGAGCTTAGTAATTCAACTCACGCTTCAACACCACATGCGAGAAAGAGTCGTCGATTTAATTCAAAACACGATCTTCTTCATTAGGAACAAAGAGAGTTCAAATGAGGAGTCTAATCGACACTAGTTAGAACTTGCGATGTATTTTACGTTTTCATTTTTGTCCCCGTGATTCAGATCCTCTGCCACTTGCCACTATTTCTTTCATTTACACCTTTTAGTTAGTTAATGTCGTTGGAGGGGTTATTTCTTTAAATTATTAATATTATTTACTTCAGACTACATAACATGATGCTGGAATTAATAACCACTGTCTTAGTGGTTAGTATTCAGCAGCCGTGGTTGTACTCGACTGGTTCTTCAAGGGGGCCAAGTGGATGGGGATCACAAGCAGCTGCGTGTTCAGGTAGCAATCAATCCCCAGTTGATATAACGTTAGCAGTCATTGATACAACTCTGCTTCCATTGTTATATACGTACCAGGCAAGTGGTTCTTATGAAGTTCAGAATTTGCAAGCATTTGTTAGGGTTGTTTTTAACAACAGAGATGCAGGATATATCCGTGACCCTAATCAAGGGGGTAAGTTCTTTGATTTATCTTACATGGACATTCACGCTCCATCAGAACACACAGTAGCAGGTGGTCATAATGATATGGAAATCCAATTATTTCACACTGCTCGACCTGCTGTTGATCAACCACCAGAAGCAGCTCCATTCACTGGAACACTTCTGGCTACTTCTGTTACCTTTGTAGCAGGTGCTGTAGGAACAGCTGATAACGCAGCATTAAATGCTTTTTGGTCGATAATCCCAGGACTTCCTATACCTGTAGCAACACTCTACAATAATGGATTTACAGACTTTACGATTCGTACTGCTCAGGCTGTCAATGCTTTTGATGCGACAGGTCTCCTACCAGAGAGGTGGTCTGTATCACGTGATTCTAGTAAAGAACGTGAGTACTTTATTTATGAAGGAAGTCGTACGAATCCTTATAATGATTGTGAAGAGGGAGTTCTTTGGATAGTTTACGCACATCCCGTTACAATTAGTAACTCTCAGTTAACAATAATAAGATCCGCAATGGGATTAGATGATGAGCGACTGGTAGCTATTCAATATGGTCTCAGTTTAAGAAGTTGCCATACGTTTGGTAATTTCAGACCAGCACAACCACTAAATCAGAGAACTATTAGAATGTACACACTATCTGGGATTGCTGAAGTTGGTGATGTGATGACCTACTCACCAGGAGCTACAGATACTTGTGTACCAAGAAATGAAATAGTTCAGCCTTGGGTTTATCCTCCAATTACAGGAAGAGGACCAGACTCATGGTCAACATTGTACAGTACTTGTTCTGGTACGCAACAGTCACCAATTGCATTGCAAGAAAGTAGTTCTGTTGTCGATGCTCAGTTACAGGAATTAGACTTCCAATACGGAACAGCTCAAGGTTATACAATCTCTAATACAGGGGCGGCAATTGAAATCACTTTTGAGTCACCTCCAGGATTTGTTAGGGATCCGAATCTCTCAAATAAACGATTCGAGTTATTAAAAGTTGTTTTTAGAACCCCAGCTGAGCACAGCGTTACACCTACTACTGGAGGTACAGCAAATGCCGCACACACCCTTCACAATATGGAGATGCAACTTGTTCATAAATTAGGTGTCGGTCAACCAGCTGATGCAATCTCGTCATTGCAAACTAGTCAGCATTTTGTTGTGTCAGTTTTGTTTAATGCTGGAGCTCCTACGGATAATCCATGGCTTCAGAAGTTTTGGGGATTTCTTCAACCTCGTCCTCGTACTCCTGACCAACAGTTCTCTGGTCAATATGATTCTTTTACTAAAGTAGAACGAGTTGGGTTAACGACACCATTAGATTTATTAGCTGGACTACCAGCAGCGAAGGGATATTATACTTATGATGGTTCACTAACTGAACCTCCTTGTAGTGAGCAGGCTAAGTGGTATGTTTATACATCTGCGATGTCAATGTCGAATACTCAACTAACAGCTATCATGTCTGCCATGAATCTCACTGGTGAGGTAGCAGTTGCAAGGAGAACTGGTTGGTCGCCTCGTTCCTGTACAACTTTTGGAAATAATCGTCCAATTCAACCAACTGGTTCTCGTACTGTTAGAAGAACAACAGATGCAGTTAGTTTTCAGGGGTCTCAAATAAGTACACACACACCTACGACTGATGTTATAGAATGTAATATTCAGTCTTGGGTTTACTCAGATGTTTTAAATGTTGGTCCTACTAATTGGGGAGGTATCCCAGATATTAATAATGTTCCTGCATTCCCAACATGTTCTTCTGGAATAGAACAGTCACCAGTTGCTATAACAGGAGCTGTCCTTGATAGAAACCTTGCACCTTTAGTTTATGCTTTCAGTGTAGCAACTCAGTACAGAGTTGAGAATTGGCAACATGTGATGAGAGTCGCTTTTGATACGTCTCCCGGATATGTTGAAGATCCTAATTTAGGAGCGAAGAGGTTTTCATTAAAATCTATTGATTTCCACGCGCCATCAGAACATCAAATTGGTACTGGTCTCAGAGAGATGGAAGCTATCTTAGTATGTGTTCAACAACCTCAATCAAATCAACCTGTTACGGCACAACCATTTGTGAAGTATACGAAGTTACAAGTATCAATTCTATTCGATTTGAATACTGCTCCTGGAAGCGATATTCCAAACGTCTGGTTGGCAAACTTCTGGTCTCAACTTCAGAATTTACCACTGACTGCTTCAGAACTTTATACTGCTGCGGGTGCTGGAAGTCAGGAATCGATTGTTCCAACAAGAAGTCAGTTGTTGACTACTCAATTTGATATTACTGGAGTTCTTCCAACTTCTCAAGACTTCTTCACTTATGATGGATCAGATTCATCACCTCCATGTTCAGAAGGGATTAAACATTATATTTACACTACTCCAGTTGGTATTAGTACTGGACAGTTGAACCTTATTAGAACAAAGATGGGATTTGATGCCGAGGTAGCAGTTGCTGAAAACTACGGATTTTCAAAAGAAAGTTGTGAGACATACGGAAACAACAGACCAACACAATCAACAAGTGGAAGAACTATAAAGATGTACAGCAACAGTGGAGTTGCTAGGAGTGGAGCTGTTGAGGGTGCTACTGATAATGGATTATCAAATGCTCCAGTAGCACCAGGGACAACAATAACAACATCACTTTCTGATGTTGTTCAAGTCATTGAATCAAATTCAGGAGCGACAACAGGCGCCTGTGGAGCAGGTGGAGTCGGATACCAACCTTGGGTATACGCTGATGCTGCTGGCAATGGTCCTTCTTCATGGGGAACAATCACATCACAGACAGGTGGTAATGCTCTCTTTCCATCCTGCGACATCGGAACTGAGCAATCACCTATCAATATTAATGATACGAATGTTATTACTGAAGATCGTAACCTTCAAGACATCTCTTTTAATTATAATACGATTTGCTCTTTTCAACTTGAAAATAATCAGCGTACCAACGTAATGACTGTTTCTCCAACACCGTGGAAAACTTCAAAGAAAGAAGCAGAAGTAGCAGATAGGAAAGTAAAGGGTCTCGCAGATCCACCTGGCACAACACCATCACCACTGAGTTGTAGTGGAAATGGTGTTGTCAGATCATTAGGGTATTTACAAGATCCTAATTTAGGTCAAAAGAGATATGAATTAAGTCACATAGAATTTCATGCTCCATCAGAACATCAACTTGGATCTGGTCAGTTTGATATGGAAGTCCAACTTCATCATCACGAAGCAATTGGTCAACCTCCAGAAGCAAACCTTCACCAGTCTATTAGAAGAGTTGCTGTTGCTTTATTATTTAGAGTTGGAGTACAAGAAGGTGATGATGGAGAAGACAACACTGTCTTAGAACAATTCTTTGACAGTCTTCAAACAACACCTTTACAACCAGGGACGTTATACAGTTCTGCATGGCAGTCATTTAGACCTAACACTGTTACAGTTGATAGGACGTTTAACCCTTCGCAACTTGTTAATCTTGCTGGAACTACTTTTGCTACTTACAAAGGAAGTATCACTGTCCCACCTTGTACTGAAGGTGTTCAGTGGTATATCTACACAAATGCTATTCAGATGAGTAGAAGACAGCTGAATTTATTCAGAGAAAGGATGGGTTTCGAACAAGAGTTGGCAACAGCACAAGGACTTGGATTTAACCCAAGTAAGTGCTTTGTGTTTGGTAACAACAGACCAGTACAACAAATAAACCAACGTATGGTAAGAACAAACTCAGTTCTCAATCCAGCCACTAGCAAGGGACCAATACCGACTGAAAGTGAGACATGTTTGAATCAACCATGGTTATACAGTGAGGGTAATCATGGTCGTGGACCTAGTAGTTGGAGTCAAATTACATCTGAAAACGGACAGGAAGTACTCTACCCACAATGTGGTGACACTAGTGGTGGTCTTGCTAGAGAACAATCTCCAATTGATATTTCTGTTGCAGAGCTCGATGAGAATTTAGTTAACCTTGAGTACTCTTACGAACGTATTTCTGGGTTTTGGTTTGAAAACAATCAGAGAAATGCTCGCCTGACGTTTTCAGATGAAACTCCAGGGTTTCTGATTGATCCTAATTTAGGTAGAAAGCGCTTTGATCTTCACAACTTACACTTCCATTCACCTTCTGAACATAGTGTTAACGGTCGATTGTACGACATGGAACTTCATATTGTTAATAGAGCGTCACCAACACAGGCAGCTGATACAGCTGCTGCATTTTCAAAGTATGACAATGTTGTTGTTACTCTTCTGTTTGAGGTTGTCCCAAACTATGAGAATCCGTGGCTTGAAAACTTCTGGTCGCATCTACAAACACCACCTATTCCAATGTCTAGATTATATGAAGAACAGTATGCAGGATTTCATAGTAGGAGATCGAACTTGGTGATTCCGATGTCGTTTTTAAATATTTTAGACGTGTTTCCAACAACACTTGATCCTGCTAAAAGGACTGAATTCTTTACATACGATGGATCCTTTACAGAACCCCCTTGTACTGAAGGAGTCAAGTGGTATGTTCACACTCAACCAGTACCAATGAGCGCTGATCAACTATCGAGGTATCGTGTTTCAATGAATATGAGTTCAGAGTTATCAGAAGCTGCAAGGAGAGGTTTTTATCCAAAGACTTGCACTACTTTTGGTAACAACAGACCAGTTCAGCCAATTCACACCAGAGTTGTGAAAATGAGTGGAGTTAGCGGAACTGCAAAGACAGGATACACAACTGGAGCTAACGCTGCAGGTAACTGGGGTGGTGCACCTGACCCTACCATAGCTGAAGGTTGTAGACGAGGTGATCCTGTTCCAATGAGCAAACCTTGGTTATATACAGAAGTACAAAATAGAGGTCCATCTGATTGGGGTACAATACAAGGTGGAACAGCAAACACTATATTATATCCAACTTGTCAAGGTGGACAGCAACAGGGACCTCTCAATTTAGATTCTGCAACAGTTGATGCAGCATTAAGTCCTTTGATATATCGTTATGCAAATACTGCATCGTTTAGAATAATAAACGACCAGTCAAGTATCAGACTGAAATTCACAGGTGGGGAAGTTGGTTCAGTTGAAGATCCGAACTATTTTGGCACCCGTTATGAAATGACTGATATCATATTTAGAACACCCAGTGAACATGCTGTTGGTGGTCTTCACCATGATGTTGAAATGCAAATCTTTCACAAGAAGGCGACTGGTCAAACAAGTCCTACATCTGCTGCGTCAGCTCCAGATACTTTAGCTGTCGGTATTATGTTTAAAAAGGGTGCTAATGATAATCAATGGTTGAATAACTTTTGGGAAAGGATGTCAACACCTCCGATAACAGCACAAAGCTCTTACAATAATCCGTTTTTATTATTTCAGAAAACAGAAGAGATCATCACAAGACAATTAGATGTGACCCGAATCCTACCAGATTCAGGTCAGCAAAGTGAATTCTTCACTTATGCTGGTTCGATAACAACTCCACCCTGCACTGAAGGGATGACGTGGTATGTTTACTCGAATCCCTTACAGATTAGCGCAGAGCAAATATCAGCTTTAAAGAATGCGCTTGGGTTTACTGATGAATTAGTAGAAGCACAAAATAATGGTTATCAACCAGAACAGTGTACTGAATTTGGTAACATCAGACCACTCCAACCAAGGACTGTTAGCCAAGTTATTAAAATGAAAAGTGAAACCGGAACTGCAGAAATCGGTCGAATTGCTGCGGCAGCCAACGTCAATAATGTTAACGTCCCCAATCAAATACCTCAGCAGACATGTTTTGATGCTGGAAGTTATTATTATTTAAATGCTAACAATAGAGGACCTCAATCTTGGGACACTGTTTCTGGTACATCATCGCGGTGTAACACAGGACTTCAGCAAAGTCCTATAGTTCTCTCAGAACCATCAAATCAAGGTGTGACTTCATATGTTGTGGATACGACGTTACAGGATATTAATTATCAATATACTTTGACTGGACCTGAGAATCCTTTTGCTATTGAAAACAACCAGTACTTGATAAAGATGATATTTAGTAAGTCTCCTGGTTATATTATTGACAGGAATACTAATCTTAAATACACTCTCACTCATGTTGAATTTCATACTCCTGCTGAACATATGATCAGCACGGGAAGATATCCTTTAGAAATGATTCTTCATCATCGTCTTGCAGTTGGTTCTGGACCCCAACAGAACAATCAACATAAATATCTTGATGTTAGTGTTTTCTTTAGATTAGGAGCTGCAGATAATGTTTGGCTTAATACGTTTTGGCAAAGCATTCCTGCAGCACCTCTAACAGCAGCGGAATACCTCTCGAATCCTAGTAGGAATATTGCTCCAAGAAGTAGTAGTTTTATATCAAGCAGACTCGATATCGGTGCAGGGTTACCATCAGAAGCTACCAGGGGAACATCAATGTTTCAGTACAGTGGTTCTGTGTCAAGTCCTCCTTGTACTGAAGGAGTGTTGCATTATATTTATACCTCACCTGTTGGGATATCAAGTTCTCAGTTGGATCTAATTAAACGTCAGTTGGGTGTTCCAGATCAGATTGCTGCAGCTCCAGCGAGATCTATCCAACTTCCTGTTAATAATGATTTCGTTGGTAATGCCAGACCTATTCAGAATAGGAATGGAAGAGTTGTAAGATTCACTGGTGGAACTCTTACTGATGGTCCAATTGTTGGATTTGGAACAGAAACATTACCTCCAGGTCAAGTTACATCACAACCAACATCGGTTCCTCCTGGTATGGAGCCGATGGTTTTGAGTACCGTAGTCAATGATATTGACATTAGTACGTTAGTATCGTCTTCTGTTGCACAAATCAAATCAGCAGCTCTCCTCGACATCTCTGAACACTACGGCATTCCTCAAGACGCAATTCTTGAGCTTTCTCTTTTACCAGATTCTCATAGTGGAGGTACACTATTTTATCATGTTATTAGAGGAGGTCAAACTCTTCAGAGAGTACCTGATGCTATCGTCATGACTCGTACAAAAGATGCTTATAACAGTATTACTGGTCAGAGTTCTAATGGTACACCAGTACGTTCGAGAACGGGTGTTGTTCCAGACACATCATCAGGTTATATAAAGAGAGGTGATATTGCTATTTCTACTCTGAGTGTCTCAGCCTTAGCGAGTTCTGGTGTGTCCATGATGGGCATACAGGATGCGATTATTACAGACTTGTCGAATACTTATCAGGTACATCCAAGTAGGATAAGTATCGGATTGTCTGATGATGCTGCTGGTAATCTGCACATCCCTCACACATTAAACATGGCTGGATTGACTAACAGCACTGCTGTTTCTGAGTTATTTGATGCTGTTTTTGCTAACCAAACACATACCCTCCCAACACTGAATGCTGCGATGGCAAATGATGCAACATTTCACACAGTTAATCCGTCGATACCTAATCTGGCTACCCCAACCATGACACCTTCTCCAACTGTTAGTGTTAACTTAATGAATAATGTTATTAGACTTATACTTGCTACTCCGTATGCGTCATTTAACCCGGTCACTTTTATGGCAAGTGTCGGTCAGGCTCTGCATGCTTATAATAACAGAGCTGCTCAACAAGATAGAGCCACAGCTACACTTGTAATCCAATGTAGAGAAAGTATCTGTCCTTTACTAAACTGTGCGAGAAGTTCACAGTTTTTTGCAACTCAACAAGCTGCTGGTAATTGTGCCAGACCTGGAACAACAACAACAATTACAGATAGACGGGTAGAATCTTTACAAGCGAATGGAGGTACTTATGTAGAGTTAGACGTCCCTTCAAACAGTAATTTTGTTAGAAATGAGGCATTCAATGCCATTCAGTCAGATGCTCAAAATCCTGCTGGCTACATAGCTGCCTGGGAAGTTGGTTCTATTGACACCAACTCTGATATTGTTCCAGTTCAAACAACAACTTCACCTGCTCCTCTCGTAAGAAGTTCGTCTAGTGATGATGATATCGTAAAGCAGTGGTGGTTTTGGTTAGTTATTGGTCTTGGTATTCTCTGTTGTTGTTTGATGTGTTTGATTATTTATTGTTGTAGAAAGAAGAATAAATCAACTGACAATGAGAAGGCAGGTGTTTATGACTCAAGAGCCTATCAGTTACAATCAATCGATTCTTCTACTGGAGAGACAAGAATGACTGACTTTGGAGGAGGAGCACCAGTCGACGTAAATTATAACGGAGAGTGGCAAGCAGCAAGAATAGTATCCCGTGAACAAGATGGAACCTATACTGTAGACTGGGGTGAAGCAGACATGGTTACAAGAGGTGTACATCCAGATGATGTACGCATGAGATCTGAAGGTTTATTTTGTTCTGGAGATCGAGTAATCGTATGGGACGATGGAAAGAAGGATTGGGTACCTGCCGTTATTACTCATCGTAATGGAGACGGTACTTTTAATTTAGTCAGAGATGATGGAGTTACTATGCCTGGGGTTACCAATGCTGAAATTCGACTCGACTACGAGACTCTCGACGTTGTTCCAGTAACCGATCCGAACTATGCTTCACCAAATAGAGCATTAGTTGGTCAACAAGTTGATGTTATGTGGCAAGGATCATGGACACCTGGTAATGTTCATGCTGCTAACCCTGATGGATCGATGTCAATTCAATGGGAAGACGGGACCTACTCAGATGGGGTTGACCCGACTCTTATCCGTCCTCACCAGCAGACAACAAATCCTATCGATACTTTATATCCTCGTTAAGTATTCATTGTCATCATTAAAACTAAATGCCTGTTTCATTACCTGATTCACATTTTAATCCTACGGGCTCTCGCGTCCCGGGCGATACACAATATCAATTCGTTGTGTTTTGGATTCTTCTTCTTTTTTTTTTATATCTCCCCATGTCTCTCTTCTCAGTTTTCTTAAAGTTTGTCGGTTGATATATTGGCTGGCAAATCCATTTCATTCATTTCACATGCTGCCGCAGAATACCACTCGGCAGATTAAATAAAGACTTCTGCGTTTGAAACCCAACCTGAAATATCAGAAAATAATTAACTTCTGTCGTATTAGTAGTTGTTAGTTCTGCCTATTCAGGATTGCAAGCGTTTTGCACGTCTTTTTTTATTCTTTCTTTTTTATTTTATATTTGGTTTGGTTTTTTTGTAGTATTGGTCTTTATAATTCCCTGCTTCCCCCCCCAGTCACTGTGTCATAAAATTACTAATTGTTTACATTAGTTAACTTTTGATACAATACAATATATTTATATCATTTTGATGAGTCGAACAGTTGTTCCCTTCCCCCTGGTAGTTTTTTAGAGTATCGGAATTAGAATTTCCGCTTGTGCTTCTTAGGAGTTTTCCCTTTGCTGTTGTTTTATTGCTAGTGTCTCTTTGTAACACATAATCGTGGCAAGAATAGTAGAGCCAGTGAATTGAATGCAAAATAAAAAAAAATAAAAAACGATTCGTGGGATAACTCATGAATTGGTATGCATGTTAAGTAGGAATCAATGTTTTTCTGTGGTAGTTGTAGAAGTTTTTTTTTTTTTTTTTTTTTTTTTTTTGTGCTATTTATTGTTTCTTATGTGTTGTTTTCATTGCCTTGATGACCTATCTGGGAATGTATTAAAACATTATTCTGAAGAGTAACGAGGTCAAGCCAAGCAGATTTGGAGTTTCTTGTAAAAACAAAACAAAAATAAATTGGTGTTCTCGCCTTAGTTACTCGTCGGACAGCACTTTTATCGAAACGCATATTAGGAACAAGAGATTGTTGTAGTTGTGTATTTCACACACGATATGAAAACGATCACGTAGAGTAGTTCAGCAAGGTATCTGAAACTTAATGAACAAACTGGACGCATTTCCTTTTTTCTCTGTTCGTTTGTCAGATTTTTTTTTTTTTTTTTCGTTTATTCAAATCAGGTTTCAGTCTTAATATCATTCTTACTTCTTCCCCCTGAATGAATTTTTTTTTTTTAAATTTTATTTTTCCCCTCACGTCTAACTTATAAATGGTTGTTGTAAATTTGAATATTTGCAAAAAAAAAAAAGTTCATTTCAATAGGAATGGGTGAAAGGGAATCAAAGACTGTTTGTTTCATCAATCAGTCGCCTTGTTAACAATCGCCGTAATACCATCTGTTTGTTATTTCAATCAGAACTTACTGCGAGTAACGGTTTAACACTATCTGCAGCTAAATTTAAAAACCTGCTGTCACAAGACCCAGCAACTTGAGATATTCCTTTCTCGTTTCACTCTTTTTGTCTGTTCATTTGCTGATATTTCTTTTTATGATGTTAAAAAGGATTGATCGGAGGGTAGCTTTTCAATAATATTTTTAACTTCAGTCGCCTTAAAAAAAAAAATATTTAGGAGAAGTTGTAATGATTATACGAACTACCAAAAAATAAAAAAAAAAATAAAAAATAAAACGAACAAATCAGTTTCTGTACAGAGATAAAATGCAACGTACATGATCTACCTGTAAGTCAGTTCTTAGTTGTTGTTGTTGTCTGTTATTATGTCTAATTTTATTATTACAGGTGACCCCACTCAATATGTATGTTAAAGTGATTTGTTCCCTTCTTTTTCTATCAAAAATACTCTTTTTCTTTTGACATCCAATTCTTACTTCTCACAGAAAGAAGATAACACTAATGGCTGATCAATTAGTTAGTATGTTGGGGATCCCGTCAGATCAAGCCGCAGCACTATTAGAAGCTGCGGGGGGATCTGTTGAGCTAGCGATGAATCTTCATTTTGGTGGTGGCGATGCTTTTGATGAACCCACAGGAGGTGGATCATCTGGGTTTAAAAAACCCTTCGACTGGTACACTTTAGTATGGCCTGAAGAGAAAGAAATTCCTGATTCTTGGTTACAACAAGATTTAGTGTTTTGTAAGGACAAAGATTGTCGTGTAGGACTCGTTCAAAAGAGGAATGGTCCATGTGGGATGCTCGCAATTATTCAATCATATATCTTTGATACTCTAATTGAAAAGTATGGTAAAGTAAACATTAATGAAGAACCTTCAGATGAGATTATTTCCATTGCCATAAGTAAATGCCTTCAGGTATCCGCAAGTAAGACTGTAACTCCTGATTCAATCAAACTTGTATCTTGGAAGGACTCTCTTGGTGGAGATATCAACACTACTGAAATTAAACTTTCGGATCTACTTCCTGCAGTCTCATCAAGAATAAATGATTACAAGTCTCCTGGTGGAATTATTCTTGTTATGTATTCTGGTTTATTATCAAGAGGGATTGATTTGGTTAAGAACGATATTGACTCTGACGTTGGTGAGCCTCCTCTTGTACTTGCTCCATGTTTTATATGCAGTTCGGAGTTATTCGGATTGTTCTTCAGGGGAATTGGTGGAGGTAACACATCATCGTATACTGTGACTGGTGAGAAACAAGATTGGGAATCAAAGATAGGAATTCTCTCAGTTCTGGAACAAGAAACAGGTGTTCCTCTAGCTGATTCATTAAAGTCACCTCCAAGACCTATTTGGATAGTTCATGGAGGTGATCATTTTACAGTCATGTTTATGCAGCCTGATGAGATGTCATTATCTAAATTTTCTGTTTGGCACTGGAATGGACTTCCACCATCCGGACCTGATATGTCACAATTAGTTGTGGAGGCTCCAAACGGAAATTGTAAACCAGCTCCAGAAAAGCACACTGACAAGTTCAAAAAGCCAGTAGTTGGAACTATTTATGACATAGTTCAAACAACAGAAGAAGATAAAAAGAACAAACCCGGAAAATACAAAGATTGGACTTACGAAGCAGTTCTTGCGATTGACGACCCTGAAGTCAGCGGAGAGCCAGAGACGCCTTCTGAAGACAATCCAGTGTTTTTAACACCTCCTACGGGACCATGGAGATGTGCGAGTTGCTACCATTCACGTTTTAAGACAATGTGTTTCGGTCTCAATGATGACACTCCAAATTGTAAGTTCTGCAACCGCCCTCGTCAAGAAGCTCTTTGGTCTCTGTGGCTACACTACGATCAACTTCCAAAACAAGCACAGAACCTCGCTACTAAGATGTTCGCTCCAAAGATTCACGTACTCCTTACAACAAAATGGCCTGGGTGCTCCTTCATAGGTGACCCTGAGGAGGCACCTTCAATTTAATATCTGTGGCGGTATTTGTACTATTGATTTGTGTTTGCGTCGATGTTGATCGTGTGATCACAATCGGGAAAAAGAAAATTTAACATAAAAAAAAAAAAAAAAATTGAAAAAAAAAAAAAAAGTGTTAAATCTCTTAAGTGTTGTTGAGATACATTACCACACAGGCACCAAAACCTAGCCATGTGCTTCTTAATTAGAATCCCGTTTTTTTCCCCATAACGATTTTGGAGTGTTCACAATCGGCTTCCTCGGCTGGCTTCATTTTTCTCGCTGTTTTTCTATAGTGAGATTACAGCCGTATGTGAACAGATAATGAAAAAAAATGAAAAGGTCAACTGGTATTCACCAATCCAACTCACAGTACGACAATATAAAAAAAATGATTAAACATGCTTGGCATAACAATCCATCATTAGCAATGCTACACGATAAAATAGCAGAGAAGAAAAGGATCTCACCAATGGACAGACCAGGAGAGTGGAATCGTGCTATCAGAATGAAGAAAAGAATTGCAGCAGGAGCTCCAAAAAGGGGAGTAACAATGTTTGAAGAAGGTAAGAATATAGCTTTACGAAGAGATGATTTTTGGAGATGGGGGACAACGTCTATAAAGAATATTTCAGTACTGAAGGCTATCCTAAATAGAATGCTTCCACGTCGGTATCACAAATGGTGTCCTGAAGCATACTACAAACATTATTGGTCTGTCAGCAATGATACTCACGAGCTTTATATAACTGCCAGGGTCAGGACGACAACTTGCAATCCTTCGGTACTAAAGTTCCGATTAAAAGAAATATCAGACGATCCTAAAATTAAAATAGTAATTGACTACCACAGAATACACACAGACAGACAACATAGACAAGCAATATGGTCAGCGAGAGATGCAATGTGTCGACTGATTGTTGAAATGGATGATTGGTATGCTGAGATGAAAGAAAAAGAAATATCACTCATCGGTGAAGAGCAATCATATAACAAAGATATGACTCTTCCATCACCTGGTGCTGAACTCACAGCAGCTGATCGATTTCCTCGTCGATCTGGTATTGATGTTGAGACAACTGGGAATGAAATTTGGGGAGACTTTCAAGCTCGTGCAGAACGAGGAACTTATATCAAACCTGAAGCTATATTTGATCCAAGAAAATGGGATTTGAACCCTATTCGTAAACCTCAGTGGACTATTCCCAGAGTCGAAGGATCACTCGCTCAACATCGTCATCATACCTCTACGAAAGATACTCACCAGTAGGAGTTCTAATTATTATTCTATTTTTGTATTCGTTTATTTCGTTGAACTATACACTCGTACCGCACGTCGTTGCGGAAGGCTTGCTGGCCTAAGCCCATCAGTGAGCTATCCAATTTCATTAAAGTGATTCCTCGTCACTCAGAGAGTATCTAAACATTATATCTGTTGTTTGTTATTTTTATTATTCTCAAAAAGGTCCTAAAATAATAATAAATGAAACGAGAGTTTGAATGTTGTTGAACATCGTTACTGCGGTGATCACGAGTGTATGTGATGACGGATACCACTCGGATACCGCAGGAGGATGTGTTGGAAATATTTGCGCAGGAGGGCCACTTGATCCGACTGACAACGCAAATTACATAACCTGCGATGCCGCCAACGGATGTAAGGTCGGAGACGGATGTAGTCGAATGCGAACTGGTGACAAATGTGAAGTTGGCTGTCAAACTGGTTACACGAAGTCATCTGGAAGATCATTTGTATTAACCTGCAGTAGTTCTGGTACCTATTCTGATATGTCGAATACTATTTGTTCACCAAACAGATGTTCATCACCATCACTATCAATAAAGTATTCTGACTATCGTGATTGCACTGTTGGAAAACAAACAGGAGATTACTGCCAACCTCGTTGTGTTAATGGATACCGTACTGCTAATCAAGTATCATCATTTATTCTATCATGTGACAGAGGAGGGATATTTAGAGATAGATCTGGTTTGTATTGTCAACCAGATTCCTGCACAGCACCAACCAATCCACGTGGAGTAGACTACTCTTCGTGCTTAAGCTTACATACTGATGATACTTGTCTAATTCGGTGTTTAAAAGGATACCAATCACTTCAGCCTTCTATCTCAACGTCGTTTATAAAGTTATTTTGTTTGGGTGATTTGATTCCATTTAATGACGATTCTACTTTCAAGTGTGTTCCCAACGTATGCGATAGCGAGACTCCTTTAAATTATAACAACCAACCTCAAGCGATATACTTATCAACCATTAAAGGAATGTCTTCAGGGAATGAAATAACCGTATCCTGTAAGGAAGGATATCACAACACTGGTACTAAACTAGAATTAATATGCGGCAATGATGGGACCTTTGATGACTACTCTACCAGTTGTGATGCCAATACGTGTTCAGTAATTTCTAACAGTATTTCAGTTGCTTGGATGAATTATGCTGATTGCTTAAATAAAATAACAGGAGACCAATGTACGACAACTTGTAAAGATGGGTATTCGGATCCCCAAAAAAGAACTGAAAAACAACTTTCTCTGACATGCGATTCCAACGGGGAGCTTCATTTCGAAGCGATGGCGTCACAATTACCTTTAGTGTGTGAGCCGACTTTCTGCTCTGGGTTTCCTGTTCTACGGAGAGCATTTGCTGATTATGATTCAGCAAAGTTGCATATCAAAAGAACAGGTGACGCTGTTATGATTACCTGTCTGGAGGGGTTTGTTAATTCAGGGGAAGGTTTTATATTAAAATGTGGCACAGAAGGACAATTTGAAGACACTGGGACAGTCTGCAGCCCATTCACCTGTCAAGGATTCCAAACAACAAACATCAATGGAACATCTTGCGAAGGAACTAACAGCGGAGAATTGTGTACCATATCGTGCATGCCTGGTTATGGAAACGGTCAACAACAACAAACGCAATTAGCAGCAAGCTGTACCGCAACAGGCAAACTAATTTCAAACTTAAATATAATTTCTTGTCAAGCAAATCAATGTGAGCAACCTGCTATTCGAAAACCCTTCGTTGACTATTCGTTTCTCTCAAATGGTCACTACCAAACAGGTAGTGTTGTTCAAATGAATTGCATACCTGGATATACTAAAACATTACAATCAAATATAATAATACTTCAATGTAATTTAGACAGTAGCTTCACTGACTCTACAGAATGTATTCCGATGACTTGTGGTAGTCAGCTGCCTACTAATCTGCAACACGTTCACGGTGATCAACTCATTCACACAGATGCAGAATTACAGCTTTCTTGTTCCGAAGGATATGAAGATACTCAGGGAAGGCAAACCTTCACTGCGATAGCATTCTGTACCGACGTTGGTACCGTTCAGTTGGATGAGAGTGTGTTAAATTACTGCTCACCTTCTCTTTGTAATGGTCAGTCATCATCAAACACGGTCAAAACTTCTCAATGTGATGGCAAAAGGACTGGTGAAATCTGTGATATATCTTGTAATGAAGGCTACAGTCTCCAAGATGTTAACTCACTCACTTTAGAATGTAGTGACACAGGTGTTGCAATTGTAAGCAGTGATTTGTGTGTTGCAAACGCTTGTAAATATCTCCCAGACAATATCGTAGATCATCCACAAGCACGTTATCCGTCTGATAGGAAAATGACTGGAAGCTCAATGACAGTAACGTGTACAGAAGGGTATTTTAATAACGATCCTGTCTTTATCGTTACCTGTAGTGATGATGGTAGTTTCACTGACACATCAACATCATGTGTTCCTCATAGATGTACGAAACCAACACCACCACAGTTACAAACTGATTACAGTGCTCTACTGTCTTCAAACTATGTAACTGGAACCTCAATAACGTTTTCATGTCTTTCTGGTCACTATAATATTGGAGGTCCTGTTGTACTCAATTGTAACAGGGAGGGTGACTTTATTGACGTTAAGACCAATTGTGTACCAGTTCCCGATCACAAGGGTTGTCTGGAACCTTTTGTACCACAACGGAATGCCAATTATTCGATTTTCTTAACCAACAGATACTTTCCAAAGGTTACGGTAACAGTGCCTTGTGATGTTGGTTATTCTAATGTAGGAGATGATATTACACTCGAGTGTACTGATCAAGGATACTTTGTAGATAATATCACGAGATGTGATCCCTTGACGTGTGATCTTTCTAAAGCGATGGGTGACAATTTCGCAGCTTACGAATCGTCCCAACTACCAGAAGTAGTAGTGACAGGAATGTATTCATTAATTACTTGTAAAGATGGATACTCTAATACTGGAACACCAATTCTGTTTAACTGCAACTCAGACGGGTCCTTCATTGATGATCAAACACTTTGTAATCCAAACAGCTGCCTAAAGTCTTCAACACCATTACCACATGTAAACTACTCATTTCTACAAGATGGTTACAGTACAGGTACTGTAGTAAATGTTGTCTGTGACAGAGGTTATCAAAATAATGGAGTTCCGTTTAAAATCCTTTGTAAGGATAATGGAATATTCACCGACACCAGTACTAATTGTGAGCCTAACGTCTGTATAATGGCAAGTGACAATAGTAGAAACCTGTTAGTGAATTATACACAACTAACAGGCAGCCATACTGGGGATGCTATTGCTTTGAAATGTGTTGACGGATATCAGTTTTCTATTCCTGTTCAGAATCAGATAGTTATTTGTGATGAGTTCGGATATTTTATTGATCAATCACCCTCTTGTTTGAAAGCATCTTGTTCTACTTCGATATTCCTAAATGCAGATCCAATCAACATATCAGTCGGAGATACTTGGGATGTTAAATGCCAATACGGATATCATTCAGCTGCTACAAATGATAAGTTGATGTGTGTTTCAAATGGTATTTTTAATAACTCGATTCGATGTTTAAAATCATATTGTGATACGACCTCAATAACGAACTCTGTTAGGGTTAAAGTTGATGTTGGAGAAGTAATAAATATTCAATGTCAGTTGGGATATCACTCGTCTCTTGTAGGTGTTAATTCCGTTACTTGTTTGTCTAATCAAAAGTTTAGTTTAGATTTTAGCTGTGTTCGTTCGTTGTGTTCTACGACAGCATTCTCAAATACCGTTGAGTCTGTGACTCCAGTTGGTGGATATTGGCGAGTTCAATGTTTAGAAGGGTATCACAACTCTCCTTTAGCACCTGAGTATTTATACTGTGAGTCTGATGATAATTTTAATTCATCAGCTGAATGTAAAAAGAACACTTGTTCAACGAAGCTATTCATCAACACCACCGACAATATCATTGATCAAGACGGCGTTTGGAAGATTGAATGTCGGGAGGGATATCATTCCAACCCGAGGAAACCTTTATACTTACAATGTGATGGTCATAATACCTTTAATGGATCTGCTGAGTGTATTAAATCGTACTGCTCTACCTCAGTGATACCGAACACCATAAGTGTTCATCTTGATATGAAATCTACAACAACTGTACAATGTCTTCCTGGATTTCATTTGGAATCGCCGAGTTCAGATGTTATGTGTATTGATCATGACACCTTAAACACAACTAATATTAAGTGTCAGAGAACAGCGTGTGATACGTCTTTTTTCAATAACACAAAACCTAAACTGATACCTGTTGGAGACACCTGGGCTGTTGAATGTGCTGATGGATATCAAAATACAAAACAACATCAGCAGATCATACGATGTGAGCCTGACATCGTTTTTAATGAAACAGATATTGTCTGTGAACAGATAAGTTGTTCAACAACAACTATAACGTTTGCAATAAAAAAGTCAATTCCAGTCGGACATGTCTGGAATATCGAATGTGAGAGTAGCTACACAGCAATATCACCAGTATCATTACTGTGTGAGGAGTCAGGGTTATTTAATGATTCTGGTAAGTGTTTGTGGGCTGGTTGTTCAACAAGTCAAATTGAATTCGCAGTTCAATTGGATGTTGAGATTAATAATGTTTGGGAAGTTAAATGCATTGATGGATATATCCCGTCAGGTCAACAAACCATTCATTGTAATGGAATGAACGTTTTTAATGAAACTGTTGGCTGTCGGGTTCGAACCTGTGACACTGCTGGTATCAACAATTCCATCCAAACTGAAATAAATTTAAACCAGACTTTAAACGTTAGCTGTGAAGAAGGATATCACGGTAGCGGTGAGATTCTGTATTGCAACTCAACAACTTTTAGTTTTAATCCTCACTCTGAAGTCTGTCTTCCAAACAAGTGCACAACCACTGAAACACTTCCAAACGGAGAACATTCAACAGGTGACAATGTCACAATAAAATGTCCTGTTGGGTATACTGACATAGAATCAAAAACTAAATTAATATGTAATGAGAACGGTCTCATTAACAACAACATAGTAGACTATTGTATTGCAAACGTATGTTCAATTAAAGAAGCAACAAGGACTGACCGTAACTACTCATCATTATCTAATCTGACAACTAATCAAAGCATATCAATTCGTTGTAATGAAGGATACTCTGGTGAGGAAGCCTCATCAACTATAACTTGTTTAAATAATGGAACTGTTTTAGACAATTCTCCAATTTGTAAACCAAATCATTGTGTTGATATTGTGAGTCCAGGATTGTTTACGAATTATTCTCTCTTGTGGGAAATCTATAACAAGACAAACCCTCTAACTACAGGTACTGTTATTAAAGTGACTTGCAACATTGGTACCGAGTCGAATACTTCAGGTTCAGTTTTGTGTGATTCCAACGGTTTGTTTGACGCATCAGAATTCGGTTCTTGCATTCCAATAAAAAACAACCAGTCATCACCATTTTATGAAAACCCGTTTATATTAGCAGGAGGATCGTTGGGGATCATAATGCTGTTGGTGGTTGTTATTATTGTTATTTGTATCTTCAGAAAAAAACGAAAGAGAATGGAATTAATAAAAAGACTAAGTGAAGTAGAACCTTCAATTGTTTCTGAAGGATCACTAGTAGACAACCTCAACCCAATGAGACCAATTCTGTTGGTTGAAAAGGAAACAACTCAACTGACGTATTCCGATACTGAAACAGATGTTCATATCACTCCTCAACCTCTTCGTAAAAGTTATCGTTCAGAGAGGCGAACTCGTAGAGCTGTTACGCTACTCCCAACTCAAACTACTAGTCGACATCATCGTCCTCGCAGACGAGCTGAAAGTGTTAATTCTGGTAAGAAATCAGTTACATTTAATTTTGATCCGCCCTCTCCAAAAAACGCAACAGACCGAGACGAGCTGCAACGAGCTGTTGCTGAACTCATGGAAGTAAATACGCAAACATCTAAAATACACGCAAATGTTAATAGGAGATTATAATTGGTTTATTCTACCTGTTGGGGTTTTTCTTTTTGTGATGATAGAAAATATCATTTTTTTAAAATAAGAAATTTGAATCAAAAAAAAAAAAAAATAGTAGGAAGTTTTGTTCTGTGGATTGTTTTGGTTTTGGAAAGCATTCGGGTAAGGATTCCTTGTATTACTCCCTTACTGCAGCGATGCGTTGTTCTTTTTTTTTTGTTGTTGTACTGGCGTAGTCAAAAAAAAAAATCAATTCAGATTGAGAGCCGATATTTTCTTATTGTCATCCCCTTCAACGAGATGATCCCAATCTGAATGGGTTTTCCGATTACTGGTTCCAATCGTATGGTTGGCTGCGGTTGAGAGTTTCTTGTTCTTTCCCGAAGTGTAGTGTCACAGCACTACACCCTTCTCTTTTGAAGGAAGTAATTTATATTCAGAATTTCTTCTTATAATAATTATATAAATTTATTCTTACTTAGACTAAAGTTGGAGTAAAATCCATTTTTTTTATTTAATTCCAATTATTTTTTTTTTTTGTCTTAAAAAAAAAAAAAAAAAAGTTTTTCTTGCATTCAAGTAGAGGTAAGCCAAGATTCTATTAGATTATTACCAATTTTTTTTTTTTTTTTTTTTGAATTAGTTTAATCAGTATTACCATTTCTTTTCTCCACCTCTCATAACAGTACACCATGAAATCGACACCAGACCCTGGTTCCATACCCTTCAGTGATATTTATGGTTATACGGGACATGGATTGGACCTCCCTAAAATCTTAAAATTCAAAAGATCGAATACGGACGAAGTCTTAGGAATGGTGTTCTACGAAACGATGTTACAATCTGTAGATCTTGGTTCTGTATGTGAAAAACAAGGTTTTAATGAGGTTGTTGGTCTTGCTATTTGTGAAATAGATTTCATACCTGTGAACTCACTGGCGGATATAACAAAACAGATACAGGGAAAACTCCAAGCGGAAATAACATTTGGACGACCCTACAAGTTGTACATGCAAGCTAATTCAGGAATGTACATAGGAAGAATGATTCTAAATGGTGTTGATCCTGATTCGAAGGCTTTTCGATGTGGTGCAGTTGCCCATCTCGGATGTCTAGTTTCAACTATCGATGGTGTTCCAGTAGAAGAAATGACATTAATGAAATCTACAGCAGGAAAAGATTCATACGTTGTTGGCCTCACACCTCCACCAAGAGCTGAACATAGTAAGACAGCTGTCATCCGAGCAACTGCATTTCAATCACTTGTAGTTGAAAGTGTGAATAATAAATTAATTCTGAGGGGTCCTCGAACATTAGAGTTGGCTCCTTTCATTGGAAGTGCAATATGGACCGTCAACGGGAAAGAAGTTAACTCTTGGAATCCAGCTGTTCTTTTAGCTTTATGTAAAGGGATAGCTGCTATAGCGATAACATTTTACTCTGCGACAAACACTGACTTGCATACTCCAGTAGAAGGCACTGTAGACGTTTTTCTTAACAGAAGTTCTCCAAAAGAAAGTTATGGGATCGTTGTCACGTCAGATGGTATCTTACAGTCTCTCACTACTCCTGCAGATGGCAATTCTCAACTCAAGCCGTTCATAAACCGTCAGGTGTATGGATGCAATAATCGATTGATTCATACTGTGACAGATCTCATGGAAGAAATAAAAGGAAAGACGAATATCAAATTGCAATTTCATCCACCAGACTCTCCTGATAACAGAGACCGTCCAGTTGTTGAGATTAACAGTAGTGATACACATTCAACATCAGCTGCTAGTGCGAGTACAGCAGAAGATTCTAATGAGCTTCAAAAGGAACCAAAACCGTGGGCTCCGTTACTTCCAAAAACAGAACCACCACAGAGAGCAACATCGTTATCACCGTCGAGAGTAGTGAGTCGCCCTGCTCCTTCATGGACGCTTCCAATACCAGCAAGACCTCTCACTGTGTCACCATCGACTTCGAATGATTATGAAGCTGTTAAGTCTCAGTACTGGCAGCAGCGGATCAGATCACTTTCTCAACATCGAATTATTGCGACCTATCGTCACGCTGACCCCTTCGATGAGGGAACTGTCTCCTCACCACCAGCTCTTCGTCAAAATAGAAACTTTGGAACGGGGAAGAGACAGAGCCGCCGAGTTACAATCACCGCGTCTTCTTCACCTGACAGAGACGGAGAATGGAGTGGTGGTGTTGGTGTTAGTCCCAGTAGTAACAACCGACTCAATAATACATACAAACGCCGTTCACAAAAGATTGTTGTCAGGGCTATGTCTCCATCACTTGCGCGTAGTTCAGCAAACGATGATTTCAAGCTGAATCAAACCTACAGCGGAGGCGTGAATGTGGAACCCCGTAATATTCAGGCGGTAACTCATCTGGGGGGAAGAGGACAGCCCATTGCTGGAAAGAACAGAAACTCTCGTCCAGTTCTCGACCTTGAGCACGTAACTTGCTAGTAGGTAGTTTCCTCTATCATTTCGTATTTTTTATCAGATTATGGACTAAGCCAATATGGTGTGACAGTATCTGCCTTCCAACAGGGAGCAACGTGTGCATTTTAAATCCTAGAAATCAGTTCTTTATTGATTTTGTTAAGGAAGAGTGTATTGTCTTATTTTTTTTATTATTTTCGTCCTTTTAAATCTTATCAGTTTTTATTTGTTGAAAAAAAAAATAAAGTCCAATTTTATTTGGTGAATGTCGCATAGAACATGTTATGTGTCAGAAGGACACTTATGTGATTAAAAAAATGGCCGGTCGGATTCTTTTTTTTTGTCCCTCGACAAGTTAATTGCACGGGAGAAAAAAGGTTTTATTGTCATTGAGTTGGTTTTTTTTTTTTTTTTTTTTTTTGTTGGATTTATATTTATTACTAATTATTTCGTTATTTTCCTTGAATTGAATGTGGTCCCTCAGGAACATCATACAACCAACTACCAACAGAAAACTAGAAAAAAGATTGGCATCCTCGTAGTTTACTTTAATGACTTTGTCTTTTTTTTTTTTTTTTTTTTTTACGCGTTTTGATTTGAAACGTGTTGTTGGTAGTTGTGACAACAACTTTGCTATTTTTATTTTATTTTTTGCTAACGTTTTTTTTTTTTTTTTTTTTGCTCATAAAACAAGTCTACGGGAAAACTCGAACCATCGCTTCCTTTTTTCTGCCTACAAACTGTATTGAGCTCCTTGATTTTCTGTTTATGCTTCATGACGCTAAGGGATCGAATTGATTCGCAATATTCCATTACTATCCTCCCTTGAGCTTTTCAGAGCTTGGCTTTTTCCTTTTTTTTAATATCTAATAATAAAATAAGTAAAAACAATTGAAGAACACATCGTTTTCTTGATTTTCCGCTTCCATGACGATACCAGCTGCGAATCGTGCTTTTGTTGTTGTTGTTGTTTGTTTTTTTTTTTCAAAATTTTCCAGAATTTCTTTTCAAAGAACTATTTATTTATTGACGAGTAGCTAATAGGTGAAACCTACACTCTGCCGTATTATATTGGACCCTGATTTTGGTTTCCAGGGCTCACGACTACTTGAGTAATTGAATATGATTCCGTACTGCACTGAATGACAACCTAAAAAGAGATGTGTATGCATTTATTTATAATGTAAAATCCTCTGCGTCATTTCAGAGTGTTTACCTATACTAACATTACCTTTAGTCAACGCGTATCATAACTGGCGTTTTTATTTTAGATAACTCTGGTACAATACAGATATTTATTTCTTCATAAGTATATCTAAAACATTTTCAGCCTGGGGGGTTTTTTTTTTTTATCGATACCAATTGTTGATTTTTATTATATGTGCAACCAGGCTTGGCCGAACCTTAATTTTCGTTTTTGCCAGTTTCAAGTTGCTTTCTATTTAATATTAGTATTAAGTTATCCCCCAGAAACGTCTACGGTGGTTGTCATTTTGTTTCCACAATTACCGTTTGCATGTTACCTCTTTTACTTCTTTCCTTGAGAGTCGGTTTTTTTTTTTTTATTATTTCTTTTTTTGCTGAATGACAACAGCAGTTACAATAACTAAAGAAAACCTTTTTTACGGCCTAAATTTGGTGAGGGTGATATCCGCTGACAATCAGCGATACCTCCTGCTAAAATGATTAGAGGGAGGAATGTTGTAATCCTTTTAGTTTGTTTCATTTTCTTTTTCTTCTTCTGCCATCTTTCTCAATTTTTACTTCTCTTCATCGATTGCACTAAAAGGGCTCCTCTCTCTCCCGACGGCTACAAAGACTGTTGGTGTGTGACTGCCAGCAGTTAACTCCTTTACCAGTGATATCCGCTGACAGTCAGCGATACCTCCTGCTAAAATGATTAGAGGGAGGAATGTTGTAATCCTTTTAGTTTGTTTCATTTTTCTTTTTCCTCTTCTGTCATCTTTCTCAATTCTTATTTCTCTTATCAATTGCACTACTCCCGACAGCTACAAAGACTGTTGGTGTGACTGCCGGTAGTTAACTCCTTTACCTGAAGGGTTTTCTTTTTTTTTTTAAAATGAACTTCTGTGCGTGAGAAACAGATAGTCAGAACTGCGTAGTTAAAACTCAAGCAGTATCCTCAGTCTGCCATCACTATCTGGAATCCTAATTGGTGGGAACTTTTTGTTGTGTATTCGTCAGGCCATGGTTCACACGATCAGAGGCCTTGTTGTCCTTGTGCTTTGCCATTCTTTTTGTATATTCGTTTCTGATTTTTATGCGACGCATCGTTCTTTTTGTGTTTCTTTTTTTGTAATCATTTTTTTTCTTTCCTGTAATCAACTTCGAGTACGAGGAGCGTACGATTGTCTGCAATTTCATTTTATTTGTTATTATGCTTCCTCAATCTACGCCAAGTTCGTTGAGGGGGAAAAAAAAAAAAAAAAAAAGAAAAACAAAAGGTGTCGCATCTTACACAGTGTATAATTTTATGTTCCTAAGTAGTGGCGGTGCTTTTTGTCATCATCCTCTTCGGTGTGTAAGATAGCTGTTATCTACTATGTTTTTGTTTGTTTGTTTGCTAATGACCTAAACAATAAAAGTTGTTTTCTAATCCTCGTGTAGCTGGTGGCGATATCTTTTTAGGCACTTTTAAAAAAAAAAATTTAAAAGAAATTCGAAACAGTGTCTTGTTTTTTATTTATATTTTTTTTTATGTATTGTCGTAAACCCAAACTGATTAAATCGTAAATAAGTTGAAATTGCTTTTAGACATTACGCCAACTCTGTCTCTTTCCGTAAAGCACTTATCATTTTTTCTTCTTCTGTTTTTTAGTGTTTCAAATTATTTAATTCATCAACAGATTTTCGAAAATAATAAATTACGTGGTTTATGTGTGTGGAGTGTTCTCTCTTTGATTAATAATTATTTTATTTTTAAATCAGATTAAGGGTGGAGTGGGAAGATGGACTTCGGTGATCCGAAGTTGCTAAATTCACTGCCTCCACAGCTGCTAGTAAAAGCAGTTTCTCCATCAAAGACTTTGATATCACTTTGGTCAGTTTATGGAACTACCTTAATGATTTTAGCATTATCATCACTCGGTATATGGATTTCTCTCGAGTTAGAAAGAAGCTCAGCTTCTGGAAACTCTCAACTCAGAGATGCAGCTGTGATTGACAACACTCAGATATTTACATCATGGAAAAGAAGAATGCAGTATTTCGGAACAAGAACTCTTTATGATTTTAAATTTAATCACTTATCAACTGACAGACAAGATGACTTGACAAAGAAATTAATAACACGACTTCACACAATGGAGGAATCACTAAGGTCAAGATGTTCTTTATACGTGAGTGATCTTCAAATGAATAGAACAAAAGAATATTTAACATTCGAAGTTTACATAGTGGAGAATCCAATATCAAATGACACGGGTTGGAAATTACATTCTGGTGAAATATTTTACACCGCAGCGTCGGGATTGATTTCC
Organism: Flectonema sp. DT1601; assembly: GCA_964019425.1. Taxonomy (NCBI): domain Eukaryota; phylum Euglenozoa; class Diplonemea; order Diplonemida; family Diplonemidae; genus Flectonema; species Flectonema sp. DT1601. Next base: position 104,964 of record OZ025818.1, on the reverse strand, counting down.
ATAACAATTGGATGTCTTCCTCCTCTTAGTCAATTAGATGGAGACAGATTCATACTTACTTTTGGTGGGACCATTGTACTTGACGAATCCTCAATAATCACACGTCCAAATCAATTATTACAACCTTTTAAACCATCAAAAGTAGACCCCAAACAAAGACAAACTTACATCACATGCTTCAGCATTGAAATCGTTATAAGCGCAGCAGTGTTTTTTGCCTACTTTTTTTCCATAAGACAACTCTTGAGAGAGCTAAAAGCTTATAAAAATGATGATTTTCGAAGTCGAAGTAAACCTATACTAAAAGTTTGGTGTGAGATACGTTTTATTCAAAGAAGTTTTTTTGTTATAACTGAATGCATTCAAATGTTTCAGAAATTACAAGACGGCAGAGACCAAAAGGAATGTCCACTAGTAATAAAAAGCAGTAAAACCGATGCAGCTGATAATAGCAGAGGAATAAAACGATCGAAAGCGCGTTACAAAAGATGGGCATCGACAGCGCTGAAACGAATTGCGGGGACAACATCACCAACTGGTTTATTAGGCGGAAAAAGATCGAAAATTGTATGTGCGTCGTGTAAATTTAGCATCGATACATCACATATAAGTGAAGACACTGTTGACGTCAGAGAACTTATCTCAAGGTTATTTGAGTATATTGATTTAGTTAACTGCGGAGGCCATGTTGACGAAACCTGCGGCGAAAGCTTCTTTATTGTCTGGGGAATAGGCTCTTACACTCTTGAAAACGTCTTTCAAACTCTCTATTCAATACAAAATTACGCTTCACATACTGAGCCAGCTGTCTTTATTGGATTACATCAGGGAGATGCAGCTTTAGGTTTCAATTCTGATACAAGAATCAGTCCAATTGTTTGTTTGAGTCCTGTTCGTCGATTTGCTCGAACTCTTTCAGACTATGCGGAGTATCTGAAGTTATCATTCGTTATAAGTAATGAGTGTTTCGTGAGTGGTAGTGAGTTTTTATTTGATTACTGTGCATGTGATTGTATTCTGATTGAGGGAAAGCTTAACGTGTCGTACACATTACAACACGCACCACCAAACTGGTTACAAGATAACGACGATGGGACCGTTTCATCATATGATGAGGTTGGTAAACAAACAGTTGATAATAAAGAACCAATGAGTCCGATTGAAACAGAAATCTCAGATAGTTTTTTAGTTCTCTGTAATGCTGTCAAAGCAAGGCAACCACTTCCAACTGAAGTTGTTCAATATCTCTTATCAGCTGATCTCCCGCCAACCCTACAAAGAGTTCTAAATCACTTAGAACAACTTGGATCGTCTTCATCACATAACGCGTTGGAGTTCTTAATCGGAAATAGTCCAACTGGTGTAGTATCTCCTACTTGTCGACTAGAAAGCAGCGCTTCTTTGCAGTCTGCAGAGCTCGAAACTGATACTCACACCTCCGGATGATACTTCTCTGTGATGTTGATGTGATATTAACAGACTGGAGTTTTAATAAAAGTTTGACGTGTGCGCCAATCAACAAAAGTTGTGAAGCAGCAGTCAACATAGTTTCATAATGTGAAGAGATCACAGACAGGAACTAGTTGAGTGTGTGTTTTGTTTTATTATTTTAGCAGTAGTCTTCTTAATGGAAGTACTGTTGCTGTTTTTCATTTTATCTTTTTTATCTGAACAGTGTTAATTATTTTGTGTTACTTATCTGATTGGAAAATTCTGATTTTAACGTTTCCAATTTTCTCTTATTTATTTAGAGCTGCCTGCCTATGGAGCGGCAATATAAATTATTTTGTTTTTAATGTCATTCTGTTGTTTGTTTCTGGATTCTAGCAGCTGGTTCCTCGTCAACCAGTTGGTTGGTTATGTTTTCAATGGCAGTGCGTTTGATGACGTGTTGCTATTTTTATGTTTTCCGTTTAAGGCATCGATAGTAATAAACTTTTTTTTCATTCTCAAGTTCCTATTCTCAGAGTTCTGGGTTATTACTATTGGCGTCTGCTACTTTTGATAAATTGCAATCACTGAAGGGAAGCTCATTAGCAGGGAGATATGTCTTGTTGCATTGCTTTATAATTATTCATCATGCCTCCCTTTGGAATTATAATATCAATTTCGAATCATGCGGGTTCTTTATTTCTTTGTTGATCCGGTGGTTGCAAATTAGTTTTCTTTCTTTTCAGAGAGAACAATTACTTTTTGTTTCGTTTGTTTTATTTGTTGTCACTTACACTTTTTCGCTTATACGGTACTCAACTGCTTCTCGATGATTGTACTACTTGTTGTCGAGTACTGCGCATACACCTTCCCGCGCGTTAGTCGCTTTGTTGTGTAGCTGGTCGTTGGTTCTGAGATAATTTCTATTCTCTTTTAACAAACGTCCTTTTTACACGTTTTTTTTTTTTTTTTTTTTTTTTTTTTTTTTCTAGTGCGTCTTTAGTAGGAATAGTAGTTATTTATCATTACCAGTATTTTTAATTATTCTTCTTCAGGTCAATGCCTGATATCATGAAGACTCTGAAACTAACACAATTATTTTAACCTCAATTAACTAATATTTTTCACAGCGTGGGTACCACTTGTATGGATGCCGTGTTTGCTCCATCCCCTCGCACATGGCAGCAGAGGCGGGAAGAAGAATTCCGAAAACGTCAACAAATTGATGAAAAGTACCTTGAGCCAGTAGTAGCAAGATGTTCACTCCGAACTCACCCGGATAAGATTTTAAGAAAGATTGGAGTTATTCATGATCGAATTCCTGTTTATAAACCAAAAAAAAAAAGAGACGACGAATCTAACGATGGATCAAGCCACTCAGAGGGAGTTCAAGAACAAGAAGTACACGAACAAGCAGTTAAGGGTGTTGTTTATATCTGCGGTGAATTAAGACCAACTACAGCTTCTGGTGAAGCTGATACGCAGACAGTCGCTCGAATTCAAAAAGAAAAGCAGCGAGTTGATGATGATGATGACTCTACTCCAGTACCTCTGACTGACTTGGAATCATTAAAAGTAATTCAACACTACATACAAATAGGTCTACCTGAACTAGCAAGGAGATCATCATCGTGTATTATTGCAGACGCTGAAGGTGTTCTAGCTGAGGAATTATCAAAAGGTATTGACGCGAGTATTTCAAGACATCCTTACTTGATTGGAGTTGGTGGTGCTTCAGCTAAGTCAGATATCGGATTGAATTCATCATTCACTCATCATATTATTGTTGAACCAGATATTGGTTCAACTTCTGCTTTCTTAGAAAGACATCCATTGCCACTTGGAAAGCCTAAAAGCATGCGTAGACATAAACGAGCAGCAGAGAGAGTTTTAGTTTGTCCAGGTTTTGAATGTAACAATTCACACGGAGATCATCGAGATGTTGATTGGGCTCCGACTGGTCGAATTTTTAGAAATCATGACGACGACAACTTTGATAGAAATGATCCAAGAGACCACGCAATTATAAAACTATCTGATGACTCCGAACTTCGCAAGTGTCCAGCAAGTGTTACTGAAGCTCTGGTACGGCAATGTGAATGCGGAACAATGTTAACTTTTGATGAGATTGCAATCTGTAAGTGTGGAAGATATGATTTTCAACACATCTGTCCGGAAGCAAAGGCCAACCGAATGCGTACAATCAAAGAAGTACTTCCAGAGACTTGCCACACAAAGAGTTTACTACATGAACTATCTCACTTCTCAGTTGATCCTGCGGGTTGTGTTCCGAGTAAGAGAGATGTTCACAGATATAAATTATGGCTTGCAGCTACGATAACAGCAGGCTTCTCACGAGATACCAGACAATCACTTCTCCGCAGTGATGTTGTACTTCCTCCTGAAAGACAGAACTGTCCGATAATATCAATCCTCATTGGAGGTGATGTAAATTATGAAAAATATCACTTAGCACAACAAGTAAGCAAGAGATGGCCTATAATTATAATTGAAGGTTCCGGTGGTTATGCAGATGTTCTCTGTGATACGATTAATAAAGTTAGAAATGTTGTAAACAGCAGAAAGGAAGACATCGAAGAAGAAGCCGGAATCGATCATTTCAGACAATACCTCTCTGGGATTGATTCAATAACAGCAGAGATTATTATAAATGGTGATATTCAAATTGCTTCACGTGGTTTAACTACAAACGAATTCACACGCAAAGTAGAAAACGCCTTAAAAGGAAATGAAACACTCGAAGAGTCATGGATTCTGTATTCAAGATGGAGACACAACGCAGCAATCTGGAGAGGAATATATTTCAAAGCTGAGATTGTTGTTGTGTTATTATCGATTCTGACAACGTTTGCTTCAACGTTACAAACCTTTTTGCTTTTAATTTGGAAATACATCGATGTTGACAAACCTGCTTTCCCACCAGACTCACCCGACTTTGGTAGACTGATGTTCAACGGCCTACAATGGGCAGGAATAATATTACCTATAATGTTAACATTCTTTCAGGGAATTGGAAAACAACAGCGGGCAGGTCCGAAGTGGGTTCGCCTAGAAGCAGCAGCAGAACTGTTGCTTTCTGAAATATATAAATATCGTTCACAAACGTTGGAGTATAGTAAGGATGCAATTTCAAAACGGAAATCAGCTGGTGCTAAATATATAACAAGAGAAGAGTTTCTCCAATCAAAGTGTTCTGACTTAATTACGTTACTTACAAACTCTGAAGTCGTTCATGCGACTCTCGAAAACTACACTGGTCCTATACCACCACCGCACATCAGAGACACAGGAGACGATGGTTTTACAGAACTAGGACCTGAGCAATACCAACTCTATCGTGTTGAAGCAAAAATGAATGAATTGCAACGTAAATGTACCAAATTTGGAAGGCACAACTATACCTATTCATTGCTAATTCAATTATTGAATGCTTCTGGTTCACTTATTGCTGCAGTCGCAACATACGGACTTGGATACGTCCAACCGTGGGTAACGTTGGTAATATGTCTTGCTACGAATATTGCGAAGTGGATGGATAATGTGAGATTTTCTGTTCTCATAAAAAGGATGAATTTAACACAGAATAATTTATCTAATGTTTCAATGTGGTGGGTTTCTCAAATTGAGAATGTAGATAATCAGAACAACAGAGATTACCTAGTTGATGCTGCTGAGAAAACGATTCTAGATGAAGCACTTCACTGGGGACTTATATTAGAAGGTAACGTCGGTGAAGATGATTCTACTTCAAAACCAACCAACGCAAATCCTCCTGAAGACAAACCTCCTGTTGATGAAACTGCCCAACTTGAAGAAGCAGGGAAACGTTACGGATTAGACCTTACTACGTTATCAATAAAGTCATTGTTGGAAGCTACTCAAACAGACAACATCAGTGATAAAACAACAATAAAACAATCAGTTGATAAGGTACTAAACCTACTGGTTGATCCAAAGACGGCTATAAAATCATCAAACTCACCACATCAACAAAGATCAAGACTACGAACATCATTACTTCACACACTACATGCGACAAGCCCAACAACTGATACCAGCACCAGTAACATCTCAGCTCTCAAAGCAATTCAACTAAAGCCTGAAGGACGTGATCGTCTGATTACTGCTTTGTTAACTATTCTTAGTAAGAGAATAACTGTAAATAAATATAACATTCTACACGAGTTACAAGACAATACTCCAGAACTACACAGCTATGTTGATAATTTAGGAACTAGAGAATTGTTAGACATCTTAAAAAGAATATCTGTTGAGGCTTTCTTAGATCTTCTAATAACTCATTTAGTTTTAGACGCCAACGTTGAAGTAACTCGTGAAGATATAATTGGTGGGCTGTCAACAGGACGTTCTGCTTTTGGAGAAGCGCTGCTATCAGAGTTGTGGTATTTATCAGACATTAGTATTCCAAAGAGAGCTGGAAATCGATTCTCAAGAAATACTATTGAATGTGCGATTAGAGATGACGATGTGAGAATGTTCGTGAGGAGACAATCAGACAGAGTCGTGGCATCGTTAATGGATTTCTCTTTGAAACATTGGGGAGGTAAAGAGTTAACGACAACAGCACAGTTTCTTTATGAAGTTGTAAAAAGAATTGGAGAGATGGATATCGATGAGTTTCTTGGATCAATTCCAACACGATTAGAAGTAGCAACAGCGAAGTATTCAGCAAGTAGCCTCCGACTTCAATCCAGAGACACTATAATTGCCGGACTTCCAAAGGAACTATCGCGTCAGCTGAATGGATGTTCTCGAATGCTTCTTGACCAGTATCTCATTAATCTATCATTTGGGAGTCCAGTCAGTCGAATCTTCACAAGGAGCTCCTGTTCTAGAATAGACAAGTTACTACCCACAGTAATATTTTCGGTTAGACCTGGTGAGCAAGGTAATGATATGAAGGAACGATTGTCACTTTGCGTTGCTGAATTAGATCAAATAATAATAAACAGATTTAGTAGAGAACAGTTAATGAAAAGATTACAATTGTGTGAAGCGAGTAATGAGGAATCACAGAATATTTTTGTGCAGTTGCAAGATCCGAAATTGAGATTTTTATTATCAGTAATGCAATCAGCTATCGCTGGTACTCCTTCAAGTAGAATGATTGACCAGTTAGCAGATGAGATATTGTCATTTGATGTGAGGTTAAGTATTCCTTATTCCCTTTCTGAAAAACTCTCTCTGGCAATGCATGAGTTCCGAATAGCTCCGCCACATCAGCATCGTTCATCAGAAATCAATTCAAATCCGATTTTAAATATTAACAATCTCTCTAAGGAATCTATTCTAAAACTACTTCATAAATCACTAAAACCTGTCTTGTCACAATTAACACAAACACAACTAAGAGAGTTGATTCAGGGAACGTTAGTAATTTGTAATTCATTCGTTGAAAGAGTTCATAGGTTGCTGATGGAGAATGACTTTGTTAGAAGAGATTCCCATCTGAGAGTTGTGGTCGCATCGTGGGATTCTCCGCATTTGGAACATCTGCTTGCGAGAGTTTCAGAAAGTTCAGCAATTGCTGATTTGGTTGATGGTGAGCGATACTCTGAATCTGATGAGGAAATAATGAAGTTAACCGACACTCTTCTTAATTATTCAAAAGAACGTTTGTTAGTCGAGGCTTTCGATTCAGTTGCTGTAACGTTTTCATTCTGTGAATCAGTTTCACAAAGACAATTTCACATCTTGACAAGACCACTCTTTATGAATATTTATAATCAACAGATCCTGTTACGTCTTCTCTCAAGACTTGATTCTATGGAAGTTCACAAAATATTAAAAGAAGACACTTCTAACGATGAAAACCAATTCATGTACTCAGATGATGAAGTTGAAGAAGAACAAGAACCAACACATAGTAGACTTCTTCAGTTGTTAGTTTCCGTTATTGATGAATCAAATAATCAGAATTCTGGTATCGAATCTGATCTTATTTCTCTTTTAATTCAAATAGAGGGTTCATTAACTCACCTCGTGGTATCAGTTCTTGTTGATCTTTCTTATGAAACTCCTCTTCGTCTGTTTTATGAACTATCTCGAAGACTCGTTACATTTGATCTTCGTGATGTTATAAATGGGTCTCACAGAAGACGTCAATTCGTTATTCTGATGTTTGATTTAATTCAGGGTGGTGATGTCTCTCCAGCTGACTCCATTAACTGTAAGCATAAGGACATGATTTCAGACTGGATGGGAAGACCTTTTCCATATTGTGAAGCCGGTGAAACTAGCGGTATTGCATATAAAAAAAGAACCTGGAAAACACATTTTATTCAACTGGCATCACAGTGTCACAATGGAAGGTTTGCTGAAGTGGTTAATGACATCAGACATTTGACGGAGTCTCAACTGAAAGTTGCTTTTGAAGAATTCTTTATATTATTATCTCAGTCAGCTGTTGGAGTCGCATTTTCGAAGTATCTTTCGAAAGCTAAGAAGGATAACCCTTCTTGGGACAGTTGGGTTCTTATGTATGAAACTGTGGCCGACTTACGTCTCCGTTTGAAGACTTTGCCGCGAGCAGTTTATTCAGTTTTTCAAGATTTTAACGTAAGTAGATTCGTCCATAAATCCCGATCTCAGAAGCTCTCAAGTCTTAACGAACTCGAATTGACAGCAGAGTCTCAACGTTTGATCGCTGATTTACCTGCCAATCGATTGCGAGAAGAAATCTTTACATATCTTCATACGTATAAACCTGTTACTAGAACTCAGAAGTTAGCATTCTATAGTAACAACGCTAATAAAGATCTTCTGTGGTTTGGAGGTGACACTCCTCGTAATCTAAGCAGCGGTAGTGGTTTTGGAAGTACTTTTAGATCCCGGTGAGGTGATTAGTGTTTAATCCACTTGTCATTATCACATTGGTGTCGAGTAGTTTGTGTAAAAGTGAGTGGAAATATTTTCATTAGTTCCCTTTACTGTTCTGTTTTCGTTCGATCTTCCGCCTGGACAATGCGGAGGTCCTTTTTCTTTGTAGTTTTGTTACGTTATTACCGTTCGCTTACTTCGTGTAATTGTGTTTAACTTTTTTTTTCGTGAAAATCTAACCTCCGAAACTGAGGCTGTCATTCTGAATTACAGGTGACTGCCTTCTTTGTTATCCACTACCGCAGTATTTAGTTACCCGACTCTCTTTGAGCGTCTACCTAACTGGCACTCGGTGGTTTGTTGGACTCGCTAACAAACTAACTCGTTTTTGTAATTAGAATTCAGTGCCTCTCTTACTTCTTTACTAAAGAGGGCTGAGGTTAGGGGAATAGTTCGAAGTCGAAGTCAGACTTTTTGATTTATTTGATGTCCTCACAATTTATAACTGATTGATTATTCTTAAGTACTTGATATTTTCTTTTTTGATTTTGAATTTTCTTCCTCGAAATGAATTCATCAGAATAAAGTCTATCAGAATACTTGCCTTACTTTTTTGGATGGGCAATGACTGTAAGTTGACGGTTGGGATTTTCCTTTTTTTATTTAATTTATTATTCAAATCAGTATAAATACAACATGACCAAACTAGTTGGAGCAATATTTGGATATGGTCGTGCTGGAGTTATCCATTACGGAAACTTAAAGAACATGGACGATGTTGAAATTCGTTATATTGTCGACCCAAGAAATGATCTAAACACCGACTCGTTTAATAAAACAACAAAACACGTCCAAACCGTTGAAGAAGCCGTTTGTGATAAGGAACTTGAATTTGTGTTCGTATGCTCTCCAACAGCATGCCACAATGAAGGTATTCAAGCTGCTCTTAAAAACGGAATTCACATATTTTGTGAAAAGCCTCTGACATTCTGTGAAAAGGAAATGAAAAGTCTCTTTAGCCTTGCTAATGATTGTAAGAAGCTTCTGTTCACGGCATTCAACAGACGGTATGATCCTCGCATTCGTGCTGTAAAGAAGGCGATTGACGACAAAGAAATTGGAAACCTTCTAAGTATTAGTATCGTTTCGAGAGATCATCCATACCCACCACCTGAGTTCTTAAAAATATCCGGCAACATATACAGAGACTGTGCTGTTCACGACTTAGACCAACTGTGTTGGATGATGGGAGACATTCCTCAAAAGATTAAAACAGATGCTTGTGTTTATGATGAAGAACGTGCTGAAGGGATGTTTGAAACATGTCACACGATATTAAAGTTTTCAGGAGGTAGGATGGGATACATTATGAACTCTCGTATTGCAACAAGCTACGATCAAAGAATAGAAGCTCTCGGTGATAAGGATGCTCGATTTGTCACAAACCCAATAAGTGATAATCCACTAACTTTCGCAGAACGCTATGCGGAGAGTTATGTTATCGAAGCGAGGGAATTTCTTGAGAAAGTTAAGTCCGGTGATTTGAGTCCTAATCTGGATTTCGATTATTCTCTTAAATTAGAAAATCTCCTTTCCATTTGCATGGAAGTAGTAAATACCGGAAAGGAGGTTGATTTTAGTTAAAAATAATACAATAAGTGAATTGTTTCATTAAAACCCACTCGTACGCATCTTTTTTTTAAATCTTTATAACTATTCCTCCCTACGATAACACTTTTAGTCTCCGTCGTCTTACAATTCTCTCTCTTGGTTACTCTCTTTTATCCTTTTGTTGGTTTTGCAGACTCCTTACACGTCTAGTGTTAGGTTGCGCACAAACAAAAACAAAAGTGAACTTTTGTAAAAAAAGTAAAAAGTGAAGTTTACCGATTCTTTATTTTATTTTTTTTGAATTTAACATGTACTATAAGAACGAAATATAGTGTTTGGTATCCTCCTTTAGCTTTATCAGTTTAAGTCGGTTCACACTTCCTATTAGTTATTGAGAATACGACACAGCAGCAGACTGTGTAGATTGTTGGTTTGGTTTTATTTATATTATTTTTCAGTGAAGAAATATGCAAGTTTTTATTTGCTGTCCTGATTTTGGATTTTCAAGTGTTTCTTTCACTGCTGATTCGGATTCTCTGGTTGCAGATGTTGTAAAAACCGTTGCTGAAGAATGGAATATTAATAAAGAAGAAATTGAGCTCTCATTTGAAGGTGAAATCCTACGTACTGAAGTACGACTACTGTCTCATGTGACGCGTTCTGAGGCTGAGTTGGTGGCGTTTAAGAAAACTTGGTTATTCGGAAAACGTTGGTTCAATGACGCAGAACAAATATCGGAAATGTTAGTTCGACATTCCAATAGCGGTGATGAGTTCCTCTGCTTGGATACTCCAACATTCGTTAAGTATAATAAACTAAATCTTGTACGAACAAGGATACATAAAAACATGACAGCTATTGCTTTTCGTAATAGCAATTCTGACGTTCAAATTATTAAACGTGACTTCTTTTCATTGTACAAGTTCATCACGTCACTTGACTTGTCAAGTCTCAGTAGTGTTACTACAATTGAAGAGAACTTCCTACTGGGATGTTCTTCACTTAATAATATAAACTTGTCGGGTCTAAGTAGTGTTTCTACTATTGAAGGAAGTTTCCTCAGGGGATGTACTTCACTCAGAGACGTTGACTTGTCAGGTTTTAGTAATGTCACGACAGTCGGTTATTGTTTTGTCGAGGGATGTACTTCACTCACGACGATTAATTTATCGAATCTCAGTAATGTTACTAAAGTTGGGTTTTGCTTTCTTAGTCAATGCACGTCAATCACAACTCTCAACTTGTCAGACTTCAGTAGTCTTGACTACATTGAAATGGGATTCCTTCTTAATTGTACATCATTAAAAACAATTGACGTTTCTGGTTTTCAAAACGTTTCAACAATTGGAGCTTGTTTCCTACAAGGATGTTCATTTATTACGACTCTTGATTTATCTAATTTTTACAATGTTGAAGTTGTTGGTGCTAACTTCCTCGATGGCTGTCGCTTGACGTCGATTCAACTTCCGCAAAGAAATCTTCATCTCTTTGAGGAGTATGAGTGTGTGCGGAGGATAAGACGTGTAAAGAAGGAAAAAAGCAGCTGCGTGGTATCATAGCCACCCAGTAGGTTGTTGTATCTGTTTGTTAACTTAGTTGTGTGTTATCCCACCTGCTCTAATGTTTTACTAAACTTTACTGATGAACACTCTTCTTTATACGACGACAGTTATAAATAATATGTCTGGATTAAAGATGTGGCTCTCAGCCACTGCAATGCTGACTACAATTGTCGGGGGTGCTGTTCGCGAGCTGGCAACAGAAGAATCACTTTCTAGAGTTCCCTCAAGGGGTGTACCACTATGTCGAAGGTCTGAAGATATATGGCCAGGTAGAATTAATAGTCAGTCAAAGAGATTAGTATGGGAACCAGAACACTGTGAGTTGACTCCTTTTGAGAGGGATGGAATCCGAAATTGTTTGAAAAGTACAAAAATTGTACTTTTTGGAGACAGCCTTACAGAGTCATACGCCATTCACGCTGCTCAACGTGCAGGTCTAGTGATTCATCAAAACGATCAGTGGGAGCAAACATGGAATTGGAATCCAACAACAGAAAGCTATAAACGTGAAGCTAAGTTCTGGAAAGTACATGAGAAAGGAGAAACTTCCAGCTTAACTCATATTTGGGCTCCAGGATTTAGTCTCCCTCCAAAAAGAGATCTCAGAAGGCACCCGGTAGCCATTCGAGAAATTAGAGAAGCAGATGTTGTAATTCTGAGTGGAGCCATGTGGGACATGGGAAGATACTACTGTGGAATCTCTGCTTACCTAGATAGTGCGATTGCTAGAATTAATGAAATAAAAACACTTCTAAAACCAACTGGTAAACTAATGATATTCGGATTACATTGGTTAGACATTGATAGGATGTCTGAACATAAGAATGGCATCGCCTATCTCTGTAACAAAAAGGAGAAAGCTCAAGCATTTCGTGAAGCTCTGTATCTAGCTGCAGCGTGTACTGGTGTTGGTGTTATAAATGTTAAGAACATCACCAGGGAAGCTCTCTCATCTATCGACGTACCTGGAGATGGTATTCACTTCCCTGCTCATATCAACGCACTCCCATTTGATGTTCTGATGAATTCCTGTTGTCGTTCTCCTCGAATGATAATGAAGTCTCCTGTGAAATGTGAAGATCGTTATTCCTTTATAAAGAAATGGTCATCAACACCAAATGTTAATATCGGATGTGAACCAGATGAGTTAGGTGATTCGATAACCAGATGTCCTCTCACTGAGGAATAATAATATTGAGCAGCCTTCTGTTGTTAATATTCGCAAACGTTTTATTTTTTAACTAACTAGCATGGCACATCGGTTCTGATGATAAGAACTAAGAAATTTGGAATAAAATCCCTAAGAACTTACTGATGAAGGCCAAAGAGGGACAAGTAGTATAAGATTATGGTCTGAAACTACATTTTCCACCACTGTTATACGAAACAGCTCAAAAAGCGCGATTTTTTTTTAAATATTTTCATATACTAACTACGCACGGCATGCAGTTCTAAAATTAAATTTCTTTTTTTATTAAATTTAATGTGAATTGAGCCTGATGCACTCTTCCTCTCTAAACTTTCTATGTTTGTTACCAAAATATCCGACACGGTTATTATCGTGTGCTGATAACGTATCGGAATGGTTTTACAACAACAAAAACAACAAAAAAAAAAACAACAATCTTGATTGGTCCTAGTCACAATAGCTTCTTTTTTTTCACAGCGATGCGTAAATTAGTTCCAAACAAATATACTTATTAGAAGTTTATAAAGTAGTTAGATTTGACGTTATTTTATTGATCTCCAGGTGACTATGCAGTTTGGAGGATCTCCCTCCACACGCCATGAGAAAGCATCGACAAATGCAAAGAAAGAGAGAGAGATTCGTCAGCAAAGAAAACGAGAACAAGAAGCATCAAATAAGATAAGAAGATGGTGGAAGTCAATAGTGAATTATCGAACTACACTACGAGAGTTGAGGGAAGATTACGAAAAGAGTTGGAAAGATGAATTCCCAGATGACTCGATGCTGAATGCCCTAAAGTTGAAACCGACAAGAGTTCAGCTACCGCAAGCAAGTAGAACATTCTCACTTCTTCAAAAGTGCCTCAGGTCACAAGCTCCCGTTATGAACTGCGTGCGTCTTATTTCTTCCTCGGTTAGTCGAACATCGTGTGAACAAAACGTGACAGCTGTCATGTTTGGAAACCCAATGAGAAGATACACTTTTGTTAGACTCGTTAAAAGATGTATTTCTGAAGAGATGTCTGTTTGCTTTCCATTCATTAATTCAACAAAATCATCTAAACAACTCCCAGCTCCACCAACAGGAGTATCCTCACCGTCGTTAACATTCTCGACTTGTTTAAAGTTACTACTCGACCTCACTGAAGTTCGAAACTGGGCGTTTGTTCGAAACTCTACTGAAAAAGTAAAAATATTATCTCAAGGACAAGGTGAGATTATACCGTTGTTTTGCACGGCACTGTTTCCAAAGATATTTGAGTTAGCGCAGACTTGCTTACTTAGGATAAGTGGAGCAGGTACTGACTACGGTGGAGACTTGGATTTAATAGCGTCTGGTCTGATGACGCTCATCGCACGTTCAGGAGATGCTGCATCGATAAGAGAAATCATTTTATCAAAAGTTCCTGGAATCCCACGACTTCTTCAAAAAGTAACAATCAAAAGCATCTGTTCAATAAAGAGATTATGGATTAATATGTTCTCTGGTGGTAAAAGTACTCCCCCAACTATTACGGTTAAGAAAGATGGTCAACAATATAGTCGAGAAGAAGGTCTTTACCTGACTGGTAACTTATTAGAACTCGGAAGAAGAGTCTGCACAACTCAACAACAGTTAATCCCAACATGGACTGCTGCGATTTTTGATCTATTTCAAAGGTATACTTTGCACAGATCAGAAATGACTAGATTCTTGGACAGTACGGCAGCTGTAGCAGATCAATTCGCGTTACTGTGGGAACAGACGACTGTTGATATTTTATTTCACGATTTGGGACTTACTACAGACATTGAGCAATCACCTGTTCAGCCTTCTATAACTCCACCATCATCAGAACCACAGTCTGAACCTACTCCTCGTATTGTTAGGTCACACAGTTCTTTTATATTTAAAGAGATGCGTGTTAAGGCACCTCCAGTAGGATGTGTCGACAGCACAGCAGCAGCAAGTCTTGCAATATTATTAGTAACAAGTTGTTTAAATAGTGAGAATGAACTGATATGGGAGAAGCCTACTTGGTCTGTTGCTTGCAGACTTTATAATGTTTTAGTTCACTCGTGGGATTCGAGTAGCGCTCTCTCAACAGTTGGATGCCATCCCAGATTAATGATTATGCTCTGGTCTCATATTGAAATGCATTTAGGTTCATTCACAAAATTCGCAGAAAAATTACAAACACCCCTTGACAATACCGACTATGTCATGGGTGATATTATTTTAATGTTTTTACATTGCTATGATAATTTACTTCAAGTTGTTGATGAGAAGGAGTTCTACGTTTTAGAAAGACCATTTAAACTGAGATCAGTTACAACGATGATATCTCTATTTTGTAAGTTGGCTTTTCGATTAACTTGGGACGGGATACCTGAAATACAACAAACACATCAAACACCATTTAATAAACAATCTAACTTACTGTTTCCTCGTATTGTTATCGTATCACAGGCGTTGTTACAAAAACTGAGTCATCGGAATGTAAGACGTCCGTTTGCTGATGAGTCTGTTTGGCAAGTTGCGTCGTTCACAAATGAAAGTGGATTTAGTTTTGAAGATGTGTTGAGATATTTAAGTGAAAGTCTTCATAGTAATCCTTTTGAAAATCTTTTTGGAGTTTTGAGAGAACTATCGAGTGAGATGCAGCGATCAGCTGATCCTCTCGAGAGACACTTTGGTGACATGTTCGGTGATTTAGGAAATCTATTTTCAGGACTTCACGACATCTACAGAGCTACCGGATCCGCATCTCGAAGAGTGAGTACTGAAACTCAAAACAGTTCTGGAAGAACCTCAACAGTAAAGTCTGATCAAGACTTACTTCGTTATCAAGTTATCATTCAGCCGATGCCTTTTTTAGTTCCTTTCAAGAGCCGTTTAGAGTATCTCAGATTCTTAATTGAAAAAGACCGACAGGCTAACCATGCATCAGAAATAAAATTCCCTGTAACGGTAACCCGAAACAACATGTTGAAAGATTGTTTCTCAGAGTTCTGTAGATTAGACCAGGGTGGTTCTGTTCATTTAAAGGCTCAGTTACATGTTAGATTTCTTAATCACGAAGGATTAGCTGAAGACGGAATAGATGAGGGAGGTTTATTCAAAGAGCTGCTTGAAAACGTTCTCAAACTGGCATTCTCACCCGAACTAAATTTTTGGTTAACGACAGCTGACAATATGTTGTTTCCGAATCCTAATTCGGAAATGCAAAAAGAGACTCTCGACGAATTGAATTGTTCTGCGAATGAATTTTTTAAATTTGTTGGCCGAGTCCTAGCCAAGGCAATATACGAAGGCATCGTCGTGGATGTTCACTTTGCCGACTTCTTCTTAAATATAATGCTGCTTCAGGCGAATACCTTCTCTGACTTAGAGGGTCTAGACCCAGAGACTTATCGGAGTCTTCTTCAGCTTAAAGACGTCGACGATGTTGAGGATTTGTGTCTGACATTTTCAGTTCAGGATTCTCCAACCAAACAAACGCTTCTTCTTCGTAATGGAGATCATGTTTTAGTTACAAATGGAAATCTTCCTTTGTATCTTAGTCTAGTCGCAAATTATAAATTAAATCTCAGATTTAAAGAACAAGCAAACTGTTTCATATCAGGATTTCATGAGATTCTTCCAAGCAACATGTTAGCGTTATTCAACAGAAGAGAATTACACCAACTAATAGCAGGACTCGATGGTAGCTTTGACATCAGTGAATTACGTCAATACACAAGATATGAAGGGTACAGTGATAAAGAAGAAGTTATTCAGAATCTTTGGATGGTCTTGGCTGAGTTTTCTGATACTCAAAAAGCAGATTTTCTAAAATTTGTAATGTCTTCTCGCAGACCACCTTTACTTGGATTTGGTCACATTAGCCCTCCTTTTGTAATTAGAAAGGTTCTCGTCGAATCTGAAAAGGATGGTCAGCACTTGAATCGACTCCCATCTGCGTCGACTTGCTTCAATTTGCTTTGCCTTCCTCCGTACGGTACTAAAGAAAATCTGAGTGAAAAGTTACTTTATGCTATCACTTCGGGAACAGGTTTTGAACTGTCTTGAAAAAAAAAGAAATAAAATAAAAATAAATAAATAAATAGGATTATTATTTACACATAACCCGCTGTCATCTACTCAACTGCTGTCTACTACTCGTTAGGGTGGTAGCGTGACCTGCATGCGCCTCGTTTTCTTAGTTTTCATTCTCTTCAGCCAGTTCCCGCTCTCTCCTACCTTTTGTTTTGTTATATTATCGGCACCTTTACAGGTCGGTTGAGAGAAAGCAGTATCTCGCAGGCACTTTATTTTATGATACGCATCAAGCACTGTTTACTGATCTATTTAAAAAAAAAAAAAAAAAAGGAAAGTTGTGATTGCCTTCTTTTCCTTCTTTCAGAACACATCGTTACTTGAGATTCTGAGGTTTACCGTCTTTTTTTTTTTTGAGAGCTTCCCATCGTATCCTAAATTATGATTTAATTTGTCTCACTGAGGGAACTCTTCCTTGCGAAATTCATCGTCAATGTTCCGAAAGAGATTAAACGTGTTGTGTTTTGTGGGTACTCTCTCTTCCAGATATAGTTGTTTTTAACCTTACCTGTTATCGGTGTAAAGTGATTGTGAATTGAATATAAAAAAAAAAAAAGGAAAGGATGGGAAAGAGAAGACAAAAAAAAAAAAAAAAAAAAAAAAACAGAAGAAAACACACAAAACAACACAACGACAGTGATAATTCTCAAAAGTAGTATTTTAATTATTTTATAAAAACAGGTTGTTAAAACAAATACAAAATGGTTTTCTTCTTCACATTGCAGTCAGCTCCAGAGATGACCTGCTACGTAGGCAGAGATAAGTATGAGAACGAAGATTTAATAAAGTGGGGATGGCCTGAGGATGTGTGGTTCCACGTTGACGGTCACTCCAGGTATGTATAATCTTAACTTATCATCTGGATCACTCTTTGAGATACTACTTATTATAAACTCAACACAGTGCGCATATTTACGTCAGACTCCCAAAGGGAAGCACCATCAGTGATATTTCTGACGACGTTGTTGAAGAGTGCTGTCAATTAACAAAAGCTAACTCTATTGACGGATGTAAATTAAACAACGTTAAGGTAGTATACACTCCATGGGCAAACCTTAAGAAAACAGCAGGCATGGACCCAGGTCAGGTTAGCTTTTTCAACTCAAAAGCAGTGAAGTCATGCACGATTGCAAAGAAGAAGAATGAAGTTATAAACAGACTGGAGAGAACAAAAGTAGAGAGAGTTGTTGACTTACAAGCAGAGAGAGAACAGCGTGACAAAGAAGAACGTCACGAAGAAAAGATGGCTTTAGTGGCTAAGCAACAAGCCGATAAGGTTCAGCGTGAGGAAGATAAAAAAAAAGCTGATTTAAAGGCCTACGTTGGGTTTGGTGACTCTACTCTCACCACCAGCAACCAAACTCCTGTCGATCTCGATGACTTTATGTAAGTTGTGTTGGTCATTTGATTTTCTTATAACAATTCAGTAATCGTGGTAAAGAAAATAATTGATACCGACGTCACACATTTTACAGCTTTCTGTCTGTCTAACCTGTTCTGTAGCCGATTGCAAATAAAGAAACCGAACAACTGCTGTCGGTTTGAATATTCGTTTTATATCTAAAGAAATGATTAAAAAAAGAGTAGGAAGAAAAAAAAAAAAAAAAAAAAACACTGTGTGCAGTGAGTCCTGTCCGACCAGGCAATATGATCAGTATTCTTGTGGTGCAGTTTAGGAATAAAAACTTACTCAGCTGCGCTTGCAAATGAAATAGCTAATTGCTTACGGGCTCCTACCCTTACCGAAGGCAATTTGCTGCGAAAAGTTTTTAATTCTAAAAAAAAAAAAAAAAAAAGGAAATAAAGAATGCATCAAAAAAAAAAAAAAAAAAAAAAGAAACATAAAAACAACCATCCAACTACCTAAATCTGTTATTTTATTTTTTGATAGGTCCGAAGGAAGTTAAACTATGAAAACTGAATGGCAGCATTTCAGCGACACTGGGCTGGGAACTCGAAAACCAGTAGAGACTTCTGATCTTTATCTAACAAGGCATCAAATCCAATCATACTGCATTGCTAATGGATACGATGCAGCAGTTCTTAGAGGACATCAATGTGATTTTTATAAAGGTGACTGTCAGAAATTATTCCATGAAACAAAGGCTCATAATGGATATCAATTATTTTTAAATTTTAGTGGAGCAGCGTTGGTGATTGATGAAGAATGGATTGTCATCGATAGAAGTGATATTCTCGAAGATGATCTCAGTTTAGGAAGAACGGCATCTGACATCGATTCCAGTTGTGATTATTGGGATGAAGTTGGGACTCCTCTTCCAATCAGTAATACTATTGGAAATAGTGGTGGTGTTGTGATGTCAATATTTGAAAACCAACGTTGGATTCCCATCATCGGATGGGCTCCATCTTTAAAAGCTCGCTGGACTAATGCCTTCACAGATGAAACACTGTCTCCACCATCAAAGATTACATCTCCTTCAGGAACACGCTGGTCAGGAAACTGGGAAGTCGATCACACCTGTGGTGACCTTGACGATGGTTGGGAATACTCCGGTAGACGAATCGCTGGGTTTCTCCGAAAAGCTCGCAGAAGAAAATGGATTCGAACACATGTTCCGCTTGTTAAAAATTCAGAAACAAAATTAATAAATGTTTGAAAAAAAAAAATTTTTTTTTTTTATCTTCAAATTCAGCCACTAGTAGCGCTGAGGAAGAACAATAGAGTGTCCTTTTAAAAAAACTGAATTGAGTCTCTTTTTTTTTCTGTTAACCATTTTATAAAATGATCGGAACACCTAAAATTACGTCATTTGTGAAAAAAAAAAATTTAAAAAAAAAAAAAAAAACATAATAATATTATCTGTAAACAAACCTAATCTACCTTCCTACTATTTTTCAACCCACTAAATATGTTACTTTTCGTTTTTATTATTTTTCTTTTCGAAAGCTACTTCTTCTGAATGAACAATTTTCAGGTACCAAAATTCCTGAAATAATAAATGTTTCGTTAGAGTGGCAAATAACGTTTATTCTTTTTTTCCTTTTCTGGAGAGTGTGGTATATTTAATCATCGTATCAAGTTACCGCCCTCACTCAGATTATATCACTCTTACAACCAAACCATGACATCGTCTGTTTGGGTTATCTTTTTTTTTTTTTTTTTTTTGAATTGAATTTTCGAGAACACAGAAAAAGGAAAGTAATTCGCAGCCAACAGAAGCACCTTATCCCAGTTTGGATAGTTCTCGATACCTCCCCCCCTGGCATTGATTTTATCGTTAGGGAAGAAGAACATTATTCAATACAGCAACTTCGCTTCCTTGTTTGGTTACGTTTCGTAGATGGACTCTGAGGTTGGCGTGTTTTAGTCCATTTGGTGTTTCCTTCGCTTGTAAAACAAAAAAACAACGTTCTTGGAGAGTTTCACATCGCTCTTCGAAATTATTTTTTTGATCTCTTTTCCTTTCGAATTGAGAGATAGAGATCTTAGACGCGATCTGTCGAAGACAGTTGTCTTTTGTTTTCCGAGTTCACGTTTTTTTTTCTCTCTTTCTCTTTCTCTTTTTTTTTTTTTTCCTTTCCCCGAAGCTTTTTTGTAAAACTACGCAAAAGCAATAACGAACTGTAGTTATTCAGTGCGCGTGCCTTTAATTGGCTTGTAGCACGTCTCTTATTAACAGTTGTTATATTTATTCGATAATACGGGACGTGTGGGAGTTTTAAACTGAAATCGCGGACTGATACTTCGCACCTTATCCAACCTAACTTAATATTTGAGTCAGAAACTAACTAGATCCGGTGAAATATTCTTTTTATATATTTTTTTGCAGGATTAGTTGCACTTTTTTTTTAATTAAAGGAAGGGAAACTCTTTTTTTTTTTTCTGATTCCGAGTGGAAGGGGTTTTCCATTTTCTATCTTCCTTTATTTGATTGAAGTCAGCGGTACTAACATTTCTAAAGATAGCAAGACTAAGACGGCAGTTCGACGTTAAATTAAGCAAAGTTATGACCTCCTTGTGATGAGGCTGGAGGTTATTCTCCCATGATAAAGAGGATTCGTTTTCTTTTGTTAAGTTTTTTCAGAAAGTTTTCTTTTATTTTAGATAAAATAGTTTCATTTGAAAGTCACAAATTATATTTACTCTGCTGGATGTGATTTTCTTTTTTACTCTTTAATGTAGGCACTCAGTACCCCAGCCAACAACTCATCATTGTCCGCGGGTGCCTCGTAGCCCGTGAGAGCCCGAAACTTCCTTACATTTACTTTCAAACGTATTTTATTTTACAATAAATAATATCGAATGAGGAAGTGGTGTTGAGGGTGTGAATAATTTAAACCGAATAAACTTTTTACTAGTGAATAGAGTGTGTAGCACCCTGTCTTAAGGCTAAACCCTCAAGGAAATAGCCTATATTCAGTTTCGTTGAGCATGGTAATAATAATACAAATAGGAATAGAAAATGAGAATCAACGATGTCTGTATTCCCTCTTCAGTCGTGAATTAAGTTAACGACTTCACTGGCATTGGGCCTCACATTTACCTAGCCTGTAAGAATGGCTTCACTGGTGTATTCAGTCTTTAACTTCCTACTCAAATAAGGTGGCGTATTATAATTCACTGTTGACGCGAAGGGGGAATAACGCAATTGTGAAGCAACCCTCGTTAAGAGCAGTGTTAACTTGTTATCACTGCTTCACACACTTTTTATTACATTTAACAACGTAAATTCTTCCTCTAATAACGTTCCGTCCTGGTGTGTTGTTTCTTCACACAAAACGTTATTTAGAATAACTTTTTTTTTTTTTTTTTTTTTACCACCTCCCCTTTTTTTTATTTCCCCTGCACTGCGGGGAAAATACAGTCGATTTGGCGAGACGCTTTTTTCTTTTTTTGCAACAAGCGCATAGCATCCCTCTCATTCTACTTCTTTATTTTCGTTAGGTTTTTTTCTTTCTTTTTTTTTGTATGTAATTGCAGCTGTCTCTTTTTTGTTTTTTTCTTGGACAAAGTGGTACGTGTTAAGATAGACAGCTTTAGTAGTGATTACTTCCTGATAAATAATTTATTCTGCTCAAGCTGTTCTAATTATATCGAAAAATCTTAATCCTCTTTTTTGAAAGTCGAAAATAACATTAAAAAAAAAAAAAAAAAAAAAAAAAGTTCAGCCTCTCTCCTCCGTGTTCATTTTATTCTTGTGTTATTTGCTTTCCCTTTTCTATTTAGGTTTTTTTTTTTTTTTTTTTTGTTCACTATGTGAACTCTACATCAGTAGCTTCTATCTACAATCAGATGAGATGGAAAGTCGACAATGATGCCTTCAGGATGCCCCGTCAGCCTGAGCAATACAAGATTGAGTCTACTTACATTGCCTTGTAGCTCTGTGGTGTTCATACGATATTCCATAGTTTACTGTTATCAGTGATGCGCAACAAGTAATGTAATAGACTCTTTTGATCTATTTATTATCCTCTTATTTAAAAATTAATTCTGACAGTCGGCGACAATAATTCTACAAACTAACAAAGCTCTGGCACTGCTCGCAACGAGCAGAGCAGAGCTCTTTTCTGTTGGTTGTCTTTTTTACCTTTTGTCTGTTTCTCTTTCTTTTCGTTCTTAATATTCTTGAGACATATCAATAACAAAACAAGGCGACACTGTTGTGAGACATCGTGTGCAGCGTGGGTTAGTAGCTACCAACGAACTGATCGATCTTGTTCTGAACTATCACTCTGTAACTTCTGCTAACTTCTTCCTACGTGATTGCAATCGCACAGTCCGTCACGTTGCATCCAAACGACGTATTGGAGGCGTCACAGTGATGTGAAAAATTGAATTCGCTTGCTGGATGAATGCCTATTTTTTTTTTTTTTAAAAATTATTTTTCAATGCTTTGAATTTTTTTTTTGCAACTAATCGATGAAATTAAAGTTGGATGCTAAATTCTAACTACATGAGTCTTGTATTTACGGTGGATCAGCCGTTAATCAGTTTTCTTTATAAATCCACTACAGCTGTTTTCATCATATCACACATTGATTACTTTAACGAGATTTATTTTATCGTTTTTTTTTTTTTTTTTGATTGGAATTGACAACAGTTAGTTTTATTATCAAAAAAAAAAAAAAAAAAAAAAAAATCAAAATTTTATTTTTTTTTATTTTATTTCATGCTTGTGAATCCTTGTCGGCTACTACAACAGACATGGGGAAAAGATACAGAGAAGAACTCTAATGAAATGAGGGAGTCTATCTCTAGTCCCAGTGACGGATCAGTAGAAGTTGATTCTATCAGCTCGGAGGCTGATGCAGCTAAGAAAAGCCCAGCAATCTTGAAAATTTCTGTTATTACGATCCTCGACTCCCATTGTTTTGGCCTTAAATTTTTCACAAGTATGTTATTATTATTATTTATTTCTTTTTTTTTTTTGTTCTTCTAGAGTGGATATACCAGGGAAAAAAAAAAAAAAAAAAAAAAAAAAAAAAAAAAAAGAGAGACCCAATCGCAACATACTCTCATTTACCTTCACAGAAATATAAAATGAAAATGAAATCACTTCGTTGGGTTCAACGTCGGATGTCGTCAGGTGAGAATAGATTAGTATTACCAGATAGCAAACCGTTGTATTTAGACTTCTCTGGTTCACAAGCAGATATAATGAGAGGGGTTGGGTTATCAACTGCTCCAATGGGTGAAGGAATTACTCATGCGACTGTCGCAGATAATTGTGAGTTTCCACCGATGACCTTACGACAAGCAATCGATAGGAATCTACCTGACCCGTGGAGGTCTAGATTCCCTTCTGCTAAGGCAAATGTCAATAAAAAAGAATTGATTGAGGAGCTGTTCGCCTTCAACGATGAGGAATCTCCTGAAAAAGTAGTTCTCAAATTGTTTCAAAAGCATCCTTACATGGTTTTAAATGAAGATGCGGCTGCTGTTGTTTTTATTCAATTTAATAAGTTAGCTGAGGAACAGTTTCGAATTCATAAGAAAACAGAACTTTGGTACTCAAAAGTCTATCCGTTTTTTATATTCCAAGCAAATCGCAGTCGTTCCATCACTACTCAAGAAAAGCGAGCCATTGAATTCTATTTAACAGCGGCTGCGGAGAGAGGAGAGGTCAGTAAGAATTACGCCAACTATTTCATACAAAATCTTAATAATCTGTCCAACACGATTAAGGAAAAACTCCAATTTGAGAAAGAACTTTCCAAGGGAGACTTTAAAGGTGCGATGCACAGATTCCTAAGTGACACTGAACTCGATTTTAAAGTTTTTCAATACCTTATGCAATCTATACCTGACTTCTTTAATAAATATCCTAGAATTCAACCACAAACCAGAGATGAGTTTATTAAAGATTGCAGAGACTACGAAGTAAATTATGTACTTCATTACAGTTATTTGATGGATACTTCACCAGAGTTTCCTACGATGCTTAGTAGAGCAAAGCACATTGTTGAGCTTATTGAGGGTGACGATCAACATACAGAGCTGCTGTTAGTTCCTTACTGGACAATCGAAGAGCTTTTGCTTAACTCACTTGAAGGTGATGAGAACGTCACGGAAACGCTCTCATATTTAGGAGAGAAATTCTCCGTAGATGGCAATCGTGTTAAATTCGTGTGGCCATCAGAAATAGTTGGTCCTATGATATCATTTAGGAAATTTGGAACTTTCATTGAAAACACAAGCGATAAGGTTCTAACATTCGCAAAATGGCTTGACTTAAAACTTCCTCCACTCACCCAACAACAAATATTAGAATGGGAAGAAGAGAAAGAATCTCAACTTATAAAAATAGCACGTTCAAAATTCTACGGAGTCCCACTTACTCTAAAACGACGCATCAGCTTGGGATTGGTTAAAAACGCTCCTCGAAAAGTAAAAGGAATACTAGACATACCTGAGGAAGAACCCCAACAGGGTACTATTTTATTAGCGTCGGATAAAACAATTCAACGACAGTGTAGATCACTTGGGCTTTGGGTAGAGCCTCAAGAAGATCATACTCGTAGTAAAGGTTATGATAAGCAGTTTATTAAAACTCAGTGGTATCGATTTAATGATGGAAAACCAACGTGGCAACGCAACCAACAGCGAGTCTTGCGTCGTTTTGTTCGAAAATATAAATCCAACTCGCTATTGCAAAGCAGTCTCATCCACGATGCCTTTGAGCCACAGGAAAAGGAAGAAAAACTTCCAAAGAAGAAAATCATTCGTAAAAAGATAATCAAACGACCGGTCAGTAAGAATAGCAAAAACCGAAAAAGCACTGTGCAGAGTCACAAACCCAAACCTATCTGGGAGGATTAAATCAATATTATAAGCCGTTAAAAAGATCACCCAACAAAAGAAAACAATCCACTTCTTTTCTTTTGTTTTAATTTTAACAACCAAATTTTGATCATATTTCTCAAGCACACAGGTAGCGGCAGTACAAATGTCTTTTGGTATTGGTTTGCTGCTACTTTCGATAACTTGTTGTGGAGTACTAAAAGAAGAGCCTCCAATTGTTGGAAGTAAAGAGTTTGATAATTTCGTTTGGAAATTTACAGCTGAAGGAATCAATGAAAAACTGGTATTAAAGCGACTGCTAAGTGAGAATTATGACGAAGAGATTCTCTCATCTATAAGTGGTGATGACATCGTTGCTAATAAAGGAGAAGGTCATGTTGGAAAACGAACTCTTGGACAGGTTTTGAAATCTAATTCTCCGGAATATGTTTTTGACAGGAATCATATTTTATTAAAACCGAATCTAAAATGGATTCGACAACTCCTACTAACCCACTTGTCACATTTAATATTACCTGATCGCGGTACTGTTTCTGACTTTTCATTTTATTTGATTGCGGCTCCACCTGGACAACAAACTGGTGTTCCAATGCATCGACATGCGGATGCAGCTCTCCTCCTGTTGTCAGGTACTAAGAAGTGGAATGTTTCTAGACCTGGTCCTCTTCATGAAGGTACTAACGAAGTACATCAAATTATTCAAACAGAAGGCGAAATTGTTTTAGTACCTGAAGGATGGTGGCACAGCGTTCAAAATGAAGAAAATAAAAGTGGAGAACCAATCGTTGCCATTGGATTGCAAAAACTAATCCCCCGAACTTTAGAATTATCCACAGTTGTGATTTCATCATCACTTGCAGCTGACGGGAAACCAGAACATGCTATTGCTGAACTCTCCGCGAATGTCGCCAATGAAAAACTCGGCATGATATCTGCATCACTCAGCACTCTGTACCTTCGTAAAGGAGATGATAAAACTGCTTTGAAATGGGCAAAACAAAGCATCAAGAAAGACGACACCCTTCAAGAAGCAATAATAAATATTTGTACTGCCAGCGTGCATCTTGAAATCGCATCCAGCGCGCACAGTTATTGTGTGAAAGTAATTCCAAAGACGGCTCTTCATTTTCAGACTCTCGCATTCTACCACCTTCAGATGAATAATGATATTGGGATAGCAATTAAGACTTTGATTGACTTTATACCAAACTGTTCGTTATCGAATCCTTGTCCTCAGTCGATTTATTATTCTTTAGGAAAACTTCAAATGGCAGTCGGTAGTTACGAAGATGCGATTGGATCACTTTTTGATGCCTATCAAATTGATACTTCGAATGCGGCAGTTGTTTCTGCTCTTCGAGAGGTTCGCAACATTCTCGCTCAACGGGGAGAACTTTAGTTATATTTAATTTGAGTACTCCGACTACTTTGTTTGATGAACAGTTTCAGCTTTGATTGTTGCACTGAAATTATCAAAACACAGCAATGTTGAATCTGTTGGCAGTCACTCTTGTTATCGTTCTCATCTGTTATGTGGTTCACTTGATTTGTTTTGATGAATTAAGAAACGTTTTTGTGTGTCAGACATTAGTGAGAATTCATGTTTGTTTTTTTTATTTTTTACTGACCCTACTTCTCAACAAAAGATAATATTATTTCAAACAAATGGCTACTTGGAACACCATGTTAGGATTTCATATTGTTCAACAACAACCAACTTACGTAGAGTTGGACTCTTTAATGAGAGATATGAAGACAATGAACGTCCAGAGTGGTTCAAGTTGGGGATCACCAACAAGAGACGAAGACGAAGACGATCAAAACAGATGGCGTGGTAGCAGCACTGAAGACGAAGTAGATGAAGCGCCACCACTCCTATCTGAATCTGAAGAAGAATTCTTATCACCTTCTTGTCAGCACAACAAGTGGGACAATCTTCGAACTAAAAATGAGATCGTCGCTCTTCGATGCCGAGTCTGTTCTATTCAGTGGAAGGTACCTGTTGAATATATTCGCACCAGAAAGTGTGAAAGTTTCGTAAAATCTTGTCCAATTGAGAATTGTACCGCACTTCACATTTATAAATACAAACTTCCTGCGAAAACCAGAAGTAAGTTGCGACAGAAAATGGCAAAGGCTCGCGAAGTCCAAGCTTCGGACAGCAGCTCGCAGGACCAAATGTCCTGCACCAGCTCTTAGGACAGTCGTCCGTTTAAAAACTACTTTCTTTATTTCAATTTGTGCAGACGTAAAGTAATTGTAGAAGTTTATCAAATGAATTTCCTGCTGATTAAAGAAGAAAGGAGGGAAAAAATTAACCTCTCTTTTGACTTTTTTTTTGAAATTGTTTTCATTATTTTTTTTGCATGATTTTCTCTCTCTCGACCTTTTTTTTTTTTTTTGTCTTTTCTTTCACTAATAATAAAAAAAAAAGTTTTATTTTCTTTTATAATAACAACTAATTCTCCTTTCCCTCATAAAACCGTCAGAATTGTATTATTTGCTGCTGTTTTGTAATCCGATATATTACAAAGCCGTGCTTATGATTCCTGACTGGCGAAATTGAATCAGCGTCGCTGCAGTGTTACACACAGCGACGTGTTAGTCGAGAGGTTGAACTCATTCTTCACTAGATAAGATGCTTTTGATCTCTGGAAAATTAACCAACGGAAAAAAAAAAAAAAAAAAGAGGGATTGCAAAGGTCTTATTGCCTTTCTTTTATTTATAATGACTTTTAGTCGTGATATTTGTCGTATGTAAAACCTCATCAATGAAATGTGAAGCTATATTTGATTGCGGTTCGGTAGTATTTTTGAAATAAAATAATCGGTCACTTTCAGCGATCTTTTTTTTTTTTTTTTTTTTTTAAATTCCGTATAGATTTTCAGCCATGTTATCCTTGTGTGTTTTGTTCAATCGCATTACGTGCAAAGCTGTAGACAAATAAGTCGTTTTAATACCAGGAAATCTGAATACTAAAATGCTAAAGATGTTTAATTGCTGTGCACAATTCTTTTTATTTTATTTTATCCGTCTTTTCGTTGGCTGTTCGCGTTTATTGGCAGTCGCCATTTCTCGTTTTTTTCTTTTCATTTCTTGGTTTAAAAAAAAAGAGAGGCAAACAAATACAACTTTTTGATTGATGGAAGCCTCCGTCAGTGACACTTTCTGTCATACCTGAGTTCAGAATGTCTCAAATTAACTTTTCCAATTTTCAACAAAAAAATAAATGTTGCTCGTTTTGCATTTTGCATTTTGCATTTTTTTCTTCTTTTCAATCTATTTTTTTTAAAACAAGATGTAAACTTTAATCTCACAGCTGAGGGATAAGAGTACTGGTGTATACTTATTTCATGTTTGGTTACATAGTCTGCTTGATTCATTCAAAGGGAGTACCAACAGATAGCCACATGAAGAATTCCACTTGTAGATTATTGAGTCATTACTGCCACAGTCTGGGTTTAACAGGTGCTTCTGTACCGTGACGCCTCTTGCTTTGTGAAGTTTCATCCTGTTTGCTTATTTGGCTATTTAGCGTTCTTCTCTTTCTTAGCTGATCGGCTTCTCTGGCAATGCAGCGTCACTCACGGGTTTTGTTATCATCTACTTGCTGTTGACTAGCATTGTATTGAATTCATCAGTTGTGGGAGGAGATAACTTCTAACGCTGTATAGGTGTAAGGGCATCCGCACCTATTTTCTTACCTATTTTTTCTTTCTAATGGGAAGCCATGCCGTGCATGTAGACATGTCTGAACTCTATCAACAACACACAAAAGACATCGAATCCCAGTCAAGTATTAGACTGAATTTATTGGAACTCTGTTGGAGTACTTGTTCGTTTCCTCTTCACTGGTGAGTGCCTTATAGTTGTGTGTTTCTTGGAGTTTGATTTTCATAATTTCAAAAAACAACAAAAAAAAAAATTAAAACAGAAAATAACCCAACTACACTAGGCTACCTTTTGTATCTTCTGCTTTTCCGTGATTAGTGTGCTGTCGGTAGTCGTTGTTCTTTGATTATTATTTTTTTTTTTTTCCCCTTTCTTATTCAATAAAGAGGTGGGTATATCCGACAACAACTTTCTGTTTTTTTTTTAATTTTTTTTTTTTTATTATATTTTTTTTTTTTTTTGCAGGTAAGGTCAGGATCTGCTTAAGAAATGAATAAGCATCTTTTTTTTCATCTTATTACCCTGCCAGTATCTTTTTTTTTTCCTTTTTCTTTTCTTTTTTCTTTTTTTTTTCTGCCAAAGAACAAGTGAAGTCAGACTACTACCCACGCTCGGTATTCAGATGACAAGTAAATTGCATTTGAGAGTAGCGGGTTGCTGTCAACCTTTACTCTCTGACGTGACTCTTTGGTTGATAGTAAATATTCTTCACAGTGCAGTCCCAATGTCTGTTCTGTTTTGAACTATCCAACCACTTTTTATTTTGTTCAAAAACAGAAGGGAAAAAAAAAAAAAAAAAAAAAAAAAAGTCTCACATTTGTCAACAAAGACGGATTTAAACCTTTTTTTTTTTTTTTTTTTTTTTTAAATTATTTTCGCGATGCGCAATTCCTGAGGGGGTAGGGCGGGGTGTAAACTGCAGAATGATGGTACCAAGCTAGTACTCACCGATATTGCGTTTCGGCTATTAAGTGTGATAGCGAGTTTACCATTTTTTCTGTTGTAACATCCAGTCTCTGGAACAAACTGGACAGCCAGCCATGGGACACTTCCTCCGAAGTTAGAGACGCAGTATACTTGCGGATTTATTTACTATTTTGATCTCATTATTCTTCTGCGATGGGAACTATTGTTCGTTTAGTCACTGCGTGCAACTTATTACACCCTGTGAAGACAGTAGTCGCAGTAGAGAGTCCCTCCCCTTTCTTCAAATACAACCCCCGTCCGTTATTTATTTACTTTCTTAAAGAGTTTTTTTTTTTTTTTTTTTTTTTTTTTGTTAATTTTTGTATTTTTTTTATTGAATTGCATATTGTGGCAAAAACGAAAAAGAATTTGTTGAGGGACTAGTTAGTTTCCGGTGCCAACAGATTTCTTTATTCGTTAAGTGGGGTTTCTGTGAACCGCCATAGGTTGGTTAAATACTCAGGTTGATGATCTTATAGAACAGGTATCCCCCCGCGGAGAGAGTTATCCAAATAAGTGAGAACCTTCCGCTAAAACAAAATCAGCAAACAACGACTTCTGTTTTTTGTTTTGTTGGTACGATTCACAAGATCCACAATCCTTGACTTTACTACAACGTGGTTGGTTCTTTCCTTGCTATGTGTTTCTTGCTTGTGCACATCGAATTTTTATTTGTGCCAGTCTTTGTTCACATCAAGTTTTTTTTTTAACAAAAAAGGTTTTTTATTTTTATTTTTTTATTATTGTTTTGTCGCTTCTAATTATTTTTCTTTTTTTTTTTTTTTGCGATCAAGGAATCGGGTGAGATCTTGTGCAAAAGGGACGCATCAGTTCCTTGAATAAGGACAGCGTTAAGTTCAACTTGCGAAGAGGATGAAGATCTGACTATTCCTTCTTTTTCTTTTTCTTTCTCTCCCTACAACGATGCACCAGCACACTGGTTCACTTTTTCATTTTTCCTCATCGATTGATCCTTGTCTGGAGTGATGTCTATTTTCTCTTTTTAAATGTTGAGAAGAAAAAATAAAAATATCTGATCCAGATTTTTCAAAACTTATTTTTTTTCCCTTTTTTTTTTCTTCTTTTTTTTTCTCTCCTTATGACGTTTGGCTCAGGAGCATCACCCCCTAAGAGGTTGTTGACGTCGATGATATAGAATCAGCTCTCTGCATTGAGCGTTTGAGCAGGAACATCAAAGTAAGTAATCTTTTTTTTTGTGGAGTGATTTGCTGCAACTTAAAAAATTAAAATTATCATTTTAAATTTCTTTGACTATTGCTAACTACACATCTGTCGTATACATAGAGGTATCATTATCATTACGTGATACTATTTCTTTTTATTGATTACAATTGGAGAGGGAGAGAAGAAGAATTAAAGCTCAATTTGTTGCGCACTGAGGGTGCCGACAGGTAAAGTAGTGTGTTTCCAAAGTAACCCCCGAGTCACCCTGAAAAACAGTGTCCAATTTTAATAATTCTCTTTTTTGCGTCATGGAAGCGCTATTTTCTGCTCTGTTAAGGCGAACCATTTTACGCGCCAGAAAGCTGTTCTCCCGCCAAAGGTTTGTTAATAGTAAAGAATACAGCTGGTTAGCTTAAAGCTGTTTTCGTGCTCTGAATTAGCCGATTACGAATTTGTTTTTGTGCAGCACGCATGGTATAAAATACCACGAGCGTTAGTCAAAGCCTTTGGCACTGAAACTTGCGTCGTGGAATCGCAATCCTAGCTTGATGTTTTACCCAACTTGTTTTGTGCCACCTTCCTTTTCTAAAGAAGTGTTAGTCGTTTCTTTTCCCTTGGCGTCGGCAGAAGCGCTAATAAAAAAACCCCTTTTTATCCAACACAACATCCATACTGATGATGTTAGAGGGGTTTTTTTTACTTCTTGAGTTTTCAGAAAGAAAAAAAAACAACAACAACAACAACAACAACACAGAAATTGCTATTTACCAATCCAGCTAAATAAACCAACTTACTTCATTATGTGACAACAACATAAAATTTCTTTAGTTGATCACATTTGCCCCCCCTTGGAAGTACTTCCCCACTGAGTCAGGGAGAGCGATTAAATTCCTCCCCTAAGGTCGTGACTTGAATCGATAAAGTTATGTTGTTCAGCTACTAATAGTAGTATTCCAGTATTGGGTAGATCACAGGACAAGTATTTGCAGTCGCTGAGGTCAGTTGTGTTGATACTGAATGATTGTTCCCCGTAGTCGAAAACACACAAAGGAATCCTTCCACTTTTGCCCAATTGTTATATCCTCATATCGACCTGTACTTCCCATCTGACCCATGTTATTTATATGTACGAGAGGTTGCAGTTGGGAAAAGAAAATTCTTTTTTTTTCATATTTTTTTTTCTTTTTGAAAAAAAAGATTTTCCCCAAAACTTGGCAATACAAATAAAAACCCTCGTATCGATTTACCCTCCGCGCATCCCCGCAAGCAACGGCACCCCTTCTATTAAGGTTCATACTTTCTATTGGAGAAGGTACTTTTATTTTATACAACACTTTCTCTATTAAAAAGAAAAATAAATAAATTAAACACGACACTTCTAATCGATGCAGGTTACAAGTGTCAGCTTCCCTATACGACTCGTCCTTACCGTGAGACTTGTTGCCTTTCGTACCTTCATAACTCCTTTTTATTGGACTATTTTATATTTTTATTGTTCTTGCGGAATAGGTAGGGTGATCCATTCCATCCTCGTACCCACCCTCCTACAACGTTATGACGCTCTCTCAGCTACACATAAGTCGGAGATGAGACTTATTTCGAAATGCGTTGAGTTTGCGGAATAACACTACCGTGTTCGTGAATTAAGATGTTGTATTCCATAACACCACTTCTACTCAACGTTTTATTAGGACGTTAGCGTCCTATTGATACGCGCAACTGGTGCTCTTCTTTTCGCTTAATCACCCCCATTGACTTGCTTGCTAGGTGCGGGTCTTTGCAGTATGCAGAAGACGAATATCGCCCCTGGCTTGTGAACTCATTTGTCTGCTGCATTGGGTTACTTATGTATGTTAATTAGTACCACAGGATTCATTATAAATGATCAGCAGCCCTGAGAGTCGTTACTTTTAAAAACATGTGGAGAGTTGTTTAAATTATTAGAAGTTAATAGAAACGATTATTGTAGATGAGAGTTCTGTCTTCCAGGAGGGTTTTCCGCCCACGCTACACAAAATGACTGAAGCGGTTAATAATGAGTGTGCAAGACAAGAGGCACCTGCGAAAAAGGAGAACGAGTGCTCAGAACCGCAGCACGTGAAAACTTGTGTATTGACTACTAACGTAGGAAGTGCAGGAGAAGATGAAACACGAGAATTACTAGCGAAATGGTTTGGTGACGTCCGCGCATTGGTTGAAAGCGAAAGAGCAGACGTACTCCTCCTCCACA
This sequence comes from Flectonema sp. DT1601, assembly GCA_964019425.1. NCBI lineage: Eukaryota > Euglenozoa > Diplonemea > Diplonemida > Diplonemidae > Flectonema > Flectonema sp. DT1601. The sequence continues at coordinate 71,913 of OZ025818.1, read as the reverse complement.
TCCAAGAGATTGGAGGGAAGACTTTTAATAAAACCTTTAACAATCACTTAGAACAGGAATCTCGTAAACAACTCTCTCCTGACAACTCGTATTGGTGTTCAGGAGTGATGTCTCATTTAAAGCCTGACGACCAGTTTACTGCTGTGGCAGTAATTCTTTTTGTTAGTGAAAGTCTACTTGATGAGGTTTCATTATTTAATTATGAAACAAAACAATACGACAGTTTGAACAAACTACGTCCTCTAGAGAACAAACACTATGAATGCCAGAAGTTTGCAGACGCAGGAAAATCCCGAAAAGGATGGGTGAAATACTGCCTACAGATAGGAGAAGTAGAAACAACAGGTATTGCAGTTCATCTTTATCATGATGATGACAACTGGGCAACGTATCACAACAGTGAAGGCAAAGGTCCGATAGCTGCTCGCAGAAGTGATGCTCTCGCTGAAGCGATGACAAATATTCATCAATCAAACAATGGAAAGAATTTAATTGTCGGCGGAGATATGAACTTCAGAGTCGACGGGAAAATGCTCATCGAGTCCGTCAAAAGAAGACGAAAAAGCGCAGAAGTTAGCATCGAAAAGAAATGTTTCTCCTGGGGCAACGACCAAACAAACATTGACGCTCTGTACCAGGAGCACTGGAAAGATTTTGAAGACGCTTGTTGTGAGTCTTCAGTTAATAGAAAAAGGATTTTAAAAGAGCATCAAGTGATTCTTGAAGAACTTCCTGTTAAATGGGCTCCTACTTATCCGATGAACGTGTTGGATACATCGCAGATATCAACTTCACCTGAAAATGGAATCTCTACTCGCACCTACTCAACCAAACGTGTCCCAGCTTGGGCTGATCGTATATTCTACTCACCTTCAGCTAAGATGCAAAATATTCAGTACAAGTCATCACCATCTCACTTAGACCATGCACTTGTATTCCTAACGTGGGATATCATCCTTCATAAGAAACAACAACAGCTAAACGGAGTCAGTTGTGAAACAAACAGTGACAGCAGCAACTAAACAGCTCATGCTTGATTAAATCATTAGCTACAATAAATAAAAAAAAAAGTACCGTTCCTCATTGAAAAAAAAAGGAAATCAAGAGGTTGGTAAGGAATTAATGAATTATTTGTTTTCTCTTAACGACCGATGTTTCGGTTGAAAAAAAAAAACATAAAATAAAATAAAAATAAGAAATATGGAGAAGGGAAGGGAGTTGAAATTGACATTTTTTTTTTTTTTTTTTAACCTCCGAGAATTGTACTGCGACAGAGGCAGTAATGCAACTGTTTTCTTTATCGTGGTCACGGAAGTTTTTAGAAATCTTAGTTTCGTGGCTTTCTCGAAAACTGTTTAATAATAAAGTGTATTGGTTGTTTTAATTCAAAAACTAGTAAAACTGGTTAGCTTAATTTTCTTCGTTCATATGTTCCTCCTCTTCATTGTAACCGGTTGACTTATTTTTTAAATTTTTTTTTTTTTTATATTTCCGTTGATAAATACTATTAAAAAAAAAAAGTGGGGAAAAAAAAAAAATGAAAAGAAAGTGAAATTTATCCTTTTTTTTTTGTACCTGAGAAACCTTCAAAACGGCGATGCAAAGCCCGTTAAGATTGTGTGTAATTTTACGATTTTCTTTCAGCTGCAACTGTGGATGACAAGAAGTTTCCCTTTTTTTTTTTTTTTTTTTTTTTTTTTTTCAGTGATCTGGTATTAGTTTTGTTTACCTCGTCTTTCCCTGTTTACTTTCATTTGGGAATCATCATACTTGTTAAGAGAGCAGTTTTGCTTCCTCTTAGTGGCAACTATTTGAAGTTGTTTGTATTACTGCACGTTATTAGTGTCGTCTACCTTCAGTTTACTGCTGGCTGCTATGGGATTTCGCCGCTTTCCCTAAATTCACAGTTTTCATTTTTTTTTTTTTATACCGTAGTTGGTTTGGTTTTTTTGTTTCCCCTCGGGTTCTGGTTTTTGCACTAAAGTGCAAAGGCAACAAAAAAAAAAAAAAAAAAAAAAAAACTTTTTTAATCAGTTCTTTAGTTGCCTGAGAATCTGTTTTTTTTTTTTTTTTTTAAAAAAATTATTCACAAGACACTTCACATCAGAGAATGCACGGTCGGAAGCAATTTTTCTACAAAACACAAAATGCACGAGATTTCTTTTTTTTCTAACCGTTCTTGTTGCAAGTTTAAAGGACCATATGCAATCGTACCACACAATTGCTTTTTACTCTCCGAAGAAGTTTCTTATCGGATTCAATAAGGTGTTAACTAATTAATTATTTGAGAGCATTCATTTCATTTAATTTTTTTATTTTTTTTAAGGAGGGGGGGAAGGGGAGAAAAAAAAAAAAAAAGAAAAAAAAATATCTGTTTTCTTTTCTTCAATTAGTTAATAACTACGCTGATAGTAATTGGCAAGTTTTTTTTTTTTTTTTTTTTTTTTTTTTTTTTTTGGTTTTGGTGTGTTTGAATTTATCCGTTAGGCTTTTGTTTGAGTTTTTCATTCAAGGAGTGAAACATCCCTTTTTTGGTTATCTCACTTAATAAACCGTTTTGACAATATGATGTTGGATATTTTATTAGTGCTTTTGAAAATTTTTTTGAAAAATTTAAAAAACAGTTCAGAAACATCTATCCTTTTGGTGTAATTCATTCTTTTGAATTTGATTTTGAAAACTAATGAGTTTGTTTTACCTCTCTACCGCGTTTTTTTTTTTTTTTTTTATTTATTTATTGTTGTCTAAGTTCGTGGTTGGACAATTCGACAAATCATAGCAACTTTTTTTTACAGAATATTGTATTTTATATTTTCAACCAATATATTCAAAAAAAAAAAAGCGACAAGGAAATTATCAGTATTAAGAAAACTTAGCGATTGAAGTTAAGAGTTGTAAAGTAATGATTCGCCTTCAGAAGTTATTCTCACTTTTTTAGTCGAACGCAAGAGGCTTATTCGTGACTGATGCTCCCTCGTTTTTTTATGCGAAAAAGCTGTGGAAAAAAAAAAAACAAAAGAAAAAAAGAACCTTTGTGTTTGGGAAGAAATTCGCAACCAATTGGAAAAGTTGATTGGAGGTAGGGATTTACTAACCTTCAAAAAAAAAAAAAAAAAAAAAAAAAAATGTCGCTGAGACATTAAATATCCAAATTGGGGGGCTTCCGGGAGATATAGTCATTTCTTTTATCATCGTCCTTAGTTGCTGACGGTGTTATTAATGTTTTACTCTCTGTTGCGTGTAAATTCCTTTTGTGTAGTCGATACTCATGTTTTGTACAGTAAGAAAAAAAAAAGAAATAATTTTTCATTACGAGAAGACCCGAAAGCATACTAATGTGTAACGTATCACTGCATCTAATACATCACATCTGATAACAGATATTCACAGTTAATGTTCAGGAGGTCTATCGCAAGAATGGCTGCTATAACTCCAGATGTTCACCACGTGTTGAGATATTCATACGTCTCTGACATTATGGAGAAACGACCAGCATTCCGTGGAGCCCATTTAGAACACGCTACTAAATGGAAAGATTTGGGTAAGTTGAAGATGGGAGGAGCTTACGATCCAGCAGAGGATGGCGCGTTAGTTATTTTTAAAGCCTCTAAGGAGGAAGTCGAAGAATTCGCCAGAGAAGACCCATACGTTAAAGGAGGTCTTGTTACGAGTTGGGATGTAAAAGCTTGGAACGTTGTCATCTAGTGGTGAGGATCTCAGCACTTCTTAAACATCGAAACGTAATATAAAAAACCTTTGTTGACGTCTTTGTCGTCAGCAATCTAAAATCCACTTGTTTGGAAAATACCGTGTCAGAAAACAGTTAGCTTTTACGTAATTACCCCGTGATACTGTTATTTGTGTAATATTAAATAAGAACATTGTTTTCTCCAGTGCGTTGTGTCTTCTCTTGCTGAGATACTTTGCTGTTCTTATTCTATTCTATTACAGGTTTGAGAAGTTGTGGAGTAGATGATCTGTTTTGGTACACTGTTTATTTAGCATATGGTAAACTCATATTTTAACTTTTCTTGTTTAGTTTTTCAGTTTTACTACTCACCCTTACAAGATGTCTCTCGGAATCGGAGGAGCCACCCCATTCTCTCAGGGATCTAACCACCAGACTGCTGCTAATCATCAGATAAGAGACAACGCTGCATATGATCACACCAAGCAAACTAAAGTAAAGTGTACCAGCTGTGGTATGTGGGCTTCAAAGGGGAGCAATTGCACTTTCTGTAAGCACCCTGCTGGTAAAGATTGGTTGGCATCTCCTAAGGCTAGCGTATGTGTATTTTCCTCTTACCTCCTGAGTGGTTGTTTTCATTTTTTTTTTTTTTTTTGGACAAAAAAAAACAAAAAAAAACAGAAAAACTCTGCTGCTGTTCCAAAACCAGCTGAAAAGACCACTGTCAGCAACAATGCAAACACTCACCAGCACAGAGATGTGAAGGCTTTTGACCACACAAAGCAAACAAAGGTAAAGTGTACCAGCTGTGGTTGCTGGGTGAAGAAGGGAGTTGCTAGCTGCTCAGTCTGCAAGCGTCCAACCGCAAAATAAACTACATAATAATAATTTCAGCAGTGCAAACGGAGAGAAGAAACAATTTTTGTACCAGGCGCGGGAGAGAGTAAATAATGTAATTTAAAAAAAAAAAAAAAAAAAGTAAAGTAAAAGTAAAATTTTAAAAAAAAAAAACCTGTTCCAAAAAAAAAAAAAAAAAAAAAGTCTTTCACTAAAGAGAAAATGCGATCCTCTCCCCTGGGTTACTTTGTGCGAGTTTTATATATGCCCCTCCAGTCGCCCCCGAATAAAACAGAAAGACATACTACTGCTGGTGCAAACTACAAGAAATCCAAGTGTATGAAAAATTACCTCAGAAATTACGGTGCAGGTGCTCACCTCTCCAGCGTTTCTGTAGGCAGTCATGCGTATCAAGACCTCTTGTAGCTGCTTGTGTTTGTAGGGGAATTAGGAAATGGAATGAAAAAAAAAAAAGTAAAGTCAAAGACAAAAGTTCACAAGAAGGAAGGAATTACTCATTTCACCCAGGAAGTAGTTGTGGGATGAAACTAAAATGAGTGCAAAAGGCAGCAGTTCGGCAACCTCAGACAAATATTTTCAAAACTCTTATTTTATTTTATTTATTTTGTCGACTTTCATTGCAATGGCAGCGAGTTGCCAAACTGCTGATAGTTTTACTGCAAAAGATTCCTTACGGTGACTCTTGTTTGGGATAAAGAAAAATCCACCCAAGAAAAGAAAACATCTGCCCACTCCCTTCCCAGTACGTCAGCTCTTTCATCTTGCCAACTACTGTGAGAATGCTCTAAGTTGTGGAGACACACAGTTTTGTAAAGTGTGTTTGTTGTTTTGCAGTTTTTTTTCATATTATTTAGTCTTGAATTAGCCTTCCCAACTCATAAATACTGGGTGGGAGCCACCTTTTCCCTACCTTTTGCGGGCAAGGGAGTTTTTTTTTTTTTTTTTTTTTTTTTTCTAAAAGAGATGTGAGGACTCAGTGAGCAACCTAAACAGATTCCTTCTTCTTAAGGAGCGAAAATTACGAGTCATTGAAGCAACTGAGGTTACAGAAACGAAATATTGCACTGCACAATTTTAAGGCCTCTCTTGTCCGCTTGGGCAGGTTGTCGTGTCGGTGTTGATATCTGTGCTTTCCCCTTCCTTTTATATTTTCTTTTATGGAAATTCTTTTTGTATCTTCACACTTCAGTTATCTTTCACTAGTTATCCCCTCCTTGCGTGTTTAGGTAGTTCAACAACAACTATTTCATTTATCTGTTACAGCAGACAGCATTATGAAGAAACACGTGACGGCATTAAGATTATTTGAAATACCTGCCAGCGCATAAGAAATTATTATTTTCACAAACAGTACTTTCCCTTAAAATAATGTCAACAACAGTAGCACAGCAGAGTCGTGCACAACGCCGAGCCTTTATTGAAGAAGAAGAAGAACGAGTCTCAATTGGATGTACTCGACTTCGTGCAAAAGATGACTGGGTTGAGTATTGGAACCCAAAAAAGGAGGCGGCGTTTTATTTCTGCCGAACGAACTGTTTTATAACCAGAGCGAGGGATAGAACTCCTTTCGAAGGTCCACCGCGACCTGACAGACCGGAAACGGAGATCGTCAACGCTGACGAACCCCAAGAATTTGTACCACAAGAAAAGCCTGTATCAGCGCTGTTATCAATTTATGGCGTCAAAGAAGAAACCAGCGGAGGTGGAATTATTGTCAACATGAAAGACACTCGAAAGGAGGACTTAGAAAGTGAAATGAAAAAGAGTTCTGAACTGCATTCTGAGGAAGCTGTTAAACTTAGAATCGAAGAGGGGCAAAAGGCAGCCATCGAAAAAGAAAACGTTGAAAAGGAAAAACGGAAGAAAGACGACGAATTGAATAAGAAGCGTAGCGATCTAAAAAGACGTAAAAAAGAAAACGTTGCCGGAATTGAAAATCTTCTGATGGCGAAATGGGGGAAGAAGAAACTCTAACACCGTCAGCTACCATGTTAATGAGTTGACTACCTGTTTGTAACCAGTAGCGTTATTCTAACTTATCTCGTTACTTTATTACGAGGAGCTGTGAGCCCCTCACATTTAACTTCAATCATCTATCCATACTCTCGTTGTTATTTACATCAGACCTGAAGATGGTCTAAAATGAGTTGTCTTGAAGTGAGTCAAATGTAAGTTATTTTTATATTAACCAGCAAAAGTATTTTAATAATGTGTCGTCTGATTAGATATGTTGGCTGCTGTTATTACAACAGAAGGTAATTAATACGTCACAAGTACCTCATAACACACACACAGGGTTGATTGTTATAAAATGAAATCATCACTACTACTCGTCTTGTTGTTGATGTTAATAAGTAAAACTGAAGCAACTGTTCAGTTTACGTTGAAAACTACAGCTGTCGGCTACTCATTCAGTTGTTCTTCAACTTGCTCTGGCACAACTATGACTGAACAGAATGGAGGAAGGTACACGAGGTACATTTACGGCAGTACTACGGAAGAGAATTTAAAACAAATTCACATCACCCCATCAGATATTACGACAGCTTTTTGTGTTGTGGAACCGTCTTCGGAAACTTTTTCAATTGTTTTACACGACCCGAGTGGAGGAAATGCGATCGTAACTTCATTTTATTACACATCGAGTTCTCTGTCGTAAATTATCGATAAAGATTTTGGTCTTTCCAGGCTGACTCATTACTGCTATGCAAGAGTGCCACATAATATTTCATTCATTCAGAAAGTCGTATATAAAATGTCCTTGGTCGAATCATTTTGGATTGTTGTTGTGTTGGTTATTACAGTTGGAACACAAACTGTAAGCTGCAGTACTAAACAAGAACAAAGTATTAATTATCGTGTTGATGTTAGAGATGAAGTACACACAACAACTGACGAGTACAAACAACCAAATGACGGATACAGATTAATGAAACTTCAAAATGGAACACTTTATCGCTGTAAAATCGAGAATGAAAACGAGAAGGGGAAGAAGAAAGAGACAACAGATGCAGTGCTTCATGCTGCTGGAGTAGCTGTAATCACAAAAAGGTTGAATGAGAAATGTATTATTCTGGTTGAAGGTTGGTGGACTTACGAGTACTGTCATCAGAAACATGTGACTCAATTCCATATGGATCCAAAAGGAAATGTTCATCCGAAACACTTTTTAGGAAAAGGTAGTTCAGACTTAACACTTCATCGTGATGGATTAAATATTTTCTATTCATCAAACTTCACATCGGGTGATATTTGTGACATAACTGGACTACCCCGAACAACAATTATTAATTATCGCTGTCCTAATCTCGGTTCAGAGCCTCAGGCTTCTAAGGAACTTGGAATGTCTCTCAAAGAGATTCGAACTTGTTCTTACCTCGTTGTCGTTGATGTTGACGATCTCTGTCCTGTTACACATCCGAATTCGGAGAAGGACGTCAGTGTTATTCCTTGCTATCAGATGAATGTTTAATAGAGCATTCATTTAATAACAGTACAAACACAGAAAGACTCTTGCGAAGCTTTCCTTACTATCCTTCGCTATTTACAAACATCCTCACAAATGAGTTCAAAAAGTTTTATTTGTTAAAAGCCATCCAATACTTCCAACGGTAGTTATAACGAACTTGTTGTCACATCCTAACTGACACTAGTCGTTTCGATTGTTCTCGCCGCATACCAGCGATGAATAATCCTACTGGAGAGTAACTTTGAAGTGTATTCTGGTAAGTTGCTTTCTGAACTTATTATTAGTTTCCTGTAGTTCTGACTGCATTCCAATCACATCCGTTGGGATGTTTAATCTTTTGTGAGATACGATCGCTTTTGAAAGATTTTTAAAAGGAAAAGAAGAAAGCAATCCATTCTACTTTGCTAACTGGTAGAAGTTGTCTATTTTGTTTCTCAGCAGTAAAAAATAAAATGATGGCATTTTTTGGAGACTCATTTTTTTTAGAAACATTACTTCGTTTGGAGACGATGGTTTTACTGGTTTTCATTTCTGTTGTAGAGTCTATCGCAAAAAGCCAAAAAATGTCGTTCCCAATTTTTATTCGCCAAATGGACGGAGAAATGCGTTCAATCGACATCCCTGTTGGGAGTTCAGTGAAGTCGATAAAAGACGAACTTGATGAAGATAACGAAACCTTTGATCTTGTGTATGCTGGAGAGGATGTCAAAGCAAGTCAAATAGAACCAAACATGGAATTAGAGATGGTGATAAACCAGAAAAACTTAGCAAAGAAGAGAGTCGATGACTTGATTCAGTATACTTCATTCAATTCATCTGTAATGGAAGGGAGCAAGTATGTGAGGTTTCCTCTACAGACGGGTATTAATATTAACATGATGCCATTTATTCCAGACAAACCCCAATTGATTCCTGAAGAGTACCACGGCTACTTACCTTTAATAGATTCCTGTTGGGGTTTAGATCGCAGTGAAGTGTGTTACTTAACAATTCAAGAATCATTCGTTAAGAGTGGTACATCACAAAGAAAACCTGGATTGCACATCGAGACTCCCGGAACTATTGCAAATTTGCATCCCAAACACCGATGTGGTTTTGGACGCAGTTATGAACTATCATGGGGAGGAGGTACAGTCTGTGAGGGAGGTATCTACATGGCTACATCGGTACCTAATTCTTGTAGAATGTATGATGTTCGAATTAAAGACAAGGAAGCTGTTGGCCGCCATGGTGATATTTCTCACCTCCGTAATGAGATTGACTTGGCTTGTGAAAGACGTTTAGAAAGGAAGCATGACGTTCCTATTAAAACTGTTAAACCTAACAAAGTGTATTGGTTTACTGATTGTACTCCTCATGAAGCACTTCCTCTTATGAATGATACAAATAGACAGTTCTTTAGAGTTGTCTCTCATCACGTTAATGTTTGGTTTGAAGACCACTCGACAGCTAACCCACTCGGTGTTGTTCCTCCTGATACTGTTAAAGTTCTGAAGGGAAGTAAATTTGAAGATTTTTAGACGATAAGTTAACTTTCTAGCCTTTTAAACTAATCGAAACATTTCTTCACTATGGGGTTCCCTTTCCTTATTTTCTTAAGTGGCATTATTGTTTCTGTTTAACACCTAACCGGAAAGAGAAAGTTCTTTATTTGAGTGATTTTCTTTTCTTACCTCCCACCGAGGGCGATTAATGGCTCCTTGGCCACTCCAAAAAAGTTGAGAGATGTTATGTACTCACAAACACGTAATTTCTTAAACAGGTTTTCCCCAACAAAATGATCATTTGCACCAGACAGATGACATCACTCATCACAGTCTTAGTAATCACAATATACTAAATGAGGAATTATTTTATTGATTTGAGTTCCTCTTAACGAAGATACTTATCGTCAGCTGTCTGTAGAGTGACAGCTGTCTGTAGAGTGACAGCTGTCTGTCTGAATCACTAAAAGCTATTCTTCAACAGTTCACTTTTGTTCATCTGACTAACACAACAATAGTTTCTTACACAGAACTCAAGATGCAAGTTATAGTGACATTCCCTGACTTGGGGTTTCCAGCTGTGTCATTCACAGCTGGAAAGGATTCCCTCGTTTGTAATGTTCTGAAAGAGGTTTCTGAAGAATGGGATGTTGACGTCGAAGATATCGAACTCTCATTAGCTGGAGAACTACTTCCTGAAACTAGTAAACTGATGTCACACAACGTGTGCTGCGATTCTGAATTAGTTGCGTCGAAGAAGCGATTTCGAGTCTTTGGAAAATGTTGGCTCACGAATGAGATAATGAGAAAACAACTTCTGGATCGATGTGAAGCTGACCGAGAGATGTTTATTTGTTTCGATGCCTCCACATTCGCAGTTGACGGTTGCCTTACTTTTCCAGCAGAGTTACTTCCGGTAGTTAAAAGACTTTCTTTTTGTGATCCAACCTCTTCTATTGTTTCTATTTCAAGAAACCTTCTGGCACACAACGTCGATTTAACGCAACTTGACTTTTCAGAGCTTAGCAACATCACCAACATTGATACAGGTTTTCTTGTCAGGTGTAGATCAATAAAAGAAGTGAACTTATCAGGATTTCAAAACGTTACTTCTATTGGAGGTTGTTTCTTAGCATGTTGTACATCTCTTGTGGAAGTAGACTTGTCTGTTTTCTGTAATATTACTTCGATTGGAAGTAGTTTCCTTTCGATGTGTTCTGTTTCAAAACTTGACTTAACAAAGTTTACTAATTTAACTTCAATTCAAAATACCTTCCTCTCTGACTGCTGCCATTTGGTAGAACTCGACATGTCAGAATTTTCAAGTGTTACATCCATCGGTGACTCTTTCCTTTATAGGTGTGCGTCTCTTACGAAGTTAAATACGTCAGGTCTTTGTAATGTCACCAGCATTGGTAATTTCTTTATTTATAAAACATCAATCAAAGATATTACTTTGTTAGGTTTTCATAATGTTGTTACAATTAAAAAAGTATTCCTCTCAGACAATTCTTTACTTGAAGAAATTGACTTGTCAGGTTTTGATAACTTGACTGAGATTGGAGATAGCTTCCTCTTCGGTTGTTCTTCGATTCGAACGCTTAATTTACAAAATTTAAAAAGTGTAACGTCTGTTGGTTCCCACTTCCTTCAAGGGTGCACATCTCTAACTAGGCTTGACTTAACAAGTCTCTATAACGTTTCAATTATTGGCGATTATTTCCTCCGAGAGTGTAGCTCTCTTACAGAGCTTGACCTAACAAGTCTCCACGAGATTTCATATGTTGGTAGTCACTTCCTCTATGACTGCAGTTCAATTATAAAACTAAATCGGTCAAAGTTTACCGCTGCAACTGGTGATCACTTCCTGGAAGGATGCTCTTCTTTGGTTTAAATATTTTTGCAAAAAACGTTGATGGTATACAACTTAATCAAAATAATATAATTTCCGACAGAAACTAATAGTAATGGGCTGTACCGAAAGCAAACCGCAACCAGTCAGACAGAAGCAAAATGTGAGAGTGGAAAAGAAGGCTCCAGTCGAAGACAAGGTGGTCGAAGTCGAAGACAAGGTGGCACTGACTGGGGAAAATAATTTAAATGATAAAAACCAATCACAGAAAGCACAACATGAGTACGTACGCAAGAAGTATGAGTACGTAGATTTTGTGGCTGAACAGTGCAGTCAATCTATTGACGAGTTGCACAACTTTACAGTGGCTGGTAATTATAAAGATGCGAAGCTTCCAACTATTGAGCATCTTGGAAAAAAAATTGATCTTTCAGAAGGGAATCCGAACTACATAAACTCACAGAGCGTTGAGAAGTCAGGAGGATTATTAACAACACAACGAGCGTTGATGTGTAAAATATTTGGATTCAACATTATGAGTAACGGTAAGCATGTCATCGATTCCTGTGTCGCAGTAAGGGTTCGCATTGATGGATGCGATTGCGAAATCCCTGCAAAACATGTTGTTCCTGGAGACGTTATACACCTAAAGGCTGGAGAGGAAATCCCGTGTGATATTAGAATTATTGAATGCTCTGATGACTTGAAGTGTTTCACAGCTACTTTGACTGGGGAAGTAGATCTTTTTCATTGTAATGCTGATGTTGGACCTGAGAAACTCGACAGCATAAGACAACGTAATGTTCTTCTCAGAAGTTCAGATATTAAAAGTGGCTCTGCTTGGGGTGTTGTCATTGCAAGTGGAATGCAAACTCAAATCGGATACGTTTTTGGGATGTCTGATGTAGCTTTTTAATCCGCAAAACTAAATTAATGTTTTGATTACTTGTTTTGTTCTTGTACTTATTTCACTCATACGCAACAAGTAATTCTTTTTTATTATTTCTTTTTCTTGTCCTTCACAGTGGAGGTCGTCGAACCACAATTTTTTTTGTCTCGAAACCAATCCCTCTGCTCTCTTTTTAATTTACTGATTCACGCTGACATTGTTGTGAGCTAATCCATTTTTACTGTCGTTGAGGTGTTTCAGTTTTTTCTGTTTGAATTTAATCATGCCTTCTCCAGAAACACATAAACAGAAACAGAGTAGCTGTAGACATAACTGACTATTTAAACTCTGTGGGGGAGTACTTTCTTAATAGGCTTTAATGTCAAAACAAGCAATGAGTTGGTTCGCTGCGATGGGATTCGAAGACGAGGAGAAATTTCCATCTGTTGATATTTTTATTGAAAACACAGAAGTGATGCATCGAATTGAAATAACAATTAAAAAACTGATGTCTCACTGCTGCCTATTTGGAACTTCTCGAGCTGCTACAAACACAGCGACGGACACGTGTGGAAACCGTCGATTGAAGACGAGTGAAAGTATAATAACAAAACCTGTACGGATCTCTAAAATAATTAGAATTCTCGCCTTCTGTTACGAACTACTCAAAACAGGAAAGCATGCGACACAACGAGACGTGTTTTATTGTTTAATAAATGACTTCGTAAACCAACAAGAACTAAACTTATCCATCCTCGACTGTGTTGGAATACTACGATGTGGACGAGTAGACCTCGGCATTGTAACTACTGGAAGAGGATTTATAGCTGGAAACTTATCATGGAATGGGATTGATTGTACGAATGTTGGTACTCAAGGAATTGGTATCGGTGGATTCCTACCAACTGATCTTCATCTACAGCTACACACTAATATCATTCTTGTGATAGAAAAGGATTGTGTGTTTCAACAACTTTGTGAAGTATCAATTTGGAATATATTTCCGTGTGTTGTTATAACTGGTTGTGGGTTTCCAGATTGTAGTACTCGAGTGGTACTTTCAAAGTTAGTAAAGTTGAGTAGAACAGTTGAAGTGTTTGGATTAGTTGATTATAATCCTTTTGGTCTTCAAATATTACAAACATATCAATTTGGATCGCACTCAATGGGAATGGAAATGTTCCGCTACTCTACTCCAATCAAATGGTTAGCTCTTCACTCGAATGATGTTATCAATTCGAAGGGAGTTCCTCTAAGTGCTCGAGATCTTACTGTGAGATCTTCACTTTTAAATAATTCATCAATTCAGCATTCTTGGAAGTCTGAACTCCAAAAGATGGATAAGAAAGTTGAGCTGCAAGAAGTCTACTGCGCCTTCACATCTCCAACTAATGTCACCGTCCTGCATCAGAAGATTCTTCGTAAAGAATTCATTTAAAGTGAAGTTATAATCTGTAACCATTACAGTAGTCAGTCAGCCAGTTAGGCTGACGGAGTGTTACCTTCTTTACTATCTTATAACTCTTTAGAATGTTAAAGATGTGATGTTTTTGTTATTTTTATATTCTTTTTATCAGATACAAAAATAATTTGATATCCTTGGGCAACAGATGACCTTGGCGTGAGTGCGTGTGTTTTGATAATTATTAATTCAATCCTCCCCATCAGTAAGAAGATGATATCATTCGAAAGTATGTTTCCAAAACAGGGAACGTTGTTCTCAAGTAATCAAATCTATTGCGAGGGATCTCCTTCTCCTGTTTCTCGCACGGCTTCGAGTAAGACTGTCAGCTCTCTTGGGCTGGGTAATCGAATTGCAATGAGTCCTTCTTCGAATTATGGACTCTCAGATAGTATGCCTGTAAAGGGAAATGATTCTCCAGCAGTCTCTAGTGAGACTTTACAGTCGATGATTGATATCATTCCAGAGAGTCAAGATTCTATTTCATTAACGTTTCCTGATGACCTTCAAGTACCCGAGTCAACAAACTCTCTTGACTCCGCATTCGGAAGACGCCGTCGCAAAACGATGAATAAAGTGATTCATCGCACTCCTTCTCCGAAGAAGGAGAGTAAGCCTTCTGCTACTGAGGATATTGAAAACTCATCTAAGATGTGGAGAAACCTTGGATTCTCAGAGGAAAATATCCCCGTCATCGAATGTGTGATGGACGCTGTCGCTGAATTCGAACGCTCCTTAAAAAAGCCATCACCAGCAAAGAAAGCAGCGCCGGCTGCTTCACCAGCACCTCTTCAGCTTCGAATTGCATCAAACCCTCCGCCAAAGATTCGAAGGAACAATTCTTCAATTATTTTCCGACAGCACAATGGAGATGCTCCAGTCAAAAGGAGAGCTGACGAAGCGCACAGATCGAAAGAGAGGTCTCCTGTTCTGGCTGGTCAACGACACGTGAGAAAGAAGAAAGCTATCGAAATTCCCGTCGTGCCAATAAAGGAATTAAAGAAACGCTCAAATACCATATCTGCACCGAAAGGAAGACGAGCCTCAAAGAAACCTGTCGATGTCTATTCCGTTGACTCTGAAGAAAGACAGCAACGCGTTCCATTAAAGAGAAAGCCATCGAACAACACAAATATCCCAAAGAGAAGGTTTGTTTAGTTTCTTATCTTACGTACTTTATGTTGTTTTCCTTGATCCGAAAAAAAAGAAACCCAAATAGGTCCCAAAGTGTAGTAAAACCTGCTTTCAGGAAGTCCGTCGAAGAGCCGGAAAAGACGGGTCAGCTGCTTACTCGAGAAAACCTCAGCATGCTGTCGACTTGTCACATTTTAGGAAAATATTGGAACCCGTTAAAGTTGGCTTCCTGGGCGTCTTGTGCTTACAGAAAACTATAAGAGGCTGAACAGTTTGGAACCTTTCTTATACAGACAGTGTGTGAAATACGGAAATGCGGAAAGATTATTTTTCTTCACACGAGAGCCTTCACTTTTTTCTCCACCTTCAGTGGAGTAATGTTCGTGTGTATCATTTTCTTCTTTTTGTCTTACCCCTTTTAGATGTTTCTTTTTTTTTATTAATTTTCTTTTTGATTGTTATCATTCATATCGTTCTTGTTTGATAATGGATCGCCACATACTTTTCTTTCTCACTCTTGGTCTCCCTGTGCCACCCATTTGTTTTCTTTTTATCAAATTCCCCTCCCTCGCTTTAATCATAGTTAGTAAGCTCCCTACCCCCTCCAGCTTATATGAGATATTTGATGTGAACTTCTTTTTATATTGCAATATTATTGTTGATTTCAAGTTGCTTTTTCATTTTTTTTTTTTTTTGTTCGCAATGTCCTTTTTGGTCACTTCGTGATGATGTAAGTAGTCGTCGCCGTTTTCTTTTAAATAACAAAACACAAACAAAGCATTAATCAAAAACTAATTTATTTTATTATTTTTTCTAACTTTTTTTTTTTTTTTTAAATTTTTTGAAAAGGCGCCGTTTTGCGATTACGGTAAACTCTTTTTCCTGCTAAGTTATAATTATTTTTTTAAAACTTTTTTTTTTTCTCTTAGGTCATTCATTTTTTTCCCTATTTAAATACTATTTTTGAGACATCCAAATAACCAACTCGGATAGCAGTGGATGCTCCCGCAGTTTATCTCCCTTGGAGTGATGTCACTAGACTAAAGCTAAGTTAAGCGAGGTCCCCTCGTTTGACCATAATTACAATTAGTAAATGAAAACATATTATGAGGACTTTTTTTTTTTTTTTTTTTTGCGTTAGCATTTTCACTGTTTTATTTTTTATTACAATTTGAGTTTCTCGTTGACCATTTTATATGTCTATTGCTGCTAGTTAGCTATTGGAATTTATCAAAAAAAAAGCAAATCTTTTTTAGGAGGAAAGTCTTCTGAAATTTTTTTGTGGTTTAGTTCTGAGGGAAGTTTGATGTGATGAGTTCTTCATTTTCAGTGAGTTGCTTACTACAACTTCAGCACTCGAATCATTGAAGGAGATCATCACTTTTGTATCCGATGGATATTTGTTTTTCTTCTTTCTGTTACTTGAAAGTCCAATCAGATTGTTTTCTATTCTGTGGGCTGACACGTATTCTTTTGGTCCTTTCTCAAAACAATTATGCCAGGGGAGTTCATTTGGGTGTCTGCCTACGGGTAGTTTTTTCTTCACTCACTTTTTTCCTCACAATACTCCTCTGCATTACACTGTACGGCCAACTAACAATCACTATTATTGTGTGAGGTAATTAAGTTATGGTTCTGAATTTCTTACCTCAATTCCCCTCTCTTCTCTACACATTACAGACATATATACATACGGACTGGTTTTCTTGCGGTTGTGATTATTTAACTGACTAGTGAGAATAGCCGATCTGAAATGCTATTATTTTTACGCTAAAAAAAGGAAGTTGTACGTACCTCTGCCATCAAACGCTTTCATGAAGTTCGTGCTTTTCATCTTATCCTCTTTCTTCGTTACATTAGTTGAATGGTAATAATAATAATAAGTATCCTTAGAAACGAATTCTTTAGTAAGGCTTCTTATCAACTGCTGGTTAGTACCGTAGTTGATAGAGGTTGGAGGTGGACTGAGTTTTTTTTTTTTTTTGTTTGATTTTTGTGTTATATTTATTCTACAATCATAATCAAAACTTCTCCTTTCCTCCTTGGGAACCCTCTTTTTTTTGATTAACATATTTTCTCTCGATGATCGGTTTTGTTTTTCAGAGCAGTTTATGTTCGGATTTGGTCTCGTTTTTAGGATTTGGAAATATCGATGTTGTGTCTGCAGTCACGACATCTTTTATATCGAATCAGCGAATTATGTATTTATCGTATTATGGGCAGCTGATACGATTTTGTTTTGTTTTGTTTAACTCAATTTCTTTCCCGAAAGTGATCCAGTCCCCAGGAACCCAATTTACTAAAAGATATTAATCCCCTGAGTCTGGATCTTCGTTCGATTTCCTTACAGCTCAAAACTGGTCTGCATGAATAGTTCTATTTTTTTTTTTTTTTTTTTTTTTTGTTGTTAGGTTGGCAGCTTTACTGAATAGTTCTGATGCAATCAAATCATTTTTAACTTTTAAGATTCATAATCTTCTTCTCGTGTTCTTCTTGTGTTCGTTGCAACTGAAAGTGTAGTCCAGTTGCTGTTAATTTCCCCCTTCCTGTGCGTAAAAAAAAGAAAAAAGAAAAAAAAAAAAAACAATATAATTCCCTTTCCACCACTTTCTCAAAAAAAGTATCAATTTACCCTTTCTCGTGTTAAGTCAAAATTCACCCGGTCGATTTTTGAATTATTTATATATATTTTTGCGGGGTTTTTTTATTTTCCAATTGAAGTGTTTTGTCAAAAAGACGAGGTAAATTCTTTCGACTCCGGTTGTAAGTCACTGACAACCCTTAAAAGGAAAGATAACAAAAAAACCTGGTGTGTCTTTTTATTGTTTTTTTTGTTTTGTTTTAAACGACGACGATCGACAATTATTTCCGACATCCTAATCTCCTGTTGAGTCCATTACCTGTTACTAAAATAGGAATGTAGTTGAGCTGTTTGCTTACTCTGTTCGCCTCTTTTATGATATCTTTTTCAGAGCTTTCGGTCACTTTTATTTTACATTTTTATTATATACAATTGTGTGTTTCATTTATTGTGTTTGTGTGAAGTTGTCGTTCTCTCCCAACCGAAAATATTTATTCTCATCTTATTATTTGCGGTTCGATATCTTGTGATGCCTAACACAAAATGTGAGTTCTTATGAGTCTCATATTCTAGCTAACCAGCAATTCGATTTGGATGGCAAGAGGTGATCTTCGATTTGCGCTCGCTATTTAGTTGTTGAAGAACACTTCTACTGCGAATCACATATAGTCGTATTGACAACCTCAGAATGCCTCTTTTATCGTTGTTTCTGGGGTAGGGATAAAACATGTTTTTTTTTTCTTTTTCTGTTTTCTTTTTGTTTTTTTTTCAACTCCCACTTTTAACTTTTTTAAAAGTTTTTCCAACTTACTTCAAGTTCCATTGGCAAACAGGTCCCTTTGCCTTTGAAAGTAGATTGTTTTGATAACTTTTATTTGTAGAGACTTTCGTGTACAAACTAGTCGTTCTTAGCGATTCTTATGTTAGCGTTCATGGGTAGTGCAGGTTTGATAACAGTTAACTGATTCTGACTCTTGTGTGAAGTTTTTAGTAGTAATTACTTCAGGAGGGTCAGTGAATATCACAGTCAATGAATGATAATCTGTCTCCCTGGCTTCGATAAATAAAATGAAACAGATTTGATTGATTTTTTTCTGTTTTAGTTGACACTTCGTTGTAGAAAAAAGCTGCTACACCAGTGTCGTCATCGTGGTCTACAAGTTTATGACTTTCAAAGAGAAAAGATCTTTTTTATGTTCGAATTACCAAACAATTGAATAAACTATTTGATGGTTTGTAAGTTTACATTTCTTTTTCTTTTTTTCTTTGTTTGTTTATTTTGCTTCAAACAAGTACTTTAAAGAACACAGAGTGGGTTTTGAAGTGTTTTTTCAATCCTTTTATTTAGTAACTCTGTCGTCACTTCACTATGGAAATATTAAGGCAGGAAGTGCTCTGCACGCTGCATATTCTGACCAAGCAAACATCAACCTTGCGAGCAAGTATTATTTTAAAAACTTTTTTTTATAGTTGGATTATTACACGTAAGCTGTGATTCTTTTTCCTTTTGAGTTCACCAAACAAAATAACAAACAAAATTAAAATGTTTTAAAGTAGTCACTGCTATTTAATGATCTTGGTTTCAGATTGCGGGTTTTATTATTTCACCCGCGAAGCTACAAAAAGTACGATCCTGACTAGCTTTAACAATTCTGCTTACTGTTTTCCTTTTTCCTTGCTCAACAACAACAAAAAAAAAAAAAAAAAAAAAAACAAACAAGAAATGTCAACGATTTTTCTTCGTTTACGGACCACATGTCTTAAAAAGGGAAATCTCTTTTTTATTTTCATTCTTTTTTTGGATATGAAAAATAAACTCAAACAGACATTTCACTTTCCCCCCCCCTTTTTTTTTTTCTTTTACAGTTAATGCATTGGAGGCAATGTAGCTTAATAACGGGGACAACATTATTGATTTGTGACTAATTCTCACTGACGAAGCTTATAATCATTTAGCTTAACTTTTGATGTGCATATTGCCCGCTGCGGATTTAAGTATCTGACCTTTTACTTTATGAGAAAACTTTAGTGAATACTTTGATTAAGCTTTTTATCTGTTTATTATTGGTTTGACTTTGGAAAGGGTATAGGGTGTGAAATCGTATCCATACTGGTAACCTGCAAGGGCTCCCCCCTCCAACTCTATTCCGTTAGTCTCAATCAAAAAAAAAAAAAAAAAAAAAAAAACAATCAATCAATAAAAGCAACAATTAAAAAAAAAAAAAAAAAACATCAAAACATTATTTATTGCTGAGCAAATCAGTTTTCTTACCGACAAATGGCAGAGGAAAAGGCACAGAGCATGTGGCAAATAGATTTCGAGTAGTAAATAATATTATAAAAAGAGAGTGCTGAGAATAGCCATTTCCTGAAAGGAAATAATAAAAAGAACAGCTGGTTATGATAGGCGTTAGTGATGTTCTCGTCCTTTCTTTTGTTTTCCGTTCCCTTTGTTCCCAAATGTAAACAATGAAATAGTTCGAAAGTTCCCACCCTCATTTCAGGCACCTTAGAAATAGCATTCGGAGTTGTGACATCAAAGTAATGAATTGCTGAAATTATTTATTCTCAGTCGTCACATCACAAAATTTGGAGAAATGAGTTAATTATTCGACCGAATATCACAACAATGGAATGGTCAGCAGTTAACCTTCTGTATTCAATATTTATTTTGCCACTTGCAGTTAATATCACAAATAACGAAAATGATATCATACTTTACACTTCTCGCGGTGATATTTATCGGTATTGCTCGCGGAGAGACGTCCACCCCTACGAACTCTGTCGGGGAAATTGAAACCGAAGTGACGCAAATGATGGCTAACGGTGGACCAGCTACTAATGTCCCAACGCCATTACCAGAATTCGCTGTGACGCAAACGATGTCTCGCGGTGTACCAGCTACAACACCATCACCGGAATTCGCTGTGACGCAAACGATGTCTCGCGGTGTACCAGCTACAACACCATCACCGGAATTCGCTGTGACGCAAACGATGTCTCGCGGTGAACCAGCTACAACACCATCACCGGAATTCGCTGTGACGCAAACGATGTCTCGCGGTGTACCAGCTACAACACCATCACCGGAATTCGCTGTGACGCAAACGATGTCTCGCGGTGAACCAGCTACAACACCATCACCGGAATTCGCTGTGACGCAAACGATGTCTCGCGGTGAACCAGCTACAACACCATCACCGGAATTCGCTGTGACGCAAACGATGTCTCGCGGTGTACCAGCTACAACACCATCACCGGAATTCGCTGTGACGCAAACGATGTCTCGCGGTGAACCAGCTGCAACACCATCACCGGAATTCGCTGTGACGCAAACGATGCCTCGCGGTGTACCAGCTACAACACCATCACCGGAATTCGCTGTGACGCAAACGATGCCTCGCGGTGTACCAGCTACAACACCATCACCGGAATTCGCTGTGACGCAAACGATGTCTCGCGGTGAACCAGCTACAACACCATCACCGGAATTCGATGTGACGCAACCGATGATTCACACTACTCCTGAGCCAACCAATTACGCGATGCCGAAATCGGTATCGGCAACAGTTTCGATGCCACCACACAAGTCACAACAGGCTAATGGTCAGCAGCCAACTACAGATAGTGAAGTCTCTTTGAATACAGATGTTGCCCCTCACGAGCATAAAACGGATGTTGTTGTTATTGTTATTATTATTGCTGCTGCTGTTGTTGCTATTGTTGTTGCTGTACTGGTGTTCATCTTCATTTATATGTCTTCCAGAAAGCCCAAAAAGACTCTTCCTGATGTCGAGGGGAGTCTTCCTGATATCGAAGCTCCAAAATACATTAAAGAATTGTGAACTGGTGTATGTCAAGTCAGATTCTCCAGAATATATTAAAGAATTGTGAACTGATGTATGTCAAGTCAGGGTTCTCTTTGTTTGATGCCTTAAAACTATTTTAATATTTTCCTTTCTTCGAAATCTAGCTCTTAACATTTTCCTCCCTCTTTCAATGTCAATGAAAACTTCTTGCGAGATAACGCTTTGATTTATTTTGCTTTTTGTTTTCTTTGAAGTTATTCACTTCAAGACTAGCCACCTAGAGCTTCACGCAGGAACACTTTTTAGTATTCCCTCAGCAATGTGAGTGAAATTTCTTAATAATATTCATCTGTTTAGATGTTGTACTTCTGATTGTCTTTCAAGTAAAGGTCTGCTGACAAGTAACTTTCTCGGGGATGACAATTCTTGTTTTTATTTTTATTCGAACGTAAGATGCTTTTTTTTTGTTTAGTGCCAACTTGAGAAACCCAATCTGATTAATTCAAAAGAATGGTCTTTTAATATATTTTTTCTTTTTTTTTTTCCCTGCTTACCGACGATCGGTTTTTTTTTGCAATTCTCAGGTCGCAATCCTATAACTCCCTCTTGTTCTTGAATTGGTATCAATATTGTTATAATTACAAGTTGGTTTCAAGAAGAGCGTCTTTCCATCTGCCTCTCACTTTTGGGTTTTAAACTCTTTTTATACTTTATTAAAATATACTTTCATTAACATAGTTTTACTAGGAATAAACAACGTCTTCTCTTAATATTTGCTCCACCCCGTTACAGTCACTATGGTCGGAATACTAAATTACAACTTCTTACTACTTCTTACAACGTAATTTCGATTTAATGCGCAAAGAGAACTAATTAAGTCATCAGTAAAATTAATTACTATTTCTGTTTACAGTTACTGAAGATGGTAGTGATAACCTTTTCCGAATAAGACTGCCATTCCTATTTCACGCTGCTCAAGAGACGCAACAGATGGAAGCAGAGGAATGCATTCGAGTTCTGGTCCGACTCCGCCCTCTAAATGACGATGAGAAGATAGGAGATCGAAGGGTTTCACTCACCGCACTCCCTGACGGTGTTTCGCTTCACATCGACGAGCCTAATTGTCAACCAGTCAGAGGGAACATAAGCAGTGGTAAAGTTTTTAAATTCGATGGCGTCATTCCTGCAGATGAAGATGGAGGTCGGAGTCAGAACTCACTTCACGATATGCAAATCAGTCCTTTAGTTGATCGATTTATTGCGGGTTACAACACTACTGTGATGGCATACGGACAGACAGGAAGTGGGAAAACATTTACAATGTGTTGTATGGAAGAACACAGACGGGGTGTTATTCCTCGGGTGTTAGTTGATGTGTTTTCAAGAATTGGAAGTTTAAAAGAGCATTCGATTCACGTAACATATGTTGAAGTTCACAATGAAACACTTCGTGATATTTTACCAAATAAATGTATTCTCGCAGGTCAACCGGAAGAAGAATTACAAATACGAGAAGACTCTGAGGGAGGTATCCACCTCCACGGCATTTCACCAACTGCAGTTCATTCTATTGACACTGCCCTGTCTCTCCTTCAGCAAGGAAATCGATCTCGTGCTACTGGTGCCACGGAAATGAATCAAAAGTCTAGCAGATCTCATGCTATTTTTACTATTTATTTAACGAGTTCTTCTGCTTGCCGTGTTTCAAAATTCCATCTTGTCGACCTCGCCGGTTCTGAGCGCAATAAGCGAACAAAGAATACCGGCACTCGACTCAAGGAGTCAGTCGGTATTAATAGCGGCCTACTTGCACTTGGTAATGTTATATGCGCGTTGTCTAAGAGACCAGCACAGCTACACGTTCCTTACAGGGATTCAAAATTAACCAGACTGTTGCAGGATAGTTTAGGTGGTTCTTGTAGAACGACATTTATTGCTTGTGTAAGTCCAGCTTTGATAAACCATGATGAGACACTAGGAACCCTAACATATGCTTACAGGGCTCGCAGTATTTTAAACACCCCGACGTTGCCTGCAAAGCAACTGTTAGAACAACTCCGCAGGGAGCAACAAATCGTCTACTTTGGAACTTCTGCTAGAAAAGGTCATCACAAAGACCCAACTACTCAAGAGAATATAACTACTTGTGGTTCTGACTGTAAAGCTCTCAGAGATGAATTGGAAGACATACGTCAGTGTTACAGCACTCAAAAGATTAAAAATAGAGAACTAGAATCAGAATTAAAACTTTTGTTTAACAACAATACTTCTCCCTCATGTCGACAATGTGAAGTTAAAACAGTTCGAATGCGCGACCTGGAACGGGAGCTTGCTTTCAGCCGCGACTGTAATCAAAATGACGTCCGCATCCGAGAACTTGAAGAAGAGCTGGAAGCAGATGAGGGAATCTTTGCGGAGTATTTAAAGGATGCGAGAAGTTTAGAAAAAATAAACAAACGACAGCAACAGCGAATCGATGAGCTGATTGCTGAACAGAGAGGAGGATTTTTAAGTAACTCTTCAGAGAAAGATCATCACATCAGACAACTTGAAAATAGAATCGAAAGTCTGCTGCAACAGATTAGCGACTCGCGAACTACTCCTCACATCGTCTCCGAACACGAGCAACACATTCGAAGACTCGAAGAACGAGTTTCGGAGCTGATGTTGCAACAGCAGCAGCAAATTGACTTCGGCAGAGTTTCAGAATCTGATGATCACATGAGACGTCTGGAGTGTAGGATTGAAGAACTCCTTCCGGTAAAACAACAGTTGGGATACCTCCAACAAGAGTTAGAAGAAAGTAATCTTCAGTTAACTGAGAAGAGTAACTTTATTCATCACTTAGAGGACAGGATTAGAGAGCTGCAGAGTGGGAATGTAAATCAAGTTGAGAGGGAACACAAGATCGAGAAACTCGAAAATCGCATGACAGATGTCCTTCAGGCTAATGAAGGTTACAAACGACTCCTCCAACAGATTGAAGACAGCAGTCAGCAGCTCTCTGAAAGTGATCGCCAGATGGTTCTCCGACCTGTTCATCAGCAATCAACTTCACAACCGTTTGACACCATCGTCACTTTACAGCAGAAGATCGATCAGCTCCAAATCCACATCGAGGGCCAGCAATATCAATGCGATCAGCTAAGTGAAGAAGTTCGAAGACGAGACGATGTAATCTCAAAACAGAATTCGAGGCTGGCAGAGACTTCTCCCCGCGAGCAGCAACTGGAGCAGCTTAAAATCGAAATCATGAAAAGGGACGACGTGGTGTCCCAACAGCAATTAAGGATTGATGAGTTGCTAACGAGAGGTAAGTCTCACTTTCTCAGTGACACAGAGGGTGACGAGGTTATAGTCGAGCGTTTGAAAAGAGGAGTCGGGGAACAGCGGCAAGTGATAGCTCAGCATGGTCAAGTTCATCCAGCTGACGTCGCTGCTGAGAGTGACTGTGTGCTGACGGGACTGAAATCACACGACATTGGGACTTCAACAGACATCCTCCCTATTCGCTCTCGCTCTCCCGAACGTGACGCTCCGAATGCTGATAACGCCGGCTTCGAGACGACTATCCGCACTGCAGAATTGCAGTCTCTCAGAGAACGAGATGCTGCTCTGGAACAGCTCGCTAAGGATAATTATTATTATCAAAGAACGAATAGGAAATTAAAGTCAAAATTGAGAGAAGTTGCCAACCAAAACATCGAACTTGGAGAGAAGCTCTCTGTTGCAGAGAAGAAAGTAGAGCGGGTTGCTGTCGGAAAAGAGAATCGAACTCCTCCATTTCACTCGACAGTCAACACACCAAACGCTCCAACTTGTGAAGTAGTTGAACGCGACATTCGAACTTTGAGGAAGGCAACTCTGGAGGAGGTCTTTGCGAAGCAACGCGATCGCATAACTCAAAATCAAAATTCTGCCCCCCGCAGTAAGTCTGATTGTGGAACTCCGAGCTTCTCTCAATGGTCTCCAAAGAGTTTAGTAAATCACACGACTTGCTATGCGTCACCACCTTCAGCATAATACATACTTCAGTCTCATCAATAAAATTTAAAAAGTGTATTTCTACACGTAACCGTTTCGTAATTCGAAATAATTTCAGTCGTCAGTAAAGTTATTTTGTTGTCAAGTATTCCACAACATCCAACTCACTTAGAACCCAAAAATAGATTTCCCCGATAGTTTTGTCGTAGCCGAAAAGTACCGTCACGTTTTAACCATACGACCGAAGAAAGAAAAAAAAAATAAAAATAAAAATGATTCTTAAATCTACCAATTAGATCTCAGTTTAGATTTTCGTTTTTTCTCATTTTATCCCTTTGGAAGTCTTCGGACCGAAGTGTCCTCCAGTACCGAAATACTTACTACCAGACGTTAGAAAATTAGTTTTTAGGACTGGAGCGATGTGTTCCTCCCAACCCCACGCAAGCATTCGACTAATTCATGTTTTGTTCTTGACGAGGTTTACAAAATCACTTTTACTTACAACAGGTGTAGTAGAAGAGGAAAGGATGAGATTCACTCAAAGTAGTATGAAAAAGGATAACAAGGATACCATTAATACACTAAATTGTTGTTCTAAACAGGTCGAAGAAATGGCTGTGAGAGAAAAGCGGAGGCCAACTAGCCCGCTGTCGGCCAGTCGAATCCGAAACCCTTCGGCCACCACTCAGAAAAAAGTTTTGAGAAATCGACTTGCGAATGCGGCGAAAGGAAGACAGGTGGGCAAAAAGGTAACTCCACGCAGCCCCGTCTTACGACCGGTAGACCCCCGAGAGGGATTGTCACCAAAAGAAGTAATCGAAGAACGAATGAAGTCGTGGGGACCATCTCTCCCATTTCCATTCGACTTCAACGACATCACCGACTACGATCCGATTGGAGCACAAAAGGTGTTGAACGCCGAGCAGGAAAGATCGGAGCGCGCACACCAGAAGTACCTCATGACAGTAGAAAAAGGGAAGAGACAAGTTGAAGAGCGTCGGTATGTCAATTCTCATTAGTATTCTAGCTAAACAGCTACTAACCCGTCTCACTGTGACTTTCTCACAAAGTCTTTCGCTTCGGACATCAACAGAGACGAGTCGCTCATGTTTCTGTCTGATGGACGCAAAGTTAAAGTCTCACCTAAGATTTGAAATCAATAAGAAAATAACAAGGAACGTTCTAAATAACAATAAACGCAGCAAACAACGTGAAGAAGAAAAGCGGCAACAGGAAGAGCGAGACTTGGAGAGAGAAGTGCAGAAGTTGAAGGAACACCAGACGGATATTGAATTGCAACTTCAGGAAGAAGCGAAGAAGGAGGAGAGGATTAGGAGAGCGATGGAGCGCGAACTCCATCGCGTCGAAGAAGCGACTCAGCTTCGAGAAGACCTTCGCCGCCAAGAGGATGAACTCGATCAGCAGTTTGAACAGCAAGTTGAGGAGTTGAAGAAGCGAGAACAAGGAGGTGAAGTATTTCTGAGTCGCCGCGTAGCTCGCAGACAACTAGCTGAATCTATCTATCAACGAGAAGAAGGTCTGATAGCTGGTAACGAGCAGGCAAAAGTAAGCCTCCGCAACATGATGACTGATAGACACCAACGATCTATTGCCGCTCTAGATGATGCGAGGAAAACAGCAGCAGAGCAGAAGTCTGTTGTAACTGCAATGGAGAAAGGGAGAATGATGCGACTTTGTGGAATTACGAGAGCTGATCAAGCTTACCAAGCGGGTTTTATAAATATTCCTCCACCACCACCGACTCTTAATTTACTTGAAGAGATGTAGAAGTACATTTTGTATCTAAAGTCTGACTTCTTCGGTTATCTATCTTCCGACATTTGTACCTGACATTCTTGTTTTTTATTTATAATTTATTGTACTGCTTGTGTTATATTTTTCGTTTTCCGGTGTAGGTATTTCCTCCACCTTTCACTTGCCTTAGGTAGGTGCTGTGGTGGCTAGGGATTCGCTGCACATTTGTTTCTTGTTTTTGTATTGTTTTCACTCTTAATAGAGCCTCTCAGAATAAAATAACATCTTCCCATTTATCTGACTAGCTGTTGATTTAATTAATAATCTTTCGACAGTTACTCAACGCTCTGGAAGAGAGATGTTCTTCAGTTGTTTATTGCAATGTAGGGTTTGAGTTTTTCATTTATTTTAACCAGTCCACTCAACGAGATGGATGTCGATGAGGGTCGTGTCACGTATTCTAAAAGTGGTCGTGGGACTGCTCTGACTCGTGCTGCTGCTGGAGAGAAAGTTGACCCTCACACAGTTCAGAATGCATTCAAAGATTTCGTATCACTCTACAGAAACACTGACGGTAGTTATGTTTACTTAGAACAGCTACGTGAGAATGTTCATTTGATGAGATACTTCCTCGAAGTAAAAATGGAAGACTTACAAGAGTTTCGTAACTCAGAGTTAACTGAATTAATAAAAAAACATCCTGGCAGATGGCTCCCTGTTTTCGAATCAGCAATAAAAGAAGTCGCTAAAACTCACAACATGTTTGGATATCTGGGACCACAGAGTGTTCAAGTTCAATTATATTGGGACACTCACAGACCAACTCTAATAAGATACGTTCAGAAACTTGAAATGGGTCAGCTTTGTGCTGTTCAGGGTATTGCTGTAAAGTGCTCGAGTACAAAACAAAAAGTCGTCACAGCAACCCTTCAGTGCAGTTCCTGTAAGAATGAAATAAAGCAGGAAGTTCCACCAAACTCATCGGCACCAATCATGCCGCCGACTTGCCAGGCGAATATGAATGCTGCTGCTGGTGAGAAGTGTCGACCGAATCCTTATATCATCCGACCTGATAGATGTCAATATGTGAATATTCAATTTATTAAAATCCAAGAGTCTCCGGAATCCGTTCCAACTGGTGAACTACCCCGACACATTGAACTACAAATAGACAGAGAGTTAGTAGCAAAGGTTAGCCCAGGTCAGAGACTTCTCGTAGTTGGAATTAACAATATCTTTAGAGAAGCTGTTCAAGAAAAGGGTCGTAAAGCTGTTGGTATGTTTTTACTTATGAGAATGAAAGCTGTTAGCATCTGTTGACGAAGTTATTATACAAAAACAGGAATCCGACGTCGTTATCTGAAGGGAGTTGGTCTTATGATCTACTCGGCAAGTGGGAGGTGCGCCTCCGTAAATGGAAGTTTTTCTGCCCTGCGTCCTTCCGGAACCCTCCTCTGGGACACAAAACAAGAAAAGGAATTTAAAGAGCTATCAAAGAGCCCAACTTTGTACCAAGACCTGGCTGACTCATTAGCACCTTCAATTTACGGCCATCCTAACATTAAGAAAGCTTGTGTTTGTCAGCTATTTGGAGGTACAAGAAAACGTCTTCCCGACGGAGGAAAACTGAGAGGTGATATGAATATTTTATTGATTGGTGACCCGTCAACTGCAAAGTCACAACTTCTAAAAGCAGTTTATAACATCGCTCCGATAGGTGTCTACACTTCTGGAAAAGGATCGAGTGCTGCAGGTTTAACTGCTGCTGTTGGGAGGGAATCTAATCGCTCGGGAACTAATAAAGGTTTGTTTTATTTAATTCATAAAGTCTTGTTGTCAGACGCTAACAGTGCAAGGTGTCCAGTCTCTGTAGCTAACAACAACAAACAACAGGAGGAGGTTACTACCTGGAGGGCGGTTCCATGGTGTTAGCTGATGGAGGTGTAGTTTGCATCGATGAGTTTGATAAAATGAGAGAACAGGACACGGTGGCTATCCACGAGGCGATGGAACAACAAACGATTTCAATCGCTAAAGCAGGTCTCAGTACGGTGCTGAACAGCAGGACTTCAGTTCTGGCAGCAGCTAATCCGTCGATGGGATGTTACGATCCTTTAAAAAGTAACGAAGAGCAAATGGACTTCAAGGCAACCATCTTGAGTCGTTTTGATTTGATTTTTAAAGTTTTAGATCCTCCAAATCGAGAAAAGGACGAACTGCTTGCTAGACATATCCTGTCACTTCACAGGAATGGTTCATCTTCGAGATCATCAGCTGTAGGTCCGATTTCACACGCTTTATTAAAATCATACGTCGCTTATTGTAGAGCTCAAATCATAACAAAGCTCGATGCCGGTGCAGAAGAAGAACTAAAAAATTACTACGTGCAGGCGAGGAAGGCTGCGAATGAAGTTCAGAAAGGAGACGACCGTTCAGTAATTAAGATTACAGTCCGTCAGTTGGAATCACTTGTTCGTATTACAGAGTCTTTAGCAAAGATGAGATGTCAGAAGTTAGCAACTGCAGAAAATGCTAGAGAGTCAATCAGACTTTATACAGTCGCTACTGTGGATGCTATTAACTCTGGAGTTGTTGAAAATGCTCTCAGTAACTTCCAAGAGGAGGCTGTGTTGGAGATCGAAGACAAGATCGAATCTCGTATTCCACTCGGAACTCAAGTTCGCACTAGTCGACTTGTTTCTAATCTTGAAGCTCTCGGAGAAGACAAAGACGTCATTGAACGCGCTCTGTTTGTAATGTGTAGACGTGGAGCGCTCGCATACAAAAGTCACAAAAAGTATTTAGTGAGACTCAGGTCAGGGGGGTGAACAACTGCTGCTACAATCTCCTTGTGAATGCAATATCTTCATGCTGTTCTTCAGCACGGCATCATTGCCAAATCAAGCTGTACCTCTGCTCGTTGTTATTCCAACGATGGGTTGTCGGATTCTTTTTCATGGTTTCGCACTGCGACTGAATCCTCCTTTTTGATTTAAATTTGTGATCTTTCGTCATTCACTTATTCACTTTTACAGCTTCCCGTAGAACAGATGACCAGTGTCTCAGATACATTAAGCAGACCATCAAATAGAAAACAATTACAATCCCGTAGTGGTAATGGTGTGTGTATTGTTTTACCTTCCACAGGCACTCAAGAGATGTCATTGAAACCCAGCAGCGCAATACCCCTTGAGTATGTTGAGGAAAGTTCTATAAGCAAGCTGGCTGAACTTGCGACGGAAATCACTTCTCCGCGGGGGATCGTAAAACGTCGATCCGTAACATTCGACAAAAAGTACCTACCGCCAGAGTGCAATCTGGACATGGCTGAACAGATTTCAATTTATCACAATGGGAAGCACGTAGTTCTTGACAAGGCACGGAGGAAACCTGGACAAACAGGATATCAAATATGTGTCGTTCCTCCACCTGTTTATTTAGCGATAGATGATGAGCAGCCTTATAAAATCGTAGTGCAAGAGGCCGGATCGACTTTTGTTTTTGCAGGTGCGAATGACAAGCACCCTGGCTACAACAATCACAGTACAGAGTTTACTGGAAATGTAGTCTCACTTTCTCCGATTAAGAGAGAACAGTTGTTGCGACTTCGAATGGACATTGAACTGGACCCCAGCGGGAAGAATATTTCCGCATTTTTGCTCTCCGCTGGTAAGAAACCTTCTCCGACAGCATTACTCCGACTTCATGGTGTTGCTGATAAATGTTCAGATGAGTTAGACGGTCCGGTGAATAAGTTTGTGTTAATTGTTTCAGCTTTCTTCATTATAATACTTGCTCTGGCTCTTAAACCTCCTCTCGACAACTTGTACGCAAAGTATCGCATCAGTCACTCGACTTCATTAATTTCAACCGTCCAGGATTTGGTTCATAGCAGTCGAATGGTCAGCCAAGAATTCGGAGAAATCGACTTCGACAGCGCGTCAATGTTTGATTACCACGTTGATCTGTTGCAGCACACAACTGCAACTTTTATGTTTCCATTTCGATCAAAGCGGAAGGGAATTTCAAAGAACCCGACTTCTGAATGGGAGTTGGAGGGCACGAAAGACAACCAACGCGACGATGAAATTTCCGTCAAATTCGACGGCGAGTTCTTATTTGGTGAAGTTGCTGTCAGCGCCTATCGCGTGAGCACCGGCGGATGGCACATTTCTGACCTCAACGTTGATCTCTACCGCAAACGGAGAAACTACGCCGACACGATGGTGAAGTGGTTGGTGGGTTGGGTAACAACACTCTCACCAGACACGCAGCTTTCTATTCAAATCGAAGAAAATGAACATCTTCGAGTCTCTCTTGAGATTGGTCATGACAGTGATGCTGATGGAGATCACGATGAGGGAGCTAATCGAATAATTCAAGAAAAGACTCAACTGATTGTTGACAGACGTGTCGTTGGATATATCAGACCTGATGATGACAATGACGGCTAAGCGACTGTCAGGCGATTGGAATTCTTCATGTGCGAGTTCTCTGTAATCACAAAAGTCTTTTCCGAAAACACGAAATATGTCATCGCACTGATGGTTAGCTCTTCGAAGTGTTAAGGGAGTCTCGCTCATTTTGACTGTTTTCTGTTACAAATGGTCGTCAACTGGAATGTCTCTTTAAGCAAATCCCTGTTCTAGCTGACGGATATATTTCACTGATGGGTAGAAGCTGATGTATTTATTCGGAATTTGTTCCTTTTTGTTCTTGATCACTGTTTTCTGTTTTTTCCTTTAATTGTTGCCGAGTTTTACTGATTGCTATTATCGCACAGATTTGAAATAAAAAAAAACACCATTTTTTCATTAGTTATTCGTGTAGTTGGATTCTTTTTTGAAATCGAAAGCACTTCTCCAGAACCGATCTGATATCACAGAAAGAGTCGTCCTGAAGGATGAAGTGTTAACAACAGTAGCTTTCTCTTGTTTGCGGAACTGCGCGCGTGCTGAGCACCACCAGATCTCAACAACAGATGGCATCACTCAAACTGTTCTTCGATAGTTGTTGTTTTGTGTTAAACAGAGAAAGGCAAACTACTCATGTAAGGTTTTCTTTTAATCAGTTCCTCTTCACAATATGAAAGAGTCAATTGATGTGGAAGAATTGGAAGATACTTCCGAATTACCATCACCAGTACCGTTGGAGAAGACTGCGCGAACGTTGGGCGATAAGACGGCAGCCGAGTTGGGAATCGAACTTCCGGTAGCAGCATTGTTGAAGTTTTCATCCTCTCAACCATCGTTAACGATGAAGCCAAAAGAAAGTCCTCGATTCCTTGTTGCTGATAACAACTTATTTCAAGCTTACTCTGCGAAAGTAATCTTAGAAAGGCGCGGCGTTAGTGTGACGCTCTGCTTTGACGGAGCTCAAGTACTCCAAGCGCTGGAGAAACAGGCATTCGATGCGGTCTTCATCGACATTGAGATGCCAACAATGTCTGGAATTGAAGCGACTGCTCGAATTCGAGCAACCGAAATCCGAACAGGTAGAAAACATTTCTCAAAGATGTTAATATTTGGAATGGTAACAGAAAGGATGGCCAACCCTTCTTGTCTAGGGCTATGCAGAGATGCTGGAATGGATCGCTATATTTTAAAACCTCTGCTGGTGCACGTTCCGATGTTTTGTAAAATGTTTGTTCTGGCTGATAACTTCCTCGATTTCCGAACGGTAATTGCAAACCGAAATTGGGTCTCTCGATATAATGAAATCTGTTCGCTGTTTGGTAATACGTCTGCCACTGGAACCGCAGAATTCTCGGCCTTCACACACCAAAAGGAACGCGAGCAGTTGGAACTAATTTCCTCTTTGTCGGAGGAGGGATGGGAAAGAGCGGAGATGCTGCGTCACTTCACACGACAAAAGCGTGAAGAAGTTGCCAATTTGGAATTCAAGTTTACAAATCTCGAAAAAGAGATGCGAAAGTTAAGACTGAAGTTAACCGAGTCCGGTAGTGAAACCGGAGTAGTTGGAGGCCGCTCTCAAGTTGCGAGAGATTCGTTGTTTGTGCAGAAGCGTGACGGAATTGAGAAGGAATGGAAAACTAAATTAGAAGTTCTCCAACATCGTAATGAGACACTTGAAAACCACTTGTTGCAAACTAAAATGGATCTCCGAAACATGATCGAGTCGGGTGGAATAGCTGCTCAGAAACGGGAACAGAAACTTCACGGTAAAGTTTTTGCGAGAACAAAACTTTTACGCAAACTTGAGCAATCACTAATGGAAAACGAGGGCATCAGATCCATGAGCATGAGAGACAATTACTGTGAGAGCGTACTACCTTTATGGGACCACTCAAGTCATTTGAAGAATTCTTATTTCAAAGCAGAGCTGCAAGACATGGGAGCCATTGCCCAGCAGTTCGCTCAGTCTTGCGCCACGGAATTCAATTTGATTCTAAAAAATATCATCCGCCGCATATCAAATGTTGTCAGCGATGAGATTCTAATGAAACATCTCGAAATCACAGCTGATAAATATTCAACAGAACTTGGATACACGGCAGATAATTTTACCAAAGAAACAACCCAACTTCAAAGTCGTTTTACAACTCGTGAACTTGATTTGTGGGGAAGGTTGGCAACACCAATGCAATATGAATTCACAACAGATTTCGCAGCGGCAAACATTTATTCGTCAATACGAAAAGACCTTGTGAGCACACTAACACAGACTAGTGATCCTTGTAGTGATGAAGATGATTCTCGAAGTAATTCTAGTTTACCGACAAGTACACGACCGACTTTCATTACCGAAGGGGGGGATGTTCCTGAAAAAACCCGTCCTCGAATGAAGATAAGCGAACTAAAGGTAGCCCGCGGTGAGGAGATTATTAAAACATTATTAGATCATCTCTTGTCAACTCGACGTACAATTCAAACCCAAACCATGGCAAGCAGTGAACTATTCATTCCGCTGTTAAAAACTCTAACAAGGAACTCAGCAGGGAGCTTCAAGGAGTTGAATTTACAACCACTGGAAGCCATTGGGAACTTCCCTGTTTGGGAACCGTCCTCAAGCTCTAACGAAGATGATGAAGATTTAAATGAAATTAGAAGAAAACGGAAAAGTGTCATACTGAAACCCGGAGTTGAAAACCCTCCAGGTCCTGACAACGCTTCTCAATTAGTGTTTTTAAAAGATCTCAATGCTGCTGTTGCCGCAGCAATCGAAGAACTCCGCGATGCGTACGCAGATCTGAAGAAGGAAAACATCGGACTGGTGTCGACAATCGAATCTCAAACTACAAAAATAAATAAATATAAGAAATATGCAACGAGCAGTTACCTGGTACGAACAGAAACCAAAGAGAAAACTTCGTCTGGTAGACTAACAACTGACTTGTTATCGAGTGCTGTGAGGAGGTCAGTACTCGGTTCCAGGGGAGACAAAAGATCTCGGAGGAAGTCTGGGGGAAGTGTTGTTTCGTACTGCAGTGATATTTCCGATATGCAAGACTTTGATTTAAATGAAGAATTAAGTTTCTCCGTGGAAGATAAAGTACTCACCTCGCCAGACCAAAGTCAGTCTGCTCAGCCTCAGCTTCACCCTCAAGATAGTAACTCTGAGATCACATCAAAAGATTCAAATCAAAACATCAACACTCGAATTCAAAGCAGCAGCGATTCAATTAAAAAACGTTCGAGCCCTGTGCAAAACGATAAAGCTTCTTCCTCTCAGAATTCTGAAATTCCGAATGCACCCTTGGAGATTGTTGAACAAAGTAATAAACAAGACAGCAGCGACTACCAACACTCGGAGGTACTCGACAACACAAAACACAATGAACCGACTGAGCAAAACCCAGCTGACGAAGCCAAAGAGCTTAAAAAGGAAGCTAAAGAAGAAACCAAAAAGCCCAATTCAGAACAACACAATGCGGGTTCGGAACCCCCCTCGAAGGTTCAACATGTTCAAAAAGAAGCCATCGTTGAACTGGATCCCGAAACTAAAGCAATGCTTGAAGCAAACTACAAAGAACAGTTAGAAGCTATGCTGAAAGATAAACTCTCTGCGTACGATGAAAGACTAAATAAACAACTACAACTACAGTTACAAGCAGCACAAAGTCAAATTGAAGTTGAAGCGAAGCAGCGATCTTCATCAATATCGCGGTCAAGGACTTCAGAAGCCTGGAGAGGAAAAGCTGAAAGGTCTCCCAATTTCAGTGTCGGTACTGTTACTGAGAATCTAACTTTGACAAAGAAGGCGGCTTCCCGAAACAGTGTTTCTGCTGCTAGTAGGGTTCCATCACTTCCTTCGATTGCAGCAGGAATTGATGCAGCTGTGGGTAGCATATCGAATGTAAGTAATGATACGACAACGATAACAACAAAGTTATCTTCCTTGACTTCAGAAAATGGTAAGATCACCACTCCCGTTAGTTGTCACAATCAAACGTCAGCACACACCGGTTTGATCAGCTTTGGTGAACCTCTCACAACAAACATTACGAGTGGGGAACAACTCTCACCGCTGAGTGCTATGACCGCAGTTTCCAATTCGAGACATCCGATGCCCTCTCCTCCTACAGCGAGGAAATTAAATCACTCGGAACAGTTACAAAAGGCTTTTTCCATGAGGCAATCTGGTAAGTTACAGTCTCCCAAATGCGCACTTCGGTCTTCATTCCAACTGCAGGGTGGAGGCGCTGAAATGCTGAAAGCTCGCTATTCACCAAGTCCTAAACTGCGACCTTGGAACGAGTCGAGCGAGCACAGTGACAATCGTTCCCCTAGCCCGGCACCTCCCAAGGACCAGGGGAAACTCTACATCGGAAAACTGGGGCCTGGTCCCAAAAGGAGTCCACACGCTCGCATGATTGAAGCTATTGGATTGCAGCGGAATTGGGAAGCCGTTGATTTGCGACCAGTTCCACCCGGAGGATATCAACACCAATTGAAAGCCCAAGTGTTGGCGGGAGGACAGGCTGCTGAAAATACATCGGGTGAAGTAACTAACAATCAGTTGGTTGTAAAATCTCGTATTCTCGGCGTTAACGGAAGAAGGCCTCCTCCTCCTCATACGAAGCAAACGATAAAGAAGGCGACTATTTCAGGTAGCCAGAATACTCAAGAAATCAGTCATGGAGTTGTATTCCAACCTGATAACAGTCGTCAGGAAGACACTATTAAAAACTGGATGACTAATGCACACCCGGAATCACCGAAGAATATCGTTAAAAGGAATCGGCTTCTGAAGTCAAGGGCTCGATTGCAGGGACTAAGTTGTGGATCAGAAGAGCAGCCATCTTCAAGTGCTGCTTTAGTATTCGCATCGGCGGTGCGGACTAAGAGCTCTCCGAAAGAGCTGCAAAGAAAAGTCAAGTCGTCTAATCGGACGAAGCTGTCGGGTGGGATCCAACACAAAAAGAATGTTGTCAATAACAACATCGACAACGACGGTAGCATCAACATCTCTCCTCTGCTAGTCCCCCGACAACCTACCTTCACCTCGTAAGGCTGAGGATCCTTACGTCAATCCAAGTCCAAGTAGTTACACAACTTTCCAAAACGGTCATCGCTTGTTCACTTGAGGGACTGTCTTGATGACAATTTTTTATAGGAGTTTGGTCCTTTTCAGGACCGAAATGTGACTCCTGTTCGAATCGACGATCTGCTGATTGGAGTGGACTGTTGCTTCATATTTATTATTAATCAGAACATAACACAACATGAATTCATCAGAAGAATAGAATGCTACGTAGCTGCTACTCGATAGCAATTATGAGTGTCCCATAAGTCGGTATTAGATCTTAGTATTTACCTTATCTTTAGCTCAGTGTGATTCTGAATAATGGAAAATGAAGAAAATATTTCCACTCAGAGGACGGGTCCGACGTTGTGGCAGAAGGCAATGTCATCGATAGCTGCCAGAGAGAGGAATCTCTCGAGGTCTTGTGTCGTTGTAGATGAAAAACTGGAGACGGAGAAACCAATCCACGAGAAGGATCGACGAGAGTATCCTGTTACAGTTAAGCAAAAGATTCACGCAATCATGGAGCCCGGATCTAAGTATGACATCAACTTCGCGAAGTACTCGAGAAAGATTGCCATGGTCGTTAGCGTTACTGGATTCGTTGCTATCCTGACGAGTGTAATATTCTTCCTCGTCGAATCTTTGCCGCAATTTTACGATACACAGAAGCAGGAGTTCTATGTAGTTGAGACAGTTTGCGTCGTTATATTTACTGTTGAAATAGTCCTCCGTTTTGGGAGCGCTAATAACAGGAAATCCTTTTGCCTCAGCGTCCACAACATAATTGACTTGCTGGCTATTCTTCCATATTATATTGATTTAGTGACAAGTGAGAATGCAATTCAGAATTTGACTTTTCTACGAGCTGTTCGGCTAGTTCGCGTTTTACGAGTTTTTAAACTCGGAAAGTTCTCAGAGTCTCTCCAGTACGTGTTGAAGAGTCTCTCACAGTCTCTGGATGCGCTCTATCTGTTGTTTTTCTTAATTCTGCTTTCGACAATAATGTTTTCATCTGCCATGTACCTCGCTGAGACTTCTGATGCGGAATTTATTAACGGTGAGTGGTTTCATGTGTATTCGAATGGGAGTCGAAAGTCGTCAAAATTTCAGTCCATTCCACACTCGTTCTGGTGGGCACTCGTAACCCTCTGCACAGTTGGCTACGGAGATGCTGTGCCTGAAAGCCCCGGTGGGAAAGTGGTCGCATCTATAACAATGTTGTGCGGGATATTAGTGGTCGCGTTTCCAGTTATTCTAATTGGCGCGCAGTTTAATGAAATAGTGAGCGAGCGAAAAAGAGCCGAAGAGGCAACACAAAAGATTCAGGACATACAAGAACTTCGCGTATTAACAAATAAAGCGATGGTTCGCTTTGTGAAAGAGTTGGGCAGAGGGGCGACTCAAGTCGACGTCGTCAACGCGCCGAGTGAGATATTAACAACCTTTGTGGCGCATGGAATTCGGAAATCTATTTTATCTACTCCAGAGCGCAAGGCTCTACACGCACCTTACGCAGATCCTACTACAAAACATGTACCATTACTGTTAATGGACACATTCACTTATGAACCGTTATTTCGGATTGCCCCACCAACAAAAACAACTCGCGGAGGGGATCTCATGATCCAGTCTACAAGTAATCCTATGCTTTGGGTTATAAACTTCTCACTGATACTCGATACACCTGAAGCACAAGCTGAAGCATTCAAAGCTCTTTGTGATTGTGGATCGCCTTTCAATCAGGTTGGCGTCGACAGCGTCTTCGCCAGGGAAATCATTTCCGTTGGAGTAGAATTCTCTGCTGCTGGTGATGACCTTCCGATAACACTTCTCACGCAGGACATTTACAAACCTCGCGAACATCTCCAAATCTCTCTCTCAACTACCTCAGAAGAAAACGCTAC
This sequence comes from Flectonema sp. DT1601, assembly GCA_964019425.1. Taxonomy (NCBI): domain Eukaryota; phylum Euglenozoa; class Diplonemea; order Diplonemida; family Diplonemidae; genus Flectonema; species Flectonema sp. DT1601. The sequence continues at coordinate 33,555 of OZ025818.1, read as the reverse complement.
AAATCTCGCAAACGATATCCTCCATAACCTCTCACTGCAGCTCTTCGTTACCGTATGTGATTTTGATTTTGTTTTGGAGTTATTTCAAAATAATATTATGAAAAGTACTACAAACAGTGGAAGGATGAATATTGCGATTTTGAAGATGATATTTCCGAAGAAGATTGTGAGACGTCGCACACGATATCACTCGAAGGTCTCGGACTTGGTCCGTTTTCATAAGACTTGTGAATCGTCTTGTGAAGCCATTCGATTGAAGTAATTATTTTATGTTACGAGTGACTAAAAAATAAATTCTTAAAGTTATGTCACAAACACCAGAAGGGAAGTAATGAACTTGTACAACATATGCTGAGATTGAGCATCTTGTCTGTTTCACGTCAGTAATTATTTAGTCTCATGAGCCAGTGCGGAGTCTTTTCCAAGAACCGTCTGATGGATTTGTTATTACTTTGAGTAGTTTATCGATTCGTCTGATCACTACTTTGGTGATGATTTTACTTATCAAATTAGAAATCTACTGTTGATATCTTTATTTAGTTTTCTGTTTGTTATTTACACGTGGAATTCAATTCCAGTGAGCTCGCTCTAATTTTCTTCCAAATTTCGGCGGCTTCTTTATTCAGATTCTGTTTCAGTTTGTCTATTTTATTATGCGTCTTTCTTATTTGTCTATTTCCTTCCTTGATGATGACTGAGTTTCAGTTTTTATCAATTGGTGACACAATTAGAGAAACTTTTTTTAATTATTAATTTCCCGTTCAAAGGAGAAACAGCAGCGAGAGACCTTCAGGTCGATGAGGGCTGTGATAAGATTAAATGTAATTGGGTCTGCTGACGTCTTGTGTCGATTGAAGAGACCAGATGGTGGATTTATTTGGGAGGTCGATCCGTACGAACCAATTGGAACAGAAGTGCAGTTAGACAGACTGAGAAGTCTTTTGGGTGTCTCAAACTTCGTATTGTATGGTGTGCGAGATGGTAAACGAGGAGAACGATTGATAACTGGAGGTACACCTGATCAAAATCAATTAGAAGATGAGGTATGGGTGGAGTACGTGTCAGAAACTATCGCAACTATTCCAATTCATCCCTCTCTGGCATCATTCAAACTCCCGACAATGATTTATATTCGACTCGTGTCGAAATTTACTAAAAGAGGTCAATTGAAAATGAGAATTTTACTGCTGACAACAAAAAGCGTTTACTTACTTCACCCATCTGGCCACACTGCGAGGTGGCTTCGCTACACTGAGATTGAAGAAGTTATTTGCAAACCTTACCACAGTGGGGATTATATTTTAGTGCGAGCAACTCCTCCGCAGCACGACTTCATGTTTTCACTGGTCGATAATCGAGTAAATATCCCTGTGCATACAACTGGTGATGAACTTACATTAATATTTCACAAGTCCGGGTGTAAAGTGCTTCCTTGGACTCATGATTTGGCCTCCTTAAAGTCACAAGCCCGTCTTCTTAAACACAAAGGTTACATAAAACCGATGGAAAAGTTAAAGGCTCTTGGCAGAGCACCTCTTGACAACACCGTTCCTTCGACGTTGCCTGAAAATGCAGCAAATCCGACAGTCCCGACGGGTGGTGGTGGACTCAACAGAACTGATGTTGAAGCCATTAGAGGAGCAGCAATAGAACCTGTCACTAAATCAATTACTCAACAATCTAATCAATTAGATTCAGTACTGTCAGAGATAAAAGGATTGAAACAGGAAAACGTTGAAATCCAAAAAGAGTTGAGGAGTGCTAGAGAGAATGAAGCAGCCAATTTAAATCGACAGAATTTAGAATTCGCGAAGAAGATTTTGGAGGCAACGAAGACTCTTCGGAGCGAAAATACAAAGGTAACATCCCCACCGTCTATCACGTCGCCTCCCGAGATGCCGACGACGCTGCGAAAGGAGAGCAGACCACCTCAGTCACCTGAGCCTTCTCAAAAGGAACCACGTCGAGGGATATTCCGAGCACTTCTCGTTGCTGTCACGTTGAACGGCGAGTTTAAAGGAAATTCACATGCAGTGGAAACTAGTCTTCAGTTTCTAAAGAATACTGGTAGACCAGCTATTGAGGTGCTTTCTGATGCGGGAGAGAATCGCTTGCCTACGCGTGTGGAAGTTTTGCGAGCTTTCGACTGGCTACTTGCTGGTGCTTCTGAAGGGGATTCTGTTTGGTGCACAATTGCCGCCCCCTCGAAGTCACCAGAAGAGTTGATGTGTTCTGACAACTCAATTATATCAATCTCTGACCTGACGGAATATTTATTATCAAAAGTACCAGATGGTGTTAGGTTAACTCTACTGTTAGACTGCATCCCACCACTCAGACCATTCTTACCATATGGTCTCGCAGACACAGATGAACCTTTACTAATTGATAAGGGCCGCGACTTAAATTTAAATCTGCAGTCCGAAATAGTTATCTTCAGTGCTATCGCTTCTGAAGCTTCTACTGACAGTCGGATGTTACTTTCTGGTCTGCTGACGGAAACTTACCTCTCATCGCTGATGAGCGTCAGCTCTTCGATAACTTACAAGTCTCTGATCAGTTCTGTTTTTGAATCGTTCAGTAGGAAAACAACAAGCAGCCAGTTTTATCCTACGATCACTAGCAATTTCGTACTTTCACACGATTCCCCCGTCCTGCTGCTCCCAAAGCCGCTTCCAACTCCAATTCCTTCTCCTGGAGTTGGGTACAGTGGCGGGTCCATACGAGGCGGATCCGCTTCTCCGCAACCCCAACATCTCTCATATTCTGCCAAAAGCACTCTTTCGATCCCTCTCGCTGCTCCATTCGTCAGAATTAACGAATCGGCTCCTCCTTCCACTAGATTGTCGGCTGCTATCGCTGATGATGAGTTTTGGAGAAACCTCGTGACGCACTCATTCAAAGAGCCGACTGCTTCGGAACCTCCCTACGCACATCTTCCGTCGTTGCATACGGGTAAGGTACGTCGTGTTAATGTTTTTTTAGTAAAGTAAAAGATATAATAACTGGGCAGTGGGTTCAGCAATTAATTAACCAAACAGGAAATACTATTGAACAAGCACTACGTTGCTGCATTCGAAATGCAGTGGGTGCAGCATCATCGTCTCACAATCTGTATTGAAGCACTTGGCGGAAGGTTTGAATTTCGATTTCAATTTATTTTGCCGTAGTTAAAACGATTGGTGAGCGATAGCTAAATTTAAAAAATAAACCAGGCACACCACCCAGTTACTACAATTTAAAGCTGCGCAAGACCTCTGGAACTACCTCAAGGGGGCCATTCACGAACTCCTCGGACAACGAGCTGTTCAAAAGTTGTTGTATCCGCATGCTAAGTATGTTGTAATTTGTTTTACTCTCATAAGTAACTTAACAATTGAATAGAATTAAATTAAACTAATAACAGGGATGCGTCACGACCAAACAATCTCTGTGTTACAGTTGATATACCTGGAGAAGAAGAGATATGCTGCAATGATCAGGATTGGGATCAAGCAGTATCTCAGTGGGAGTCAGATATCGGTTTTACTTTCACTAGAAAGACGTTGCCGGTACCATTGATGCCGCCTTTTAAGTTAGAAGATCGTGAATGCTACACAAGAGAACGAAGTATCTCAGATTACATTAAATCAGAACTCTCACCTCGCAGAGACGGAGATCCTAAAAGTGTTTGGTTCCACTTTGATACGGATTTTGTATCAAATCTTGCTTATCATTGTCGTATAATGCCAGGCGCAAGACAAGCTCCACTCTATGTTGTTGAGGACTCAACGAGAACACATCCGCTGTTAGTTAATCAGCAGTTCCTCAGTCGATATGTCACCTGCTGGAGTCAGGTTCATAATATCGTAGTTTGGGTTCACAGTACTAGAAACTCAACTCTTGTCGCAAAGTGTCGAGTAACTCCAGACTTCTGGTCATTTTTACTCGCAAAATCCCCTTCAGCGCAGTCATCTATGGGAGGGGAGCACATCAATACCGGGAAGGGGAAAATGTGTCGAATGATGCTGACGATTACTTGCTCTGTAAGTAGCGATAGTTTAGAGATCTGGGACGGTGTTTGGTGCTCGCTGATCTACGACTGGGAGAGTGCCCTGCCGAATGCATTCCCTCCATGGTCTCCCAGGAGAACAAGGGAACGTCAAGGAACTATTCCGCAAGATATCAGTCTCTAGATACTGTTGCCTGTCATCGTTAACAATTAGATTTCTTTTGTGAGTGAATTTGTTATTATTTATGTTCGTGAGAGTTCTCCATCAAACTCGCATATCCAACACCAGATTGGTACGTGACAGTCGGATTGGAAATGATTTCCTGCTGTGCTCACCAAACTACAGGAAGAACCATCAGATTCAACGATGGGCACACTTACTGTAGTTTATTGTATCTTTTTATTCCCTTTTATGTATCATCCCATTACTGTTGTGACAATATTAGACACAACCTATATTTAGATCGTTGGCAACAAGATTTATTTCAAAACAGCAAACTATGTCTTCAAAAGGTGCAGGAATGGTTTCATAAGTATTCTTCTTTTCGACTACTATTTCACCCAACAGTACATCAATTTGATGAACTATTACGAAGGGATGGATGCTGAGAGGAATCTAAACACTCAGATCGATTTAAATACGACGTTGTTACAACGCTTACATGAAATCGAGCAAACTCAATTAGCAGAACAGGCGAGTACTTCAGAACGAGAAGCGATGTTAAAAGAGACTAGAGAATTATTAAATTCCCTCAACAACGAGAATAGCGACCTTCGAGAAGAGCTCCTCGTAGTTAGGAAGCAAATTATCGCACTTGAAGAAGAAACTAATTCTGCCAGAGGTGAACGTGATACGGCTGAAGGTAACCTGAAGCAGCTTAATTTCAATTTGTTGTATCAAATGAAAGAAAAAAACCTCCTCGTAGATAATCTCTCAAAGGAAGTAGAGTCGAAGGAAAAGCGTGAGAAGGAGGTATCTAACAGCGTGGAACTCCTAGCATCTCAACTGCATCAGGTGACGAAGGAGAGAGATACTTCGAAAACTGAACTTTCTGAAGTGCGATCGACACTCGTAACACTCGAAGAGCAGTGCGATGCTGTCATTTTGAAGTACGAAACCCACTCGCCCAGCAGACAACGAAGTGGATCTGTCAACCAGCAATTGGATTCGCTGCTTCAGAATTTAATAAATCGAATTCACTCCCTCGAAGAGATGGTTCGACAGGGAAGTCAGACAACAGAAGCATCCACTCATCGGACGAAAACATTAACAACTCGACTGGAGACTGTTGAGGAGGCGTATACTCAAAGTAGAAATCACGCTGAAACACTTCTTCGAGAAAAGAATGAAAACGCTGCTGCTAACGATCGGCTTTTGGAAGAAACTCGCGAAACATCGCATGGACTCGCCTTGGAACTTTTAAAGTGCAGACAAGAGTTTGTCCTTGCTGGAGAAGAAGCAGATCGTAACCTCGCTTATTATAAGTCAGTACTTAATTCACTTGTTCAGGATTTGTTAATTGTTGAAAGCCACTGTGATAAGGCTGCTATCCAAGTTGGTAGCCAGCAAGTTACAATTTCACAACTACAAGACTGTTGCAACGATAACGAAGTCTTAAGGATACTGAGATCAACGCAACAGGCTTCTAAACAGCATCATTCTGACAAGGATCAACTTTCGCGCAATCTTCTCCAATTAGAGGAACGAATAAACGTGGAAAAGACGAAGTCTTCTCAGGCAGAAGGGAAGTTAGCGTTCGTTACGTCGCAGTCTGGTCAGGCGCAACACGAAATAAATTTACTGCACAACACAATTTCTCAGCTTACTTCAGAAAACAAATCCTTGGAATACAAATTATTGCATGACGAGGATAAAATGAATCTCAGAGAGCAACTAATTCAACACCGACAGCATTCTACTGATCTCCAGAGTGAGATTAGCCGCCTTCAGAGAAATGAAGACCATGTTAGGCGGTCGGAAGTCCGCATTCAGCAACTTCAGGATTCGATTACAAAACTCACAAAACAACTTCAAAAGAGTAAGGAAGTAAATGAGGTAATTACCGAACAGCGAAACGTTTTTAAATCTGAGAATGAATCCCTCAAAAAAGAAGTCGATGTCAAACTTGAAGCACTACGAACCCGAACGGTGAAGACTCTCGCTGAGTCACCTCATAAACGAGGCGTTCCTGCTTCATCACAAGATGGACGCAATCAGCAACAACAATCCAAACACGCTGTCTACACGAGACGCGTTCCTCCGACACCTCCTGGGGGAGGTTTTCCGCAGCAATTTGCATTTAATTACCAACAGCAGCAACAACCTCTGAAGAATGAGTATGCAGCATCTGGCTACGGAAGCGCTGCCTCTATTCCTTCTCTATCTCCGTCACCGTCTCCTGCTCGGACTGATGTTGCTCCCCCTCCTAGTACACCGCCATTTGCGAAAGTGACTTCAAATCCTCAGCAACTACAACACCAGCAGCTAACTTTTTCATCTCCAACTCCAACACGTTCTTCACCTCAAGCGGTCACGCAATTCACCCAGGGTCTGTCGTCTTCTCCGACACATCGGCGGACTGGCAGCAGCCAGAAGTCTTCTCCAACAGCATCGGAAGGTAAATTAAAGCTTCAAACTGGTAGTCAGAAATATCCGCAACAAATGTTTCCTCTTTCTTACACTCTTGAAGGGGGTCAGGCAGCAGATGATACGGACGAGTCTTTTCGTATTCAAATGAAAGAACTTGATGAGTACAGCAGGGCACAACAACAACTCGAAGCTCGACTGATGTCTACACTGCAGGAAATGAAGGCGACATCAGGATGAAAGTTCGACTAATGTTTTGAGTGCCCAGGGAAGGAAATTCCGACCGCAGTTGCTTATCAGACATCAGCGTTCACTTTGCTTCCTATTCTTCTCATCGATTGATGTTAGTTAGAATGCTATTTGGAGCGACGTAGCAATACAAATTCTTTTTCTCTCGGCTGATGAGCGATGCTGTTGAATTTAAAATGGAGTGTTTGCTCTATTAGCCCAGAAACTTCTTTTACGTTTGTTAGATTTCAGTTAGACAGAGTCACATGACCAAACATTATTTATTATTCGACAAGTTAGACTCGTTTGTTACTTCTATTTCCTGTTGAGCAACAGAAGTTATTAGTTTTGTTCTTTCAAAAGCAACACTGTACCTCATGATGATGAATGTGGTGCTAGCCAGATATGAGGTCAGACAAGAGCCAGTTAAATTATAGATCGAGGATACACTCCACTCAATAGGAAGGGAAGGTAACTTTCGTTCGCTTTACGAACTAATTATGAAACCATATTTGTTGTTTAGGTTGGCAATAATAAAATGTCGTGGCTTAATTGAAAATGTTAAGAAGTACTCCACTCCGATGATTAGCATATCGGGACCCGTGAGGCCTACGGTCGAGAATTCTGTGAGTCACTTGAGGCTTTGGAATGTTCCCATTTTTCAATGTGAGAGGGACATCCGTAATATTATTGAGGCTGCTCTGCAAAATAGCGGATTTCAAGTTCGAGAAGTTGAAGTCACACTAATGCGGGTTCTGAAAACGGTTTCAAGAAATAAGAAACAACAAGTTGGCGGTAATAGTGGGCAGAGCCCGCACTGTGGTGGTAGCGCAACCGTAAACGGGAAGATTGCCTTCGGGAGTGAAGATAATATTAGATTCTGTTTGAATGAGAAGCAGCTCTTTCGCGCAGAAGTATCTACGCAGGTAAACCCGCAACTACCAGAAAGTAGTAGGAAGCCGGTGCAAACTTTGTTTTGCAAATTATTTTATTATTCGCATTCCCATGAACATCCATTTTCAATGACTTCCCTATTAGAACTTCTGCAGCGAAGACTACAAGGCAGTACGAGACTTATAACTCACTTGGTCACAATGAGAAGACCAGGACGGGACATCAAAATTAGAAACGTTCTCAGCACAGACTTCATGATCGAGTGCTCCACACCAGAAGCAGCAGCGTGGATTAGGTCGGAGATTCACGACAGCACTTATCGATGTTGTGATGATATTGATTGCATTCAAATAATGACCTCTTACTACACAACTGATGGTTCCTCAACGAGTTATAAACCAATTCTCCTGAATGACAATCCACAGCGGCGGATCGACAACTCCAGGGCGGTGTCAGCAGCTCTAACGCCGCCTCCCTTTATGATACCTCCCGATATTCAGAAACTTGCTGAATCTGCTTGCACACTCGCTTGCAAGTTTGGAAACATCCCTGAAGAACAGGTGCCCTACATTTTACTCGGTGCTCTCGCTTTTCAGGAGCAGGTTGAAGCTCTCAAGTCTGGATTTCATTGACCTGCTTCAACAACTTCCTCAGAAATAGTTCTAAGCAATGACTCTGTCGGCTGTTTTATAATAAAATAATTAATGATTTCCTTGCTGTTAATGTATTAATAAAAGTATTTTATTTTTGTTTAGTGCCACCTGTACGATATTCGTTTCCCACGAACAGGAAGGATATGGAACGGGCTACTACCTCCGAATTTGTTGTCGAAGGTGCGACGTACTTCCTTGAATTTAAGATAGACTGGGAGCGCATAGATATGATGATTGTCGTTGGTGAGGATCTGAGTTGTTACTTTGTTTCTAATACGCTGTCAGGCATGAGACCATCAGGATTCAAATTACACTCTTACAGAGAGTTATTGAAAAAGGCACTGGGTACGCAAGACAACGAAGAGAAGAATTATGCTTACGAAATTAAAAAGGGTAAGCGGACGGTGGACTTTGCAATTCGATTTAAAATGAAGAGTGGTGCCAGCAAAGACGGTGGGAAGGAGATCTTTCTGACAGGTGCATCACTCTCCCTTACTAAAGTGCCAGACAGAATCTCAACAATCGCAGAGTACATCAGACGACAGGCTATTACTTCTGGATTGCTTTCAAATTTGAAACAAGAAAACAAAAACTTAGATTCCGAACGAAATAAGTACCGCCATTTGGCGGAAACTGCAGAAACAGCGAGACTTGCTTCTGAACAAAGTTTACTACAGTCGTGTGTGAAGGTTGTTAACGAAAAGAAAATCAAATTAAAATCGTTAATATCGGAAGCAGAAACACTGGAAACTGAAAACTCTGAATTAAAGAACGAAATATTTCAGAGAGATGGAACTATTGCTAGCCTAAAGAAGCAGCTCGAAAATCAGCAGAAGAACATTGATATGCTTGCTCTCAAAAAGCAGGACCAGCTACAACAGCAGGCCTGTGTACAGCCGCCACTACCTCCAAAGCCAAAGCTGTTAGATGACTCAGCTCAGGACACGTATCCAGATTTCAATGTTGTTAATAACGCGCCATCAACACCTGTCAGTTTGTTCAATCCATCTGCACCTCAACTAGAACGCAGCTTTTCTGACAACTCAAAAGGAAGTGGGGGATCGCGGCTTACAAACACCTGTTCAGTCTCTCGGCTTCACAAAAGGCATAAACCTGACATAAATGATGACCCGAATTGCGTCACTGCTCGCGAGTTGCTCGAAGACTCTGATTAGTCGATTGCTTTGTGCAGGTAGGTTCTTCAATCTATTCTCAAGACTATAAATAGCGATGAAGCCAAAGCTTTATTTAGCCATTTTTAATATCTACTTCATTAGGTTAACCGTAAACCGAATTTAAAAGAAATGAAATAATTTTGCTTCAGTTCCAACAAGCTTGTACATATTCATTTCATCTTAAATATATAGTTTACAAGATGGACTACAGGGGACCGTTAACGTATTGCGGCAAATGTAGCAGAGCTGAATTCATAACTACCACGAGGGATGGTGACCCTTGTGAAACTGATGTCCTGCGATCAAGTGTACCGCGTGTAGTGAAGGAAGATTGCAACGACTGTTATTGCGATGTGTTGGGCGTCTCTTCCCACAAGGTAGCTGGCCATCAGCGATTGGCGGTGAGGGGGCCTCCGGGAAGGGGGACAGTTAGTACGCTTGATAGGGCTAAGGACAGGGCTCTACTGGGAAGCTGTAGTATGAGGCTGCGAGAAGACTTGATCACTGTTGGATGGTTGAACCCTGGCAAGGGTCCTTCTCAGGGTCGAAGTCGCGAAGGGCTTATAAACGAGATTCATGGAATAATTAAGTCGGAGATCACAGCCTGTCGGAGCAAGTCACTTGGTACCATGTGCCCCTCATTGCGGATAACGCCGTGCAATCGAAGGTTTATCATTTCTGAGAGGGTTGCCACCACAAAAACCCTATTACATTGTCCCACATGTGACTACTTTGTTTGCTATGTTTGTGGAGAGAAGGATGAATTTTGCTTGAAAGCTGGTGTTTGCCCTGAATTTCTGACAGATCACTCCGCCCTCACAAATGATATTCCTCAATGCATTGCAACTTTTCACCGTCTTCGTCTCATTCGCAGCTTAGTCGCTGCTCGAGTTTCTCTCGGGACCGAAATTTTTGATATGATAACGAAATACTATCCAGCGCTCCTCGCTGTGACGGGTGTTGAACACTCGGAATTAGTTGCATATGTGGAGTCCCCTCCCGTTGCGATCCATAGAACAGATGCAACTATCAAATATCGTTTACCCTGACTGAATGGTTCTCATTAGTGCATTTCTATGCACTTCTTCTATAGTGGGTTTTGAAAGTCGTTTCCTCAATTCACTTTTAATCAGATCACAATGAAATAACGGGGGTGAAGATGTCACTACCGCATTGTCAAATCCGTTCCCTTGACTGCTGTTTCGAGTGGAATCTCATTGGTCCATTCATGCGCGTCTTTAATTAGAAGACGAGGCATTTGGCTATATGTTGTAATTGTGTGGTTCGGCTCTACTCTGTTCCAATTACAATTGTGATGTGAGAGTCTAATATTGAATGAACATACCCATGCTTGTTGTCGTTTCATTTCCCCACACAGATAGCCCCAGCAAAAAAGAGCTATGGAATCAACCCATACCAGACAATGTTTGGCAATGTATATTCACACACGTTTCCCACAGGCAACACCACCCCAAAAAAACCAAAAAAAAAAACCATGACGTCTTCGTCAGAGCCAGAGTTAAGTTTCGAACAGTTTAAGGTATACCTTTACTTTTCTTTCTTATGCATTCTTAACATCTCAAATCTAACACATACCCACACAGAAACAACCCCGTGAAATCGTTGCGGATATTTTGAAAAACGTTAGCGAAGAAGACTTGCAGAAGAAATTATCGAACCCTCGTGTTCTTGTTTCTTCATCTGGATCGGAATGGGTCTATCAAGAGAATGGGGGATTCAAAGAAAAGCTTTGTAAGACGTTCGTTAACAACCTAAATAAGTTTAACGGCAAGGAGCAATTAGATAAGAATAGCAGTCCTATACCCCTTCTTGTTGGTGGCTTTGGCGAGGGCAAGAGTCGGGCACTTCAGGAAGCGCCGAAGATGCTGAAGAAACTGGCGGAAGATGCCAAGACATTCAGCCAAGTGTTGGTGTTCCAAGTAACCTTTGAGGATGGGACACCACCGGACATGAAATTGGATGCTAGAGAGCAAGTCCCACTGCGGATCCTTTACCACCTTTCTGATCAGACTGTCGATTATAGACAATTCGAGGCCTCTTATGGAAATAAAGGGCTGACCCTTGGTGATGTACTGGATCACCTGGCAAAAGACAACGGCAAGCCATCAGCTGTGTTACTGATGATTGATGGCTTCCATAACTTGGATGAGAACCCCATTGAACTACCTACAGACAACCCTCTCCGCACATTTCTTTGCAACGTTGTGATCGGCGAATACATTTTGGGACAACGGGATTTCATCTTCCCGCTGTGTTCCTGCACTGCACATATTACTGCCATCCAAGCTCTACAGCAATCCGGCGGCGAGAGAGCATGGATTCCTCTGCCAAAGCTAATTACTGTCCCTGAAATACGAATCACGAGGAAGCCCACACATTCACCAAGCTCATCCTTGCTCGGACACCAGAAGCCCACTGCAATGAAGCGGAAAGAAGCACCCCCCGCAAAATCCCAGCTCAACAAGAGGCCGAAGTAGACAACACTCACCCGCAAACCCGCACATACAGAAGTTATTCTCTCACATTTTCGTTTTTGGAACACTAAGCAGGACGGAAAAAGCTAGCTTGGAACCCGCAAACCCGCACTAGAGATACCCGTCCAGGCTCGCTTCGCTCGCGCAAAGTTATTTATTTTTTGTTTTTCTGAATTAAGCTTGTTTTTCCTTTGCCTAAGCATGCAAAACGATTTAAACGATGGCTAGGTAATAGTGGATATGTGGCTTATTTCAAGTTGCCCATTTTTATCTTTCTGAACAACCTTATTTTACAACCAAGTCATTTTCATTTCCTGTCAGGCTTTTTGGCCTTTAAACTTTTGGGGCATCCCTTCTGTTGTTCTTTCTCTCAGTTAATTTTAGTTTTCTCTGTTTCATTCAGCTTTTTCTTAGCAAACGCAAACCGAACTTAAAAACAAATAAACTTCTGCCAAACTTCTCCTCTTTCTCAGTATTTCAAGCAACCCATTTCGATCTCCTTGATGTAATACTTCTGCTTTGCTTTCTGCTTACTTTTGGGAGGGCTTCATCGTCAACGCTTTTCTTTTTTGAGGCTTTTGTCGTTGTTTTGTTAGCTTCTGTCCCACCCAGCTCTTAGGCAGCATACATAGTAGCCCCAATTTTTCTCCTTGGAACCCAAGAAATCCCCAATACTGGTAATAAAATAAAAAAGCCCACGGTAGCCCCCATTTTCCTTGGAACCCAAAAAATCCCCAATACATGGTAATAATATAAAACGAGAGATAATAATAATAATAATAATAATAATAATACTAATAATGATAATGATAATGATAATGATAATATTGTACTTTTGTATAGGTACTGTATTGTAATAACGCGATTGTTTTGCAATGTAATCAGTTCACTTTCACATTTCAATTGAATTCCCCAAATGACCTTCCCGGCGCAACATTTCTTTATTTTCTTTTTTTTAAATAATTTTTATAAACACTTTCTTTTCGTTGATTTCGTACCTTTCTTTTAAAGTCTAGCGAATGGCATTCCTTCCGTGTGGTGATTCCCCTGAACGCACAAACAAATACGCCTTGCGTGTCGGGGTCGGGGGGGGGGGGGGAAAGGTTTTGCCGCTGACTTTAGGTTATTAATTTGTTGTTTGTTCTGTTAGTTTGTTTGCAATCATTCTTACTTCTTTTTGTTATCAGAAAGGACATGTCACAAGTGATGTGGTGGAGAGGAAGTGGGGGGGAGAGTAAGTTAAGTGGAAAATGGTACCACTTGCCGTGTGATGGAAGGAGGGATCGTTGAGAGGGCTTTGCGGTGATGGTGACATGAGAGGGTGTTTGCAATTTTGTAACTTTTGTATATTTTTCAATTTTTTTAAACAGGAGCTGAACTTATGATGAGGTGAGCAGAAGCTTCACTAAACCTCCTCTCGGTGTGTGTGTGTATGCATGTATGTGTTGTGTGTTGTGTATTGTTTGTTGAAACTCTGACGAGTTCTCATTACCCTTTGTGTGTGTGTTGTGTGTTCATATGTGTAGTTTGAGTGCTCGTGTGTCTGTGTCAGATGTTTCTGTGAAACTATTTCTTTTGCCTTCCTTGATTTTACTGTACTTGTTCTTCGTGTTGTGATTTGTGGTGAAGTTGTGTTGTGTTTGTGTTGGAATTAAGTGTCGTGTTGTTTAACTCTGATGAGTTCTTATTGTGGTTTGAGTGCTCGTGATTTTTGCACGTGTTTCGTTTTTGAGTGCCTTTGTTTTTTATACCTTTCTTAACTTTGTTTTGTGTACCATTCTTTACTTTGTTTTGTATACCATTCTTTACTTTGTTTTGTATACCTTTCTTTACTTTGTTTTGGATACCTTTCTTTATTTGTTTCCGCGGGAGGGAAGGCACACGCTGCCGATCCCCCCGCTCCAATGTTGTTCTCGTTGATGTTGTGGATGTGATGGTCCAGTCTGCTGTCTTTTTTTTTTTTTTCCCCCTTCTCTTTTCTCTCACTCTCTCGCGGTGGCAAGTGCTCTGGTCTTTTGAGAGGCTGGGAAAAAGGAAAACCAGTTTTGCTGATTTTCACCCCTTTTTTTTTGTTTTTACTGCGAGAGAGACGGAACGAGAGATACAGAGAGAGAGAGAGAGAGAGAGAGAGAGAGAGACAATGCAAAGAAAACAAAACTGACCTTTTACGTATTGAGAGAGAGAGAGAGAGGAAAAAAAGAAAAACAATTTCACCCTGGTTTTGTTTGTGCTGCTCCTCGATCATAGGGATACTCTTGCGGCAGTTGCCGAGTATCCCGTAAAAACTACCACAACAAAAACAACAACAACATTTACCAACTCGATTCTCACTTCCTGTTCCTTGGTGAATTTTAGCAAAAGCTGACCAACTCGACTCACGCAGCAGCTGCAGTTCCTCGCCGAGACGGAACCAGCCTCAATGATCCGAGTTGAGCGCCCACTCAGTTGGTCATCGGAGTGTAGTTATCAGCGGATTTCCTGGTTTCTCGCACAGAGAGCTAGGTTTCCCAACATAGCAACGCTTGTGGCAAAACTTGTCGTGGGAGGCTACTCGGGATTGGAGGTTGGCAGGTAAATGGGGGAAGCGAATGAAGAGAGGAGGAGACGCACGAGAGAGAATGGCAATATGTATGCGAGTGAGCCAGCTGCTGCTGCTGTGATTTGATTGGTATTTTTGCTAAGCAGTGTTTTCTTGCTCTGTGAACTGTTTTTGATGTTCAGGACGTGTTCATATTACTGAGGAAGGAGCCACCATCTGAGATCATGATCATGATGATGATGGTAGTGGTGGTGGTGGTGGTGTGCGGTTAATCTCTAATTTTGGTAAATGAAATTCAATCTTTTTGTATGTTTTGCAGCAATATACTTATCGTCTCTCTCTCTCTCTGACATTTTCGATTTAGAAAAAGTAAAATCCTGTGATCAGTACTGCTTTCATTCGTCATTCATGTGGGTTGTTGTTGTTGTCTTGTCTTTTTTCTTCTTTTTTTTTTGTGCCTGCCGTCGTTGTCGTTGTCGTTGTGGTTGTCGTTGTGATGACGGCCTCACGGCAGTTACAAGTCTTCAGGAGTGGGGGGTTGTGTGATTCCTTCTTCACGCAGGAGTCACGCCCCCCTGGTGAGAAATAATAATAATAAAACTAACAATGATAATGATAATATTGTACTTTTGTATAGGTACTGTATTGTAATAACGCGATTGTTTTGCAATGTAATCAGTTCACTTTCACATTTCAATTGAATTCCCCAAATGACCTTCCCGGCGCAACATTTCTTTATTTTCTTTTTTTTAAATAATTTTTATAAACACTTTCTTTTCGTTGATTTCGTACCTTTCTTTTAAAGTCTAGCGAATGGCATTCCTTCCGTGTGGTGATTCCCCTGAACGCACAAACAAATACGCCTTGCGTGTCGGGGTCGGGGGGGGGGGGGGGGGGGTACAAGCATCGATTTTACGGAGATTTTGGGCACTTTCGGTTTTTTTCCGGAGAACAAGTTTTTTGGGCACCCAAATTATGAAAACTGCAACATATACCCCAAAAATGGGGATTGCGATCCAAAGAAACAGTTCTTCGGCACTTTAGAGCAAGTCTTTGAAAAATCTCAAAAAGTGTGGACCGTGTGGTACCTGAGGGGGGTGAAAACAAGGGGTGTGTTAGGAGGGCTCACAAAAATTATAAGTAATTCCGTGCATTGAGCAATCCATAACAGGGTTTCCCTCTGAGTTGAGTGGGGAATGAAATGGGAACTCAATTTTTATTTTTATCGACCTGATTTGAACCTTAATTATATGCTACACGAGACCCGGCGTGTTAATTCCCCGTTGTCCGATGTTTAGGCTACTGGCCTTCTCTTGAACATCCCATGTGCTCAGGTTTCGAAATTCGGCCCGAAGCTGTGCTTCTTTCTGTACAAGATAGACAGAGGACCAATCCTTGGATGCGGATGGCAGATTAGCATTAGGCCTTGCTGTCTAGAGGTCTTCCCCGTGAGGACGGGGTGGTACGTTCAGCCCCTGTGGCGCCTCCTGTTATGCCTCTTCTTGCCAATCTGAAGAGGGTCGGTAGTCCTGCGTTGATGTGGTAGCCATTGGAAGCCCGTGTGCCTCTGGAATATGTTGTACGTTATCAGTAGGGCAACATTCACGCCACTGGTTCCATCAGTTGACTAAGAACTATCAACAGCACTGAATAACCTCCCCATCCCTTGAGGGGTGCCACTACAGC
Organism: Flectonema sp. DT1601; assembly: GCA_964019425.1. Lineage (NCBI taxonomy): Eukaryota > Euglenozoa > Diplonemea > Diplonemida > Diplonemidae > Flectonema > Flectonema sp. DT1601. Next base: position 17,307 of record OZ025818.1, on the reverse strand, counting down.
TGTCTTGAGGCTTATCCCTGTTTGGGGTACAGACGTAGCGCTTTGTTTATTCTGTGAGCCTTCTGTGATCACGATTCAGATACTGGACGTTTTTGGACCCCTTTCTCACGCGTATCTTGCTTCTGACTGTCCAAGTGCTGTTGAGTGACTTCAGGGATGTCTCGGGAGGTGTTTTCATGCACCCTGGGATCAATGCTCTCCTCCGCAGAATGACTTTGTGAGTTGCCCTGCAGAACATCGTTTTCAGCTGCGTTATCCTGCCCGTGAGCCTCGTGACCTCAAGCATGGCCGGGCGAGAGCGATGCTCTCTTTCGTGGCGTGGAAACTGATACGGAAATGGTATATTAGCACACTGCGTGCACAGGGGCACACCATGACTCACCTCTTCTCATTGTAAAAAAAAATTATTTGAAGGTGCATTTCACAGGCCTCAAAATTGGACCCCCAGGTACCACACGGTCCACACTTTTTGAGATTTTTCATTCCTTTGCCGAAATCAGCCAAATCGAGGTTTTTTCGGCCCCGAAATCACATTTTTGGGGGTTCTGATGGGGTCCTGGGTATTTTTTGCCCCCGGGAAGGTTACATTTACCAAAATTCGGAAAAAGTACTTTATCGGGTTTGAGCTTTATGGCCAGTTCCTACGGTTCGTCCCCTACCCACTTCTTGTGGGTGGGGGGCACTACCCGGATGTGAATTTGATGCAGGGTCTTTGTAAGGTACTAGTGATTCTGGATTCTGTGGGTAAGAATTCTGTGGCATTTTCCTTCCACTTTCTTCCACTTTCTTCAACCAGCTTCCCCAGCCAAAATTCCTTACGGAGTTTTGTTCTTCGGGGGAAATGGGGGGGGGGGGGGAGAGGGGAGTGGGGGGGGGGGGGTCACACAATTTTTACCCCCAGATCCGGGGGGGGGGGGTGTGCCCAATATAGGGGGGTAGTAGTCTTGGACCACTGCCTACTATATTGCTTGGACAACCCCTACTTACTGGTAACTTACTTAGGCATGGGACACAGTTACTAAGGCGAGACAACTTTCATAAGGCATTTCAATGGAGGACGCAGTCGGTCATGGAAGTCATAACCAACTTAGTTAATTATGTGACTCGTCTACTGACACGGCTAACATAGCTGGCTAAGCTTCGTCTCGGTGCGGAGCCCCTGAAGAACCTCAGGGAACTTTTAGGGCAGCCACGCTATGCTGAGGACAGTCACGGTAGTGGTCTGAAGACTACTCATCGTGCATGGTTTCATTACACCCGGCCTTGTGCTAGTGCATTAGAACCATCGAGGACAAATCTCTTTACGGATTCGTTCCAGGCAGTAGTTATCAGACTCGTCTGAGCTACACACATGCCAATGTATTCTGGAAGGCACGATGGTGAAAACCATCACAAGTTCTATAGAGAAGCTGCTGCTGACCGAAAGGTTTGGTGGTGACTGCCTCTATCAGAACTGCGGAAAAAAAGAGACAACCAACGTCTTGATGCTTTCAACTCTCGGGTGCGTACTTTCGGGTACTCCCTGTTGGTTAGAGTAACAAGAAACCTGGTTGATCCTGCCAGTAGTCATATGCTTGTTTCAAGGATTAAGCCATGCAAGTCTCAGAGTAAATGGATCACATTGGGTCTGCAGACGGCTCATTAAATCAGCCATAATCTACGCGGGGAAAATGCCTTACGGCGTTCAGTTGGATAACAATGGTAACTCCATTGCTAATACATGTCCGAAAAGTCCAACACAGTTACTTCTTTTGATTAAACCCTTGGGAATGTGGTGGATGCAGTTGACCGAAACAGGAACCAACGCTTTCACGAGCAGCGGTGAGTGGATGAAACAGGTCAACCGAGCGATAGCGCACACCCTTGAGGTGGTGCAAGCCCGCAAGAGTATCTGCCCTATCAGCTTTTGACGGTAGTGTAGTGGACTACCGTGGCTGTAACGGGTAACGGGGAATTAGGGTTCGATTCCGGAGAGGGAGCCTGAGAAACGGCTACCACATCTAAGGATGGCAGCAGGCGCGCAAATTGCCCAATAGCAACAAATTTAGCTGAGGCAGCGAAGAGGAATAGTAACTTCAAGTGCTTTTGCATTCTGAAGATTGCAATGGATGATATTTAAATCTGTCAGTGAGTATCAATTGGTGGACAAGTCTGGTGCCAGCACCCGCGGTAATTCCAGCACCAATAGCGTATATTAATGCTGCTGCTGTTAAAAAGCTCGTAGTTGGATCCAGAGTACAAGTTACATCGGGCTTCCTCAGTTGTAGCTCCCGTACTGGGGGTTATGATTGTTGAAGATTACAACCCGTTGTATCAAGACTTGTGCTCTATTAATGGTGGTAATGGAGCCCTGCTATTAGGCTCCTTCATTGGGGCTGAACGCGCTTACGTGTTAACCATACGCATACGGGTCGACCACCGAAGTTACTGTGAACAAACCAGCGTGTCCAAAGCAGGCGTTCGTCTTGTATGATAAAGCATGGAATAACAAGGGATCGATTCTCTCGGTCATTTTTGTTGGTTCTTAACCCGAGAAGGAATAATTTAAGGTAAGGCTCCAAAACTGACACTCGTGCCAGCGAGGACCTTGCCCCAGCGGGATCAATAGGGACTGCCGGGGTCGTACGTACTCCCACGTCAGAGGTGAAATTCTTAGATCGTGGGAAGACGAACTTCTGCGAAAGCATTCGACAAGAATGTCTTCATTAATCAAGAACGAGAGTGTGGGGATCGAAGATGATCAGATACCGTCGTAGTCCACTACTGTAAACGATGCCGTCTCAGGATCGAGAGATGCACTTTTGGCTCTCACGGCACTAACCCCTGAAACGAGAAATCAAAGATTATGGGTTCAGGGGGGAGTACATTCGCAAGGCTGAAACTTAAAGGAATTGACGGAATGACACCACCAGGCGTGGAGTATGCGGCTTAATTTGACTCAACACGGGGAATTTTACTAGGTCAGGACAATGAAAGGATTGACAGATTGAGAGCTCTTTCTCGATCCATTGTGTGGTGGTGCATGGCCGCTCCTGGTTGGTGGAGTGATTTGTCTGGTTGATTCCGTTAACGAACGAGATCTCGACCCTTCAGTAGGGGCGCTCGTCGCTTAGGTCTTAGGCGTTCTACGTCCTTTTTCCAAGACAGTGCCGCCCTTCTTAAGGGGACTGTGTGCGCCTTCAGCACGCGTAAGAGCGAGCCAATAGCAGGTCTGTGATGCTCCTAAATGTCCTAGGCTGCACGCGCACTACACTGACGCATTAAACGAGTCTGATTGGCATCCGCCAACCTATCTTGAAGAAGATGGGAAACCTTTTTAACTTGCGTCGTGATGAGGATCGATGATTGCAATTATTCTCCTTGAATGAGGAATGCCTAGTAGGCGCAAGTCATCAGCTTGCACTGATTACGTCCCTGCCATTTGTACACACCGCCCGTCGTTGCTACCGATTGGCTGTGGGATAGAGCTGGGGGGAGAGAGCTCTCTGCGGGCAACCGCTTAGAGCGTTTCGAATCCCAGCAATATTTCTCAGCTAGAGGAAGCAAAAGTCGTAACAAGGTTGCTGTAGGTGAACCTGCAGCAGGATCATTACCAAAGTCGAATTCTGTTAGTCAGCTGGCCTTGGTTGGCTGGCTAAGAGGACCGATATTATTTTTTCTGGAAAAAATCCCAAGAGCAGGTAAAACTGTTTTGCGGTCCCCCATCTACCGCGCGTAGTGGGGTGACAACAATAGCACTTACCGGTGGATGTCTTGGCTCTGGGATCGATGAAGACCGCAGCTAGACGCGATATTCAATGGGAATTGCAGAAGCATGAGACTCATCAGGTCGTCGAACGCACTTGCGGGTTAGGTTCGCCTATCCCATCAGTTGTTGAGTGTCGCTTACAAACCTTATCCTCTGGCTTTTTATGTTTACATAAGGTTGGGCAGCTGGTAAATGGTAGTGTTGATTTCTTCTGACGTCCCCTCTACTTAAGGTTAGGGTCCTCGGACCTTTGAGCGACCACACGTGGTCGGTCTTGTGGGACTCGTCTTACGGCAGGCCAATGTGGTTGCGATTTACTTCTTACCGACCTCAGCAGTTGAAGATCTACGTGCTGAACTTAAGCATATCACTCAGCACAGGAAAAGAAAGCAACAGCGATTCTCCCAGTAACGGCGAGTGAACAGGGAACAGCCCAAGCCTGAATCCGAAAGGAATTGTGGTGCAAGCTATTGTGGGGATCTGGTGGTGTTCGGACAAGTCTCCTGGAATGGGGTCACCAAAGAGGGTGAGAGTCCCGTACATCTGAGCAGCCATCCAGTCTACCTTCACAGTCAGCAAGAGTCGCTCAGTTTGGGAATGCTGAGCTAATTGGCAGGTATCCCTCTGCTAAGGCTAAATATCTCCCGGAGACCGATAGCGAACAAGTACAGTGATGGAAAGATGCAAAGAACTTTGAAAAGAGGGTTAAAAGTCCCTGAAACCGGTGAGTGGTAAGAGTACGAGATCCGTTCAAAACTTCATGATTCTCCTCATCAGTCCTATCATTAAGTTGTCTGGTCGTATTCGACGCGCCTACATGCTGGGTGCCGTGAGCTTGCTCAGGCCCTGGTTCTGCAGACCGTGTAGGATACGTATGTGCACGAGGGCAAAGTTCTGTATTGGTGCACGTTTGTGAAAGTCTTCAATCCTACGGGAAAGCTGCTATCCAAATGTTGTATTAATGCAGTGCCACCCCCGCAGTGCACGCACCAGACGTAGCGATCTTGCACTACCCGTCTTGAAACACGGACCAAGGAGTCTAACACGTGTGCAAGGTTTAGGGTGTCAAACCCATAAGCCGCACTGAAAGGGACTTTATGTGCCAACCCCTGGGGGTGCAGCACAGCCCGATCCCGATTTATTGGAAAAGGATTTGAGGTAAAGTACACTTGTTGGGACCCGAAAGATGGTGAACTATGCCTGGATAGGACGAAGCCGGGGGAAACTCTGGTGGAGGTCCGTTGCGGTGTTGACGTGCAAATCGCTCGTCAAAGCTGGGTATAGGGGCGAAAGACCCATCGAACCATCTAGTAGCTGGTTCACTCCGAAGTTTCCCTCAGGATAGCTGGAACCATAAAAGGAGTTACGCCAGGTAAAGCGAATGATTGGAGGCATTGGGGATATCGTTTCCTCGACCTATTCTCAAACTTTAAATGGGCGTGAACGCGGGGTTGCTCAATTGAACCCCGACGAAGAATCCTGGTTCCAAGTGGGCCACTTCTGGTAAGCAGGACTGGCGACGCGGGATGAACCGAGAGCTGACTTAAGGTGTCCGAGTGGTCGCTCATCAGATCCCACAAAGGGTATCGGTTCATCTAGACAGCAGGACGGTGGCCATGGAAGTCGGCATCCGATAATGAGTGTGTAACAACTCACCTGCCGAATGAACCGGTCCCGAAAATGGATGATGCTCAAGCGATCCACCCATAGTCGGCCGAGGTCCGGTATTCAAAAGCCGGCCTTGAGTAGGAGTGCGTGATCCATGCCGCGAAGGAATTGGCGTGAGCCTTTCTGGAGCGTGGATGAGTGCAGATCTTGGTTGTAGTAGCGAATATTCAATGGAGAACATTGAAGGCCGAAGTGGAGAAGGTTTCCGTGTCAACAGCAGTTGGACACGGGTCAGTCGGTCCTAAGGCAAGGTGTAATTGCTCGCCTCAAAGCCGTCATGGGAGCACTTGTGTTTCTGTGCGGGTTTGCCGAAAGGGAATGCTGTGAACATTCCGCAACCTGAATGCAGAGAACTGAAGTGGCAACACAGTGACGATCCTGTCGACCATGTCCACCGGCCCCGGATGACGTAGTCGTCTCTTTTTGAAGGAATGATTGTCCCTTGAAATGCATCAAGCGGGGACAGGGACAATTACCCTGGAAAGCTGCACTCTTTTGTGCAGTAGGGTGTCTGGTGGATGTGCATGGAAAAGACAGGGGAGATCTCTTCTCTTGCATCAGGCCGTACCGTTAACCGCAATAGGTCTCCTAGGCTAAAAGCCTCTGGCCGACAGAACAATGTAGGTAAGGGAAGTCGGCAAACTAGATCCGTAACTTCGGGAAAAGGATTGGCTCCGAGGACACATGTAGATAACGGTGTGGCTCTTTCATGGGTTTAGGTTGAAGGGTCTGCGAAGGGTCTCTCGGGACCTCTCGTGGGCTCGGAAGCCTTCTGTGTCAGGCCGCATGTCGTGTCTACAATGAAGTGTCAACTTGGAACTGTTACGAACAAGAGGAATCCAACTGGTTAATTAAACCACAGCATGTCGCTTCATCACAGCGGTGGCGAGTGGCATGTGACTTCTGCCCAGTGCCCTGAATGTCAACGCTGAGAGATCAGGTCAAGCGCGGGTAAACGGCGGGAGTAACTATGACTCTCTTAAGGTAGCCAAATGCCTCGTCTTCTAATTAAAGACGCGCATGAATGGACCAATGAGATTCCTTCTGTCCCTACCTACTATCTGGCGAAACAGCAGTCAAGGGAACGGACTTGAAACTGTCAGCGGGGAAAGAAGACCCTGTTGAGTTTGACTCTAGTCTGACTTTGTGCAGTGACATAGGGGGTGTAGTTATAGGTGGGAGGTTTACCAACAATGAAATACCACTACTCTTATCGTCGCTTTACTTATCCAATGATGGGGGAACGGCAGCTGCCTCTTCGGAGGTTAGGGTCCTTTCGGACTCGTGGCTTTTCCGATTCCAGCGACAAACGGGCTTCGGCTCGTGACCCCTCGTTTGGAGACACCAGTCAGGTGGGGAGTTTGGCTGGGGCGGCACATCTGTTACACATTAACGCAGGTGTCCTAAGGCAAGCTCAGTGAGAACAGAAATCTCACGTAGAGCATAAGGGTAAAAGCTTGCTCGATACGCGATCTTCAGTACCGATCCACGGTGTGAAAGCATGGCCTAACGATCCTTTGGTCTCGCTTCATGTTCAAGGGATGAAGCCGGAGGTGACAGAAAAATTACCACAGGGATAACTGGCTTGTGGCAGCCAAGCGTTCATAGCGACGTTGCTTTTTGATCCTTCGATGTCGGCTCTTCCTAACCTAGACAAGCAGAATTGTCTAAGGGTTGGATTGTTCACCCACTAACAGGGAACGTGAGCTGGGTTTAGACCGTCGTGAGACAGGTTGGTTTTACCCTACTGATGGAGAGAGACCCCCTCGGGGCGGTGTATGTCGACAGCAATACGGGGTAGTACGAGAGGAACTCCCGTTTCTAGTCCCTGGTATCTACGGTTGTCCGATCGGACAGTGCCGTGATGCTACCACTGGATGGATTATGGCTGAACGCCTCTAAGCCAGAACCCAGTCTAGAGACATACATGCTTTGCAGTGTTCCAATAGGTTTATCGGGCCAAGACTAGCTTCGGCGAGTGGCTTCAATCAAATTCACATCCAAATCTGGGATACTCAACCGGGTCTATACGAGTCCGAATGGACTGGCGAGCGTAACACTTCGAGGAGCCTTGTTGTTCCGAGGGTTTGAGCTTTATGGCCAGTTCCTACGGTTCGTCCCCTACCCACTTCTTGTGGGTGGGGGGCACTACCCGGATGTGAATTTGATGCAGGGTCTTTGTAAGGTACTAGTGATTCTGGATTCTGTGGGTAAGAATTCTGTGGCATTTTCCTTCCACTTTCTTCCACTTTCTTCAACCAGCTTCCCCAGCCAAAATTCCTTACGGAGTTTTGTTCTTCGGGGGAAATGGGGGGGGGGGGGAGAGGGGAGTGGGGGGGGGGGGGTCACACAATTTTTACCCCCAGATCCGGGGGGGGGGGGTGTGCCCAATATAGGGGGGTAGTAGTCTTGGACCACTGCCTACTATATTGCTTGGACAACCCCTACTTACTGGTAACTTACTTAGGCATGGGACACAGTTACTAAGGCGAGACAACTTTCATAAGGCATTTCAATGGAGGACGCAGTCGGTCATGGAAGTCATAACCAACTTAGTTAATTATGTGACTCGTCTACTGACACGGCTAACATAGCTGGCTAAGCTTCGTCTCGGTGCGGAGCCCCTGAAGAACCTCAGGGAACTTTTAGGGCAGCCACGCTATGCTGAGGACAGTCACGGTAGTGGTCTGAAGACTACTCATCGTGCATGGTTTCATTACACCCGGCCTTGTGCTAGTGCATTAGAACCATCGAGGACAAATCTCTTTACGGATTCGTTCCAGGCAGTAGTTATCAGACTCGTCTGAGCTACACACATGCCAATGTATTCTGGAAGGCACGATGGTGAAAACCATCACAAGTTCTATAGAGAAGCTGCTGCTGACCGAAAGGTTTGGTGGTGACTGCCTCTATCAGAACTGCGGAAAAAAAGAGACAACCAACGTCTTGATGCTTTCAACTCTCGGGTGCGTACTTTCGGGTACTCCCTGTTGGTTAGAGTAACAAGAAACCTGGTTGATCCTGCCAGTAGTCATATGCTTGTTTCAAGGATTAAGCCATGCAAGTCTCAGAGTAAATGGATCACATTGGGTCTGCAGACGGCTCATTAAATCAGCCATAATCTACGCGGGGAAAATGCCTTACGGCGTTCAGTTGGATAACAATGGTAACTCCATTGCTAATACATGTCCGAAAAGTCCAACACAGTTACTTCTTTTGATTAAACCCTTGGGAATGTGGTGGATGCAGTTGACCGAAACAGGAACCAACGCTTTCACGAGCAGCGGTGAGTGGATGAAACAGGTCAACCGAGCGATAGCGCACACCCTTGAGGTGGTGCAAGCCCGCAAGAGTATCTGCCCTATCAGCTTTTGACGGTAGTGTAGTGGACTACCGTGGCTGTAACGGGTAACGGGGAATTAGGGTTCGATTCCGGAGAGGGAGCCTGAGAAACGGCTACCACATCTAAGGATGGCAGCAGGCGCGCAAATTGCCCAATAGCAACAAATTTAGCTGAGGCAGCGAAGAGGAATAGTAACTTCAAGTGCTTTTGCATTCTGAAGATTGCAATGGATGATATTTAAATCTGTCAGTGAGTATCAATTGGTGGACAAGTCTGGTGCCAGCACCCGCGGTAATTCCAGCACCAATAGCGTATATTAATGCTGCTGCTGTTAAAAAGCTCGTAGTTGGATCCAGAGTACAAGTTACATCGGGCTTCCTCAGTTGTAGCTCCCGTACTGGGGGTTATGATTGTTGAAGATTACAACCCGTTGTATCAAGACTTGTGCTCTATTAATGGTGGTAATGGAGCCCTGCTATTAGGCTCCTTCATTGGGGCTGAACGCGCTTACGTGTTAACCATACGCATACGGGTCGACCACCGAAGTTACTGTGAACAAACCAGCGTGTCCAAAGCAGGCGTTCGTCTTGTATGATAAAGCATGGAATAACAAGGGATCGATTCTCTCGGTCATTTTTGTTGGTTCTTAACCCGAGAAGGAATAATTTAAGGTAAGGCTCCAAAACTGACACTCGTGCCAGCGAGGACCTTGCCCCAGCGGGATCAATAGGGACTGCCGGGGTCGTACGTACTCCCACGTCAGAGGTGAAATTCTTAGATCGTGGGAAGACGAACTTCTGCGAAAGCATTCGACAAGAATGTCTTCATTAATCAAGAACGAGAGTGTGGGGATCGAAGATGATCAGATACCGTCGTAGTCCACTACTGTAAACGATGCCGTCTCAGGATCGAGAGATGCACTTTTGGCTCTCACGGCACTAACCCCTGAAACGAGAAATCAAAGATTATGGGTTCAGGGGGGAGTACATTCGCAAGGCTGAAACTTAAAGGAATTGACGGAATGACACCACCAGGCGTGGAGTATGCGGCTTAATTTGACTCAACACGGGGAATTTTACTAGGTCAGGACAATGAAAGGATTGACAGATTGAGAGCTCTTTCTCGATCCATTGTGTGGTGGTGCATGGCCGCTCCTGGTTGGTGGAGTGATTTGTCTGGTTGATTCCGTTAACGAACGAGATCTCGACCCTTCAGTAGGGGCGCTCGTCGCTTAGGTCTTAGGCGTTCTACGTCCTTTTTCCAAGACAGTGCCGCCCTTCTTAAGGGGACTGTGTGCGCCTTCAGCACGCGTAAGAGCGAGCCAATAGCAGGTCTGTGATGCTCCTAAATGTCCTAGGCTGCACGCGCACTACACTGACGCATTAAACGAGTCTGATTGGCATCCGCCAACCTATCTTGAAGAAGATGGGAAACCTTTTTAACTTGCGTCGTGATGAGGATCGATGATTGCAATTATTCTCCTTGAATGAGGAATGCCTAGTAGGCGCAAGTCATCAGCTTGCACTGATTACGTCCCTGCCATTTGTACACACCGCCCGTCGTTGCTACCGATTGGCTGTGGGATAGAGCTGGGGGGAGAGAGCTCTCTGCGGGCAACCGCTTAGAGCGTTTCGAATCCCAGCAATATTTCTCAGCTAGAGGAAGCAAAAGTCGTAACAAGGTTGCTGTAGGTGAACCTGCAGCAGGATCATTACCAAAGTCGAATTCTGTTAGTCAGCTGGCCTTGGTTGGCTGGCTAAGAGGACCGATATTATTTTTTCTGGAAAAAATCCCAAGAGCAGGTAAAACTGTTTTGCGGTCCCCCATCTACCGCGCGTAGTGGGGTGACAACAATAGCACTTACCGGTGGATGTCTTGGCTCTGGGATCGATGAAGACCGCAGCTAGACGCGATATTCAATGGGAATTGCAGAAGCATGAGACTCATCAGGTCGTCGAACGCACTTGCGGGTTAGGTTCGCCTATCCCATCAGTTGTTGAGTGTCGCTTACAAACCTTATCCTCTGGCTTTTTATGTTTACATAAGGTTGGGCAGCTGGTAAATGGTAGTGTTGATTTCTTCTGACGTCCCCTCTACTTAAGGTTAGGGTCCTCGGACCTTTGAGCGACCACACGTGGTCGGTCTTGTGGGACTCGTCTTACGGCAGGCCAATGTGGTTGCGATTTACTTCTTACCGACCTCAGCAGTTGAAGATCTACGTGCTGAACTTAAGCATATCACTCAGCACAGGAAAAGAAAGCAACAGCGATTCTCCCAGTAACGGCGAGTGAACAGGGAACAGCCCAAGCCTGAATCCGAAAGGAATTGTGGTGCAAGCTATTGTGGGGATCTGGTGGTGTTCGGACAAGTCTCCTGGAATGGGGTCACCAAAGAGGGTGAGAGTCCCGTACATCTGAGCAGCCATCCAGTCTACCTTCACAGTCAGCAAGAGTCGCTCAGTTTGGGAATGCTGAGCTAATTGGCAGGTATCCCTCTGCTAAGGCTAAATATCTCCCGGAGACCGATAGCGAACAAGTACAGTGATGGAAAGATGCAAAGAACTTTGAAAAGAGGGTTAAAAGTCCCTGAAACCGGTGAGTGGTAAGAGTACGAGATCCGTTCAAAACTTCATGATTCTCCTCATCAGTCCTATCATTAAGTTGTCTGGTCGTATTCGACGCGCCTACATGCTGGGTGCCGTGAGCTTGCTCAGGCCCTGGTTCTGCAGACCGTGTAGGATACGTATGTGCACGAGGGCAAAGTTCTGTATTGGTGCACGTTTGTGAAAGTCTTCAATCCTACGGGAAAGCTGCTATCCAAATGTTGTATTAATGCAGTGCCACCCCCGCAGTGCACGCACCAGACGTAGCGATCTTGCACTACCCGTCTTGAAACACGGACCAAGGAGTCTAACACGTGTGCAAGGTTTAGGGTGTCAAACCCATAAGCCGCACTGAAAGGGACTTTATGTGCCAACCCCTGGGGGTGCAGCACAGCCCGATCCCGATTTATTGGAAAAGGATTTGAGGTAAAGTACACTTGTTGGGACCCGAAAGATGGTGAACTATGCCTGGATAGGACGAAGCCGGGGGAAACTCTGGTGGAGGTCCGTTGCGGTGTTGACGTGCAAATCGCTCGTCAAAGCTGGGTATAGGGGCGAAAGACCCATCGAACCATCTAGTAGCTGGTTCACTCCGAAGTTTCCCTCAGGATAGCTGGAACCATAAAAGGAGTTACGCCAGGTAAAGCGAATGATTGGAGGCATTGGGGATATCGTTTCCTCGACCTATTCTCAAACTTTAAATGGGCGTGAACGCGGGGTTGCTCAATTGAACCCCGACGAAGAATCCTGGTTCCAAGTGGGCCACTTCTGGTAAGCAGGACTGGCGACGCGGGATGAACCGAGAGCTGACTTAAGGTGTCCGAGTGGTCGCTCATCAGATCCCACAAAGGGTATCGGTTCATCTAGACAGCAGGACGGTGGCCATGGAAGTCGGCATCCGATAATGAGTGTGTAACAACTCACCTGCCGAATGAACCGGTCCCGAAAATGGATGATGCTCAAGCGATCCACCCATAGTCGGCCGAGGTCCGGTATTCAAAAGCCGGCCTTGAGTAGGAGTGCGTGATCCATGCCGCGAAGGAATTGGCGTGAGCCTTTCTGGAGCGTGGATGAGTGCAGATCTTGGTTGTAGTAGCGAATATTCAATGGAGAACATTGAAGGCCGAAGTGGAGAAGGTTTCCGTGTCAACAGCAGTTGGACACGGGTCAGTCGGTCCTAAGGCAAGGTGTAATTGCTCGCCTCAAAGCCGTCATGGGAGCACTTGTGTTTCTGTGCGGGTTTGCCGAAAGGGAATGCGTGAACATTCCGCAACCTGAATGCAGAGAACTGAAGTGGCAACACAGTGACGATCCTGTCGACCATGTCCACCGGCCCCGGATGACGTAGTCGTCTCTTTTTGAAGGAATGATTGTCCCTTGAAATGCATCAAGCGGGGACAGGGACAATTACCCTGGAAAGCTGCACTCTTTTGTGCAGTAGGGTGTCTGGTGGATGTGCATGGAAAAGACAGGGGAGATCTCTTCTCTTGCATCAGGCCGTACCGTTAACCGCAATAGGTCTCCTAGGCTAAAAGCCTCTGGCCGACAGAACAATGTAGGTAAGGGAAGTCGGCAAACTAGATCCGTAACTTCGGGAAAAGGATTGGCTCCGAGGACACATGTAGATAACGGTGTGGCTCTTTCATGGGTTTAGGTTGAAGGGTCTGCGAAGGGTCTCTCGGGACCTCTCGTGGGCTCGGAAGCCTTCTGTGTCAGGCCGCATGTCGTGTCTACAATGAAGTGTCAACTTGGAACTGTTACGAACAAGAGGAATCCAACTGGTTAATTAAACCACAGCATGTCGCTTCATCACAGCGGTGGCGAGTGGCATGTGACTTCTGCCCAGTGCCCTGAATGTCAACGCTGAGAGATCAGGTCAAGCGCGGGTAAACGGCGGGAGTAACTATGACTCTCTTAAGGTAGCCAAATGCCTCGTCTTCTAATTAAAGACGCGCATGAATGGACCAATGAGATTCCTTCTGTCCCTACCTACTATCTGGCGAAACAGCAGTCAAGGGAACGGACTTGAAACTGTCAGCGGGGAAAGAAGACCCTGTTGAGTTTGACTCTAGTCTGACTTTGTGCAGTGACATAGGGGGTGTAGTTATAGGTGGGAGGTTTACCAACAATGAAATACCACTACTCTTATCGTCGCTTTACTTATCCAATGATGGGGGAACGGCAGCTGCCTCTTCGGAGGTTAGGGTCCTTTCGGACTCGTGGCTTTTCCGATTCCAGCGACAAACGGGCTTCGGCTCGTGACCCCTCGTTTGGAGACACCAGTCAGGTGGGGAGTTTGGCTGGGGCGGCACATCTGTTACACATTAACGCAGGTGTCCTAAGGCAAGCTCAGTGAGAACAGAAATCTCACGTAGAGCATAAGGGTAAAAGCTTGCTCGATACGCGATCTTCAGTACCGATCCACGGTGTGAAAGCATGGCCTAACGATCCTTTGGTCTCGCTTCATGTTCAAGGGATGAAGCCGGAGGTGACAGAAAAATTACCACAGGGATAACTGGCTTGTGGCAGCCAAGCGTTCATAGCGACGTTGCTTTTTGATCCTTCGATGTCGGCTCTTCCTAACCTAGACAAGCAGAATTGTCTAAGGGTTGGATTGTTCACCCACTAACAGGGAACGTGAGCTGGGTTTAGACCGTCGTGAGACAGGTTGGTTTTACCCTACTGATGGAGAGAGACCCCCTCGGGGCGGTGTATGTCGACAGCAATACGGGGTAGTACGAGAGGAACTCCCGTTTCTAGTCCCTGGTATCTACGGTTGTCCGATCGGACAGTGCCGTGATGCTACCACTGGATGGATTATGGCTGAACGCCTCTAAGCCAGAACCCAGTCTAGAGACATACATGCTTTGCAGTGTTCCAATAGGTTTATCGGGCCAAGACTAGCTTCGGCGAGTGGCTTCAATCAAATTCACATCCAAATCTGGGATACTCAACCGGGTCTATACGAGTCCGAATGGACTGGCGAGCGTAACACTTCGAGGAGCCTTGTTGTTCCGAGGGTTTGAGCTTTATGGCCAGTTCCTACGGTTCGTCCCCTACCCACTTCTTGTGGGTGGGGGGCACTACCCGGATGTGAATTTGATGCAGGGTCTTTGTAAGGTACTAGTGATTCTGGATTCTGTGGGTAAGAATTCTGTGGCATTTTCCTTCCACTTTCTTCCACTTTCTTCAACCAGCTTCCCCAGCCAAAATTCCTTACGGAGTTTTGTTCTTCGGGGGAAATGGGGGGGGGGGGGAGAGGGGAGTGGGGGGGGGGGGGGTCACACAATTTTTACCCCCAGATCCGGGGGGGGGGGGTGTGCCCAATATAGGGGGGTAGTAGTCTTGGACCACTGCCTACTATATTGCTTGGACAACCCCTACTTACTGGTAACTTACTTAGGCATGGGACACAGTTACTAAGGCGAGACAACTTTCATAAGGCATTTCAATGGAGGACGCAGTCGGTCATGGAAGTCATAACCAACTTAGTTAATTATGTGACTCGTCTACTGACACGGCTAACATAGCTGGCTAAGCTTCGTCTCGGTGCGGAGCCCCTGAAGAACCTCAGGGAACTTTTAGGGCAGCCACGCTATGCTGAGGACAGTCACGGTAGTGGTCTGAAGACTACTCATCGTGCATGGTTTCATTACACCCGGCCTTGTGCTAGTGCATTAGAACCATCGAGGACAAATCTCTTTACGGATTCGTTCCAGGCAGTAGTTATCAGACTCGTCTGAGCTACACACATGCCAATGTATTCTGGAAGGCACGATGGTGAAAACCATCACAAGTTCTATAGAGAAGCTGCTGCTGACCGAAAGGTTTGGTGGTGACTGCCTCTATCAGAACTGCGGAAAAAAAGAGACAACCAACGTCTTGATGCTTTCAACTCTCGGGTGCGTACTTTCGGGTACTCCCTGTTGGTTAGAGTAACAAGAAACCTGGTTGATCCTGCCAGTAGTCATATGCTTGTTTCAAGGATTAAGCCATGCAAGTCTCAGAGTAAATGGATCACATTGGGTCTGCAGACGGCTCATTAAATCAGCCATAATCTACGCGGGGAAAATGCCTTACGGCGTTCAGTTGGATAACAATGGTAACTCCATTGCTAATACATGTCCGAAAAGTCCAACACAGTTACTTCTTTTGATTAAACCCTTGGGAATGTGGTGGATGCAGTTGACCGAAACAGGAACCAACGCTTTCACGAGCAGCGGTGAGTGGATGAAACAGGTCAACCGAGCGATAGCGCACACCCTTGAGGTGGTGCAAGCCCGCAAGAGTATCTGCCCTATCAGCTTTTGACGGTAGTGTAGTGGACTACCGTGGCTGTAACGGGTAACGGGGAATTAGGGTTCGATTCCGGAGAGGGAGCCTGAGAAACGGCTACCACATCTAAGGATGGCAGCAGGCGCGCAAATTGCCCAATAGCAACAAATTTAGCTGAGGCAGCGAAGAGGAATAGTAACTTCAAGTGCTTTTGCATTCTGAAGATTGCAATGGATGATATTTAAATCTGTCAGTGAGTATCAATTGGTGGACAAGTCTGGTGCCAGCACCCGCGGTAATTCCAGCACCAATAGCGTATATTAATGCTGCTGCTGTTAAAAAGCTCGTAGTTGGATCCAGAGTACAAGTTACATCGGGCTTCCTCAGTTGTAGCTCCCGTACTGGGGGTTATGATTGTTGAAGATTACAACCCGTTGTATCAAGACTTGTGCTCTATTAATGGTGGTAATGGAGCCCTGCTATTAGGCTCCTTCATTGGGGCTGAACGCGCTTACGTGTTAACCATACGCATACGGGTCGACCACCGAAGTTACTGTGAACAAACCAGCGTGTCCAAAGCAGGCGTTCGTCTTGTATGATAAAGCATGGAATAACAAGGGATCGATTCTCTCGGTCATTTTTGTTGGTTCTTAACCCGAGAAGGAATAATTTAAGGTAAGGCTCCAAAACTGACACTCGTGCCAGCGAGGACCTTGCCCCAGCGGGATCAATAGGGACTGCCGGGGTCGTACGTACTCCCACGTCAGAGGTGAAATTCTTAGATCGTGGGAAGACGAACTTCTGCGAAAGCATTCGACAAGAATGTCTTCATTAATCAAGAACGAGAGTGTGGGGATCGAAGATGATCAGATACCGTCGTAGTCCACTACTGTAAACGATGCCGTCTCAGGATCGAGAGATGCACTTTTGGCTCTCACGGCACTAACCCTGAAACGAGAAATCAAAGATTATGGGTTCAGGGGGGAGTACATTCGCAAGGCTGAAACTTAAAGGAATTGACGGAATGACACCACCAGGCGTGGAGTATGCGGCTTAATTTGACTCAACACGGGGAATTTTACTAGGTCAGGACAATGAAAGATTGACAGATTGAGAGCTCTTTCTCGATCCATTGTGTGGTGGTGCATGGCCGCTCCTGGTTGGTGGAGTGATTTGTCTGGTTGATTCCGTTAACGAACGAGATCTCGACCCTTCAGTAGGGGCGCTCGTCGCTTAGGTCTTAGGCGTTCTACGTCCTTTTTCCAAGACAGTGCCGCCCTTCTTAAGGGGACTGTGTGCGCCTTCAGCACGCGTAAGAGCGAGCCAATAGCAGGTCTGTGATGCTCCTAAATGTCCTAGGCTGCACGCGCACTACACTGACGCATTAAACGAGTCTGATTGGCATCCGCCAACCTATCTTGAAGAAGATGGGAAACCTTTTTAACTTGCGTCGTGATGAGGATCGATGATTGCAATTATTCTCCTTGAATGAGGAATGCCTAGTAGGCGCAAGTCATCAGCTTGCACTGATTACGTCCCTGCCATTTGTACACACCGCCCGTCGTTGCTACCGATTGGCTGTGGGATAGAGCTGGGGGGAGAGAGCTCTCTGCGGGCAACCGCTTAGAGCGTTTCGAATCCCAGCAATATTTCTCAGCTAGAGGAAGCAAA